>CM074718.1:326865935-327408435 GCA_037306005.1 Rhinophrynus dorsalis | reverse complement strand
AAGGTATTGAACGCATTACAACATACTCAAAGGATGAACCCTGTCAAGGACATCACTAACAACAAGAAAGATGCAAAAAGATCAAGTCCTAAACTAACCAACTTTATATCTGTGAATAACATGTAACAACCAATCAGCAACTGGCAAAATGTGTCACTTTTCCACTTGGATGAGCCCCCTGCTCCTACTGGTCCACTCTGTCTTTCATCCTCCGCTATGGCTGTTCTATGAGTCTGCCAACATTTTCAGTTTGGAGATTCTTGCTCTGTTTTGACCTGGCCTGGAAGAATTCAGCCAGCTCAAACTTCATCTTTATTTGGCTACATTTTCCTCTTCAAGATTTGGTTTCCTCACACCTGGTTTAATTTGTGAACAGCTGCTGCTTACTACTCTGCCTGAGGCTCTGGGGAATCAGATATTTAGTATCTGCCTGCATGCTCTGGTTGTGGAAGCACCAAGAACACCATCTCCAGATGGAACAACAGGAGAAAGGAAGACTGCAACCATGATGCCCAGACAAGATATATGACAGCCAAAGGTGGCCTTGTGACCCACAAAGACCTGAGATGCAGCCTAGAAGAAGAAAACACCCACACAGAAGCCAAAATCCTGAGTATATGAACGCTCCCTCATGAGGATCATCTCTTTATCAAAAAGAAGCATTTCCATTCCATCAACACCCAAATGATCTGTGACGCTAACATGGAGATCAGCAACATATTTTCACCTTTTATGGGAGAAGCCATGACTCCTACATCCTGAGGCAATTATATTTGTTCAGTTTTGAGAATGGGAACTTTATTGAAGGATGGCTGTTGGCTGTCTAATGTTATCACAAACATCAGCTAATTGTATTAAAGACAGGTGCATTGACACAATAACATTAACCATCAAGCTAATATGAAAAGCAGTGACAAATAATTTTCTCACTATTACAGACCACCGTCATTATGCAATGCATAACTTACATTTGTCACCTTGTCATCTTTATATGATGAAAAAGAAAAGGCAGTGCAAGCAAACAAACTTGATGAATCAGAGCGCTTTAGTCATAGATTCATAGAAGATAAATATCAATACTCACGGAGCTGTCCACATCGTTGTCTAGCAATACACCTGGATATGATCTTCACCATGGCTGTTCACACCTGTGGATAATCCCCAAAGACCATCACAGCAAAGGCACAATGACACTTATATAAGGATAATAAGGCAATCAAATACATCATTGGCCTTCTGAAACCAAATTCAGGAGTCTCGATAAATCCGGAATAGTACCCCCCCCCCAACATAACATTGTTGTGGACATAAAGTCTGTTGTGGACATTGATCCAGATCCATTTGAGGTGGTCCTTGTGCTGCAAGCAGTGGAGCAGAAGACTGTGGGAGATGTGGAGACAGAGGACAGAGTCCCCTGTATGTCTATGAAACCACCACAAATCATTTAACCTTTAACATTCTACTTCACTTTAATAAGCCACCTGCTCACAATGCATTTTATGTTTATCTTCAAAAGAACTGAACTTCTGTTTGACTCTTTGTCCCTGCATCTGGATAGAGAGAGTGAACATACCTCCACCTGGGCTTCATTTGCAGAGCTCTAACCACCTCACTCACCATCATGGAACAAACTGGGATATCCTCAGTGGACTGAAAAGATCTAGATGCCATGATATGGATGCCATCAAGTGACGTTTCTGCTTCCAGGTCTTGTGCTGTAGCTCAATAAACATCCAACCATAAGCAAGATATGTCAGTTGTTTGGGGGTTATATATACATTGGTTTGAGTTAAAAATACATCTTTGCTATCTGTTAAGTGGTTAGGATCTGAACTTGTTTTGACAATGTTGAAGTCAAAATGTCATCTCTATGTATTTTTCTTTGATAATCTTGGTTCTTGTGGTACTTTGAGCCCCAGAACTATGTGAAGTATGGAAATCTTGTGCACATTATGTGGCCTGCATTCGTAACTTAGCCTGCAAGTTTGGTAATAACATGGTTTGATTAGGGTAAGACTTACATGCAGTACATGTTTTGAAATTACCACAGGTTTTACAGGACACTATAGAATCAAGTGCTAAGTGAGGCCTGCATTAACTTTATAGCCTTTCAATTCAGTAACAGGAACACTAATTTCCAGTAAACATAGCGGAATGAAAAGTTACAATGGAGAAGATTTTCTGCATCTTCATACATTTTCTCTAACAAACCAGATGTTCAGGGTTTCTGGGGACAGACAATAACTCCTAAACTACCACATTTCAGCTTTATTCATCAAATTATTCAAAGGTTATAAGCCTAGGAAAAACTGACATTTAAAATGTGTCATGACAATGGCAGAGATACCGCTCCCTTTAATATATTATATGCAGTGAAGTTGCTGAGAACAAAACGTTCATACATTCCTCACCTATAATCTGCACTGTGCTATTAGATCAATGTATTTTGACAAATTTTTGTTTGTATTTTCTCCGGCAAATGTTTGATTGTAGGCAGGAAATGTAACAAGTCAGTGGGAAATGCAAGCAGGGTGCTGGGTTGCATAGCTAGGGACATTAGTAGCAGAAAAAGGAAAGTGGTTGTGCCACTATACAGATCTTTGGTTAGACCTCAGATAGAGTATTTTGTACAATACTGGAGACCCCATCTCCAGGAGGATATCGTTACACTAGAGAGAATTCAGAGAAGGGCTACGGAAGTGGAGAAGGGTTTACAGGAAAAGAAATATCAGGATAGACAAAGGATCTAAACATGTATAGCTTTGAGGAGAGACGAGAGAGTAGGAATAGGATATAAACACTCAAATGCATGAAGGGATTCAACAAAGTGCAGGAGGAACTTCCATTTAAAAGGAGTAGAAATGTAAGGACAAGAGGTTATAGTCTAAAACTAGAGGGACAGAGGCTTAGATGTAATGTAAAAAAGTTTTACTTCACTGAGAGGTTGGTAGTTAAGTGTAATAGCCTACCAGCAGAAGAGGTAGAGATTAATATAGTGATGAAATTTAACCATGCATGAGATAGGCATAAGGCTATCCTGAACATAAGCAGGACCAAGGATCAGATAAGGTTTGAAGTTTATAAAGTAGGAAAAATGGGCAGACTAGACGAGCCAAATGGTTCTTATCTAACGTCAGATTCTATGTTTCTATGTTTCTTCATATTTGTATGTTCCTAACATTTGGTTATATACTTTCTCTCTCAGGTGGTGTAAATGCCTTACCCTGACTCTCTTAATCCAAAGGGTTTGCATTGTTATGCTGCTACTATGGATGAAGAATCAGCTACAGATTTTGAACTGCTGCTGTCTCCCACCCTCTTGGATCATCGTCATGGGTCTATTGGAATGGATGCTGAGCAGAAGACAGTTTTTGCCTTTGTCATCTTCTTGCTGGTCTTCTTGGTCATTCTCATGGTCCGCTGCTTTCGGATACTACTGGACCCCTACAGCAGGATGCCGGCCTCTTCATGGACTGACCACAAAGAGGGGCTAGAGAGAGGGCAGTTTGACTATGCTTTAGTGTAATCCTTTTGTGGAAAGACACCTAATGTATTGTGTCATCTCCTATGTGGCAGTGAAAGAAAGGAAGACAGGGTTCGGGTTATGGGGGACACATTGAGTCTGCCCTTCAATGCTTTTACAAATTATTCTGGGAATCCCCTTTTCCATTCTCTGGGAAGCTTATGGAAAGGGGGACAAGCCCAGTCTAGTCTGCTGACCAATAGCCAATAGGTAGCCTTACAGTAATACAGTTAATGATTGAGTATTCATTAGTAATATGATGCTCAGCTGCATATTATTGTGAATCCCGATGCCTTTAAATTATAACATTCCAGGCCTAAATTACTACATGGCCCTTTAAGTGTTCCTAGCTCATCATGTGTCCAGGGTGTTTCTTTCTCTCTCTCTTTCTCCCTCTGTATACATATGTTAAATGTCCTGCTTTTGTTCTAAGAAAGAATGTATGCTGATATTAGTGGCAAGTGGGGATTTTGATAAATTAATCTTTTACTAGCCAGAGAGACAAGTAAACAGCTAGTCACGGATCTAGGACGTTTTCCCTAGAAGTTAAGGTTCTGTTTCAAATGTCAGATTTCTTTTGACCTCTCTTTATTCAGTTTCCCTTTCTCCTCCATTTTCCCTCAACTCTTATATGGGTGTAAAATTGTATTCACATGGCACCACATGTATGCATTGCCTTTTTTATTAATATTTTCTTATATCCCTTTCCCCTTTGTCCTCAAATTCCCTTTGCTTCTCTCACTGTTTTCCTTATTAGTTTTTTTCTACCATCCATAGCTTAAAGCTTTGAGGCCTCGATTCAATGTACACCGGTAAAACAGCCAGCCGGGCAAAATATGGCAAATGGACCATTAACAAAATGTGTTAACGGAACCATTCAATTACCATACCAGCTGAAACCACAATGAACGCTGGGCCACAGAAATGGACTCGTGGCCAAATGTCTGTTGTGTGTTTTAAAGGGATAGTATTACTTCAAAATTACTATCCCTCATATTGTAGCCCTTAATAAACTGAATTAAATGACACCAGCGGCATCTCTCAAACCTTTATGGTTTAAGAGATAGCCTCTTTCAAAGTTTCCTCTCCCCTGCTGTCAGCGTTCTGCTGCCAGCAGGAGAATCCGGTCCCGGGACAGACGGAGAATCTTCAGCAGAGCCGATATCTCGTTATGGAAGGAAAAATGATTAATTGAAACAGTCTTCTACATGTGCTTGGTTACCAAGCACACGTAGAAGACTGTTTCAATTAATCATTTTTCCTTCCATAACGAGATATTGGCTCTGCTGAAGAGCCTCCTCTTGATCCAGAGACCGGATTCCCCTGCTGGCAGCAGAACGCTGACAGCAGGGGAGAGGAAACTTTGAAAGCGGCTATCTCTTAAACCATAAAGGTTTGAGAGATGCCGCTGGTGTCATTTAACTCAGTTTATTAAGGGCTACAATATGAGGGATAGTAATTTTGAAGTAATACTATCCCTTTAAGTTGCCAAAACACACACTAAATAGCATGAGTAATGGGATCATCAAAGTAAAAGAGTTAATGATCGGCTTGACACATTGTCAAGCACCGAGTGTGAGCTCAAACCAGTCACCCCCCTCCTCCCAAACACTATCCCTATACTATCCTTAACATGACACTTCTACAATACTAGCCCTAACACCCACCTGTCATCCACTGTCCATTTTCTTCTTTAATCTTGTCTCTTCCCGTTTCTGTAATCTTTCTTCTTCTAATCTTCTTCTTTACAAATCTATAATTTAAAATAGAAAAAAAATCCAATGAAAGAAGTTCCCCAAAGATATGTTTGACCTAACCCTTTGAGTGACGGAGGTAATTGGATTGCTTACCGTGCTTGAAGAAATGCCGTTGGCATTTTTTTTTTTTTTTTTTGCGTTGGGGGTAATTGGATCGAGGCCTGAGTGTCCAATGGGGATCTAATATATTGTGAAGCAATGTGTTGGATAACATAAGTCCATGCCTTAATAAGATATGAAGAATGCCTATTTTCAGGAGAGTGGGGGAGGCAGCTCCTACTGCACTCCTCATCTTTGTGTTGTGTCTGTGACAGTTCAACCTCCTGTACTCTACCTGGTTGCACAACAGCTGGCTCAATCCCAAATAACATTGTAAATAGAGAGGGACATGCTATGTTACAACACAGACAATACTATATATTAAAGGGATAGTAAACCTTGAAAATAAGTTTATTTTATATTGTAGCCCTTAAAAAAACATGAAAAATGATATATAAGTCTTATCTCCCAAACCTTTATGGTTTGAGAGATATTCAGAAGTAAAATAAAGTAAAGTTCCCTTTTCCTGGCTGTTTCAGCCAAGTCTGCCATCTAGTGGACATATTTGGAATTCAGTCCACAGATCAACCGGCAGCTCTTTAGCAGTGCCGAGATCACGATATTTAAAAAGAACTACTTCATTGGAACTATCTACAAAGTGTGCCTGGCTTGAAAGCACACTTTGTAGACCATTCCAATTAAGAAATTCTTTTTAAAGATCGTGATCTTCGCACTTCTGGAGAGACTCAGCCGGGTCTGGGACCGGATTCCAAATCTGAGAGCTAGAATGGTGACGTCACTCAGGGGGAAACTTTGCTTCTGAATATCTCCCAAACCATAAAGGTTTGGGAGTTAAGACTTAGATAATTTTTCATATTTTTTTAAGGGATATAATATAAAATAAGCTTATTTTCAAGGTTTACTATCCCTTTAAGTTCTGTTTCCTATCTGTTTCTTTATCAGTCTATCTATCTGCTCCTTAATTTACATCAGAGCTGTCCAAGTTCAGTCCTTGAGAGCCACCAACAGGCCAGGAAGTATTTCCCTGCTTAAGCATAGGTGTCAACCAAAACTAGCGTGCCACTGATTATCTTACCTGTGCTTAATCAGGGAAATCCTTAAATCCTGGCCTGTTGGTGGCCTCTGAGGACTGAACTTGGACAACCTTGATTTAAATGATTAAAAAAATCAGTCTAAAGGGAGGCACTTAAGGGCCCAAAATGAATGTATCACTTGATAAAAACACATTTTCATCAAACTCATCAGTTAGGAATGACCATCTTTGCGCTAGAAATGGGTTATGGGCTTTCATGAATGGCTTTCTTTGGTGGTCTACTACTGAAGTACATTATTCTTAATTATTATAGTGCCAAGTCCCATATACCCCCTGTAACACTGGAAAGCTTCACTAACAAATAAACTAACTGATATTTATTAAATATTCACTCCTTGAAGGCCAAAGGGTTGTGCTTGCTACAGAGCATGTTACTTGCCACTTTGGATGTCAAGCAGTTGAGATAAGAATAGGCAATAGAGGACTATTAACATTTCCTATAAAAACATTTCCATATAATTAGATTATGATTGTTTGCTAGCATATGTGGTGCTGCATTACCTGAGACATAATTCAGAACAAATATTATTCTAGACATCTTGCTACTTACTTTTCATTTAATGACTGCTCGCTTCAGCTGAGCTTACTGTACTTTCCCCACCCTGATAGTCCAGTGTACAACAGTGTTTGCATGATTCATTTTTTAACTGGGAAAACATGATAAACATTCCAGAGTTCTAACTATGTATATTCAGAATCAGCATGATAAATACTGCATTACAATGTAATAACATATTCGTAATTAATCCTTTGAGTGCCCGAGAGGTATTCAATGCATTGCAACACAATGTGTTTTGATATCTCTTGGGCATTCAAAGGGTTAAACTCATAAATAAATGCAAGAGTGCATTCACACACATTACAACACCAAAAGATGAAATTATGATTAGAATGAAGGTTCTTATCAATGTGCCTTGATTGATATTCTGTTCTGAAGCACATGCCGAATTCTAGGTTTTTTATGATACATTATCTGTTTAAAGGAGTAGTAAAAATTTTATGAAAAACTATTTGTATTAGGTCTTTTACTGCTGAGTATAATGGGTACTCCCACTGCTGTCAGTAGATCAAATGTTATAGCATTTCAAATTGTCAGGAAGTGAATTACACTGTGATTAATTCCTGAAAGTTGAAACTGACAGCTTGACTCAGCTGTTTGCTTTCCATTCTATAGAGAACTGATTGTCAGTGACTCACCTCTAGGTAATTCAAAAGAATAACTAATGTTAATGTCAAAAAATGATAGTTTTAAATTGTACTAACTCTGGAAATATGCATCTCTTGACTGATGGGGTACCATTGTTTTAGTCAACAGGAAAAGCCTTGCTCTCTCTCTCTCTCTCTCTCTCTCTCTCTCTCTATATATATATATATATATATATATATATTTACACTTTTCATAAAAAAAGTGTACTGCTCTTTTACGAAAAGTAAAATTAGAAGTTGGCATAGAAATTAGGTTAGTTACAAAAACAGTGTGGAATGAGATCTTTAGCTCAAACTTCCATTATATTAAAAAAAACTGTCATTCTGTCAATATGTGGTGCCTGTTAGGAGTACAGAGAAAAATGACAGCACAGGTAGTGACAACCAGACAGGACAGAGATAAAGGAGACTGAACATGCCATAACATATAAAGTGGTCAGGGAATTGCACTAGTGATGACAATAAACTGGGTGACTGACACGTAGATGTTTTGTTATATTAGGTACACCGTTTTTACTTAACATACATTATATTTCGTTATTTAGGATGTATCAGTTTTAATTAGGCCCAGCACATGCCCAAATGTAAATTATATTTAAATCATTTTGCAAATAAGATATTAGAAGTGTTTAATACTGTATGTGATCTTTTTGATATGTAGCTAATGGTGTTTTCAGGATTCTGTATTATTTACCAAATGTTAGGTCTGTTTTGACTGTTGAATTGTCTCATATTATATTGCTAATTGAAGCTAGGATCTCTCTGCAGTGATGCACAAAACAATAGCTAGCTATTGGTTTAGGCAAGATATGCTACTCAATAAACCAGCTAATGATGTGAGGATGATATTCCAGATGTATGGTGAGGAAATATTTGTTCAGATACATTGTTTTATGTATGATGTTATGGACATTTAATAAAGTAAGTTATTCATGCATCCAAGGCAAAGTGCAAGATTGCCCTCTACCCCACTCACACACACATGCCCACACATCCGGTCATCTTCTCCCTCTTATGCTATCTTTTCATCCTCCTTTTCCTTTTCTCACCTTTTGCCCTGGGATCTAATTTCTTGTTTCTGTGTCACTCTTCCATCATACTCTACCTTGTCTCCCCACAATATCACTGTCTTCCTCAAACCTTTAATGAACAGTGGGATGTACAATGCACTCCCGCCCTCCTCCTCCTCTATCTTCCATCTGTATTCTCTTCTCTCCCTCCATTGAGATTCTATTTTCCTTTTATTTTAACAGTTCTCCTGTGTTCAGTATCTCACCATTACCCATATTCCTCTATTCCCTCCCATCAATTCTCACAACTCACTGATCTATCCCTCCCTCTACTGCTTTTCTATCCGTCCTACTTCAGTCCTCTTTCTCTATCCTCTTGCTCTCCCTCCATCCTGATTTTCTGTCTACCCTTTCTTTTGTACTCCTTTTAACCCCCTTGGATGCTAGACATGTCTACAGTACTCTTTGCTCATCATTGAAAGATGTAGCTTGTTGGTATAGACAGAAAAGGAGTTTATTAGGGGCATCTCCCAACTATGGCCAAGTCCTTTCAATTCCATCTTCCCTTTTTGTATTCTAGGACAAGAGCAAGCTGACACCTGGGCTAATCTACAGACTGTGCTAACAATTCTGTGTATGGTGCACATAAATATATCAGGAGAGTGGGGGGCAGGAGAGGTTTTGACAATAAGAAGAGTGGCTCAGTCTTAAAAGTTTGATTAGCTTTGTTCTACAAGAGTGGATCTTTGGTATTCCCTAAAATGTGTTTATGTAATCTACCACTATTAGATGATCAAAAAATCTAATTTAATTTGCTTGGCTAGGGTATGTGCATATGTACTTAGAGTTCATTTCAGTCCACCCCCCTCTTTCCCTGATGATAGCCTTTTTCCCCTAGTTAGGGGATTGGCCAATGTGACTGAGTGGTTTCATGGCAACCTTACCTAATTTTCATTCACGCCTGTGCATTAAGCTTTAGTCAGTGCAAAGGAGGCATTAAAGCTACTCACACAGAGATGTATGTCTCTGTGTGAGTTATAGGCCACTCAGGCTCCCTAGGAAACCTGTCTGCTGTCCATTCAGCCTGATTTCAGGAGAACTGAATGATGTCAAAGAAAGGGGGTTGAAAACAAAGTTAGTCAGAGCTAGAGGATATCACAAGCTTCACATGTCACTTCATTAGGTAGAAACAATGGCTGCACCCTATATATACTTTTGCTATCAAAAACCTAAACTTGCAGCTGCGTACAGTTGCATTAGTACATTCCAGCACACCACTATGCCAGTGTGGAATTCCTATATGAACAAGCCATTAACCCTTTGCCAGAGATGTATTTAACGCATTGCTCTACAATGCGTTAGGCACCCCTCTAGCTCTCAAAGAGTTAAGTTAGTGGTTCTCAATATTTTCTTTTACTGAAGGTACCCTTACCATTCAGCCTGAATTTTGGGTCACTCCAAACATTTTATAGATTTTACAAATCTACACATATATAAATGTACAGCCATTCACAGGTCATCATACACAAACATATTGCGCATAACAGTTTCCATATATATATATACACATACTAGCAAAATAAACTCGGTGATACCCTGCAAGAAGAGGCAGGGGGGACGGAGAGATATTTCACTGTGTAGTGGGTCCTGTTGCTGCTGAAGGAAGATAAGGTAGTTATTTATTATAGGGCTAGGCATTATTGAGATTTCTTGTTGTTGGAGGGGTTTGGAGGGGTTTAAAGCAATTGGATGGGTTGAGTTAGAACTTGACAGTTCTACTTGACCACTTAAGGACTGCCCAGTCCAGTATGTGGGTGACCGTTAAGGACCACAGAGCTTTTTTTTTTTCTTTTTTTTTTTTTTTTTTAAGCGATTTGAATTCTGGGATGGCAGAGAGGAGTGCACCCATGGTGCCATGATGTGCCAGAACTGTCGCCGGTTCATCAAGAGTCCTTAAGTGGTTTGTGGTGGAGAATTCTAGCAGACAGACAGCCCGCCAGCCTCCTCCTTTTATTAATATAGATATATGCAGCACACCAAAGTACAGCAGCACCCTGACTGTGAAACACTGCATTAAGTTCACCCCTATAGCTGGAGTAAGGAATAGTAGATATGTTGCAGTTATTTTTGCACCCATTTTGCACATATCATGCCAGGGAGCAGAACAAGGGCACACAGCAAAACATGTAAACTCTCTCACTACCCACACCTTGGTCCACATAGCACAAAATATAGCATTTTTGCCCTCAGAAAGCTCTTAACATATGATTTACACAGTAGTTATTCAGGAGCAAAGTACAAAACAGTTATTTTTTTAGTGTGGAATTCTGTTTGTACATTCTCCTTTGTGTGGGGTACGAAAGTGTGAGATTTCAGTTATTGGTTGATCGATTAAAAAGAATGATACTAAATGCTATTTTGTCATGTTAATGGTGGAGGAATCTGTACAGTGAATTATTGATTTCTGATTGATGTAAAGGGCTATAAGTCAAATTATACTGAGACTTTAGGAATTTATTTTACTAGCTAATTAGTAGATAATGTCATGGGCTTTCATTTTAGGGGTTTGTGTCTCTGTCAGATGTATAACAAATCAATACTTATTTATAGGTTCACTTTTTAGTTTTGTTATATTAATAGCATTGGTTATATTATATGATTCAAGGTTCATACTAAATGTCTGCACAAACCGCCACAAAGCATTTTTAGCTGGCCCTACACAGAACACTTAATTGATTTACATACATTTCATTTCTATAGATTGCTCTTAGCTTTAGTTAATTATAGCTTTGTTAGAGTCTTGATGGCATTTAAATACATTCAACCTTTGTTCACAAGAGTCCACATTTTAAGAACACACAACAAGCTGCTCATAGTAGTATTCATAGGTTCAGTGTTTGTGTTTTTTACTGAAGGTTGGTTGATGAATGATCCTAGCACCAACTCAAGAATGTTATGTGCAGCATCTTGAAAGCCAGAAACATCTCCATCTAACTGATCCTCAATATATTGGAGATGTCTTCAGTAGGTTTGGCAACCAGCTGTCAGACACTAGAACTGCCTTAAGCCCTAAGTCACAAATGGCTCGTTGGAGATGATGTGAGTTGTAATCTCCAACAGGTGGCGCGCCAAAGGTTGCCTCCTCCTGATTTAGAGTCTTAAAAGTACAAACCGAACAGTAGTTCTGTTTTGTGAAATATTATTAACCCCCTTGGATGCTTGGCAATGTGTTGGAGACATTTCTAGTATCACCTAGATGAAAACCTCTGGGCCTAGATGCACTAAATGTCGATGTGGTGTCGTTATAATATTGTCAGTGTGTTCAAATCACTCCGACAATTCGATCTGCACACACATCGACATTCAAAAAATTTGCACACTGAACGAATTAGTCCCTTGTCACTCATACGCCTCTGTATTGACAATGTCAATCCAGAGGTATATGAGTGACAAGGGAAGAAGTAATTCAGTGTGCGACTCCATGCAAGGGACAATGTCGATGATCTTGGAGGGGAGAGAGGTATCGGAGTAAACGGGGAGAGGGAGGTATCGGAGGAAGCGGGGAGAGGGAGGTATCGGAGGAAGAGGGCGGCAAATACAAGCTGTAGGTATCTGGTAAGGGAAACCGAGGGTTAATATGCACAATATTAGTAGTAAGTCATATATGATGCAAGAGAGGGCTGAAGAGTTGAAAGTCTTCAGTTCCACTACGCATCAGCAGAAGGTGCACACTGCTTGAATAGTGGAGGCTAGAGCAGATATGGAGATCAGTAGCATAGGTGGTTGAAGTCACAAGATTGCTAGGGGTACAGGACATTATTGGATCCAGAATCAAGTAGCTGGTGAGTGAGGAACAGAAAGGAGAGTAGAGGAGGCACTGGCCATGCAGGCAAGGGGAACTTGGCAATAGCCAGATCTGAGACTAGGATACATAGGTAGGTAGCACAGGATGCACAGCTTTAAAAACAAGGCCATGGGTGAGATGGCTCAGTTGGTTAATGCACCAGCCATGGCAAGGGGAGGCAACAGTGAAAGCACATGACTCTTAACTACATAACAGACTACTCAGAGAGCTATGATTGCGTGCAAAAGAGCACTTGTCAACCATTCAAATGGGCTAAGAAAGCATGACCCAGAAGCAACAGGTTTCCTGGTAAGAGCAGGATCAGCTTACAATAAGAACCAAAAACAGAGGGGTTTGTTAATCCTTTGAATGTCGGGTAAGTAAGCATTGCTTTGCAGCTCAATGTGTTCATAATTCTTTAAGGGCATCGGAAGTGCTGAAAAGAAGGTATGTCGAATTGATGTCGAATTGGGTATTTTTTTGTCGGAGTTCTGGTAAAGTGATGTCATAGACACTTGTGAATACTACGACACTGCTCCGACAGAACATCGACATTCGTAGCCATCTTCGATCTTTAGTGCATCTAGGCCCAGGTGTTGGAGTACCCAGTTTGCTTCCCTGTTAATTTATCTCCAAGTGTGACAAATAATACATTGCAAGAACTACAGGGCAGTGAGTTCTCACCCTGGATGAATTTCTACGTGCAGAGTTATAGTAAAACAGGACAAATAAGCATACTATTGTCACATATTATCACTCTACCACCCAGATATCTTGTATCAAGATGACACATTTTGTCTCTTGAAAACATAGTTGGACTTTTTTTCTGTATCAACAGAAGTCCTTCAAAATATTACTAGTTATGTGAAATTTCTTTGCATTTGGTTACAGTGTGATGTAATAAAGAGGAATTCATTTTGTGATAAATAAAAGTGGGTTGAATAGTAATGTTGGACTTATCTTGCTGATCCTATAATGACATTACTCCAGATATTTCTCCCTATGGGAAAGGGGGCAATTCATCAAGTGGCAAATGGCTGAATGCACAAGGAAGTCAGAGGATCCCCTTGTGCATTAACCATTCACTGATTTATTAATGGCCAGATCCTATCTGGCACTCACTCATTCCTCAAAGACCAACTGCCAGATAGAGACATTGATTTGATCTACCAGCTTCAGGATGACAGGTCCCATGAAAATCTATGGGGACCAACACACAATTAAATATACACTGTATGTCTATGTGTGTATGGCCAGGATGGCTGCCTTTCCAACATTTTTTTCACATAATTCCCTGTCTCTCCTACACAAGTCTATGAAATATGTCTAATCACTGATAATACACCACAGCATCTGTCAGTGATCATAGCAGTCTATCTGATATATTGCTCTTCCAACAGCTTGACAAATCTTACACTATAACTCTTACTCTAGTCTCTCCTAGGCAGTATGACACACACGTAGCTGCTATTCATTTAAGTATTTTCAGTACCAAAGCAATGCTTATCTGTCATCCCTGATAAAATCACAAACTGTTGTAGTGAAAATGATCTTAGTGACCCTTGTTACTGCACTTGTTCTCTGGCATATAAACACTTACAGGACTTTGCTAAATATCTACATAGCATATATAAGCATAAGTGTGTG
Organism: Rhinophrynus dorsalis; assembly: GCA_037306005.1. Lineage (NCBI taxonomy): Eukaryota > Metazoa > Chordata > Amphibia > Anura > Rhinophrynidae > Rhinophrynus > Rhinophrynus dorsalis. Next base: position 327,394,295 of record CM074718.1, on the reverse strand, counting down.
TTATCTTTATATAACATCAGTGTGGATATAATCTGTACGCTCAATATACCCAGGTATAATGTATGTGTAGCAAATGGAATAAATTAGTTTGGGATTCAGCTAGACAGTGAGCAAATTCAAATTGCAATTATTACAATTACTGCATTGTGATGTAAACACAAATTCTCAATATCAGTACTGGAATAAAACCATTTCTCATTTCTACTTTAACCTCATTTGACCACTACTCTTTATTTACTCTAGCAAGGGAGTCTCTGTATAAAGATCATGCCAGCTCCAAAATACTGGAGCAAAACAATTTACTATAGGGGACAAATATTTCCAAACTTTCACATTGATTTAAATATCACTTTTAGCTCCTTCAGTGCCAGGTGGTGAATTGCCATTGGTGCAGCAGGTGCAAAACACTGGGGCCCACACGGCCCAGCCAACTTTAGAAGCCAATTGATTGCTTAAAATAGAAAATGATTGGGGAATTGAGAGCTACATAGAGTCACTGTCTCCAAAACAGCCAACTTGTTATCCAATTTCAGTATAAAATCTTTTTATTCATACAGGATTTAAAAATAACACAAAGGTGCACAAGCATATTCACTGGAATATGGCTCTCCAGACACAGACTGCCATGTATGAATAAAAGGAAACAGGAAGTTGCACAAACATATTCACTGGAATATGGCTCTGCAGACACAAACTGCCATGTATGAATAAAAGGAAACAGGAAGTTGCACAAACATATTCACTGGAAGATGGCTCTCTAGACACAAGCCACCATGTATGAATAAAAAGATTTTATACTGAGATTGGATGACGAATTGCCTGTTTTGGAGACAGTGGGTCCATGTAGCTCTCCATTCCTGTGTTGTCTAGTTTGTCGGAGCCAGTAGCCAAGGAGGTGGGGAGTAGCTCCGAAGTAGCTCCTGACCTATACAGTGCCTTGGTGAGTGGATATTTGCTATTCAAATTTAAGAAGAAACAAGGCAATTGTAGTGAATGCAATAGATGATTATGGGGTTTTTCAGTAGTTTACAGTGAACTGGGGGCACAAAAATGATTTTGCACCAGAGCCCACATTTACTGGATCAGCCAAAGCAATTACACGGTGGAGACCACTCTAGTAGGGATGGGGGGAAATATTTCATGTCAAAAGTGACACAGGTGAAAAATGGCACTTCCCATGAAGCAGGAATTTTTGTGCTAAAAGTTTCTGATTTTTTTTCACCTATGTATTGTATTGAAGTCAATGGTAGAACTAAAGTAAGTAGTATTCCCTGCAATGCTAGTCTAAAATGGTGTCAGTGGCCTACAGGTTGTCAGTCTGTGCACTGGAGTTAGAGAGAGAGCAGTATGCTTTGTTTCAGGCAATATAATAAAACAAAATTAATAATGTGAGCTGTTTGTTTGTGGCACTGTTAGAGCAGTGTTGTGAAGATACTGCCAGTTGATTTCTGGGTAAGGGTGAAAGAAGGGAAACTTCACCCAGCCCCCACCAAAAAAGAGTGTTAGATTGTGTGACAAGCAGCCAGCCATCCTGAGGCTGAGTGACGTGACACTAACAGATACAACCAGACAATACATCTGATGTGACTATCGAGACAAATCTAGACAAGGGGTTCAGATTAACATTATTCATCCACATCCACAGAGAGGTAAGGATGTGGTGCTGCACTGGTCTGGTGCATTATTATTTTTGTGCAAGCTGTAGAGATTTTGTTTTTTTGTATCCTGTATAGTACAATAAAAATATTGCAGTAGTACATGGGAGAGAAGGAGAACTGTGACACTGTTTATTAGGTCTAGAATTAAAGAGTGGAGCTAGTTTCTTGTGCTTGTAGGGAGAGAGAGCGTGTGTATGTGAGTGAGTTATATACAGTGACTGTGACAGATGGGACAATTAAAAAAAAGAGGAAATTTACTCACCGATATTTGTTTTTCTTCTGTGTCCGTTCCACGTCAAGAAAAATGGGTATTGACTCTGCCTCCTAGCTGGCAGGACCAATCAAACGCATAAAAGGCTGCTCTCCCCGTACCTGGTAGTTATACTTTTGTCCAAGCTGAAATTAGATATATGTTAATAATATATCTCAGCACGTTTAGGAATAACGCATACTTCACAATATACATAGAAGAAAAAAACCCCGTACCACAGGCGGGAAAACTCTTCCCCATAACCCCTAGAGGGAGGGAGTGCCGTGGAACGGACACAGAAGAAAAACAAATATCAGTGAGTAAATTTCCTATTTTCTTCTGTGTCCTATCCATGGCAAGAAAAATGGGACTTCCCAAAGCAGTACCATAACAGGGAGGGAAGACAACAGGCGAAGATCCTATCCTAAACCAGGAGCTAAGCCTGTAGAACCTACCACCAAACTTTGCTTCAGCAAAGATCTGGCCATGCAGTAGATAATGCTTAATCATCATATATAAAGATGACCAAGTTGCCCTTCTACAGATAACGTCTGGGGATGGAACTGTCTATGAGATCCTTCTCCCTGATAGGAGGATCAATTATTGCTAGATCGACTATGAAACAAAATCCAAGTCCTGAATTGGCAGGCAATATAGAAGCCTAAGGCTGCAGAGTCTTTGCATAATCCAAGGAATAAATAAATCAGATGCATGATGTCTGAGCACTGAAAAATTAAACAGAAAAAACACCAACAAAACCAGAAGCAGAACAGTTATTTCCTGACTGAGATGAAAGACAAATACAAGCTAATCTGAATGAGAGTTCAGGCCTGTAAATTACTATGACCTAGTGAAAAGAAAAATAAGGTAAAAAATGGACGAGAAAGTCCAAACCTATAGAAGTTAAAGAGTAGAACTAGGGTAAGGTCCCATGAAGGAACAATTCCCTAGTAGCAGGCCTAAACTAGAGATGGTTGAATTCTACATGTAGAAAAACTAAAATATGCCAAAGGAATAAAATATTGGATATTTCCTATCTCTGTACTACTTGAAAAGGGGGGCCAGCCCTGATGATACACGATGAAGAAGAGGCCCTACTTGCAGCTAAGATAGACTCTGAGACAGAGTAGAGAAATTCCTGGATACTAAAGTGTTAATAATAAAAACAAGCTAAGAGGATGGAATATAGGACCTGGAGACAACAGGTTCTAGTATATCGAAAGGAAGGACTGACAATCTTGTCAGGCCTGAAAACCAAAGGCTTACTCCCAAAGAGCTAAGAGAATGACATTCACCCTGTCTTCTTAATAAGAACTACCACCCAAAACCAGGAGGTAGGAGGGGAGAAGAATGTCAGAGAATAAGATCACTTGAACCTAAAAGGATCCTGGCCTTATTCTTCACTTTCCAAGTGGCCAGAAAGTTTGCTACTCCTGGTATTCTCTGTTTCTGCTCCATAATGCTGTTATGGGTTTGTATTCCATATTCAAACACTGCTGTAAATCCCAGGATGTCCTTTTTCAATATTCCTGAAAGATGGAATGCAGATAATATTAGAAATTCTTCCTGCACAGAAATGAACTCCTGCTGCTTCTTTCCTTGAAAACCAGACTTCTTAGAGCCTTTCTTGTTGATAATAACTGTACAGAGAAGACTTGTGCTGCTTCTCTGTTGGGAACCTGACTCCTGGACACATACATATATATATATATATATATATACACACACACACACATATATACATATATACATACACATATATATGTAGTGCTGAGATTGTATGATCTGTTTCAAAGATCTATAGAGAAACTGCATTAAAAACCTCTGGTATTACCAGAATGTCCTTCTGAAACGATGAGAAGCTTAAGTCTTTTCATAGCCAGTGAATCTAGAATGTCTACAGCTTCCTAAATCGCAGCAGACTGCTCTCTTTAGCGTTGTGATTTAAGATATCCAGCAATTAGTGAAATGATGGTTGATTCCCTCCACCATTTCAACTGTCTTAGGCAGACACCTGAGATGAGTTTACAGAAATTAGTTAGTTAAATCCTTCTTCCATTATCATAGAAGGTTTCGGAATAACATTTGGCTAATGGCAACACTGATGGCTTCATGAAAGATGCTTCAGGAGCCTTAAAAAATTTTACGGTTGAATGATATTCCATTTCCCTAAGTCTTATTCTTACTTGCGAGAAAAAGCATTCCCTGTTAAGGTATTAAATTCGCTCCCAGAAATCTGCATTCTGGGAGAGGCGCATTTAACTGTTTCCTTGAGGATGAGCCCTAGTGGCTCATCAAAAACAGTAGACAGAAGCCTGAGCTTTGTGTCCTGGATTAATTCTGATTGTTCTATAATAAGAATATAGTCTAAAGTAGTTGAAGAGCCCTATATATGGGATACAGAGCCACCCAGCAATGGCCGCAGTGCAGATACACACTAAAGAGACTGCCCACGCCGCGGCCGACACAGAGCACTCCACTCCATTATCAGCCACGGTGCGGGCAGCCCGCTCCGCCTACGACCGCAGCGCAGGCAGCCAACTGTACTGAGCATGACAGTTTTGAAAAACATACATTTAGAGCTATATAGGATAAGGAGTAATCTTTACTCTCTTCTAAGTGATTCTTCAAAAATAGAAGCCAGATCCTTTGTTATTCCCTTGGTGCTGAAGGCCAAACTGAAGGGTAAGACTGGAAATGTCCCGTGATGGGAGGTCTTAAACACCTTCTGAAAAATGTATTTATTGAAAGTTAGAGGTAGGCATATACGGTCTATAGTATCCGATAGACCAAAGAGATATTGCTTGAGCATTGATGACAGAATTCAACTTGAACCTATAGGTTCTGAAAAAAAAATTGAATTATCAATCTCATCTAGAATTAATCTGATACCACCTGATGGGTTAGCGATGGTAATCAATTGCTTAAATCCACAGAGTTTGTAGATGTTAGGACTCCAGTCAGCTACCTACAACTTCCTCCTGATGGAGCTAGAAGAATCACTGATCTAAAGAATCTATAAATAGCTGGAACAGCCTTCAAGTACAGAAGAAACTTCTGCTAAACCGCTCCAAAACAACCTGGACTGATGACCCAGTCATGCGGAAGGAGAGGCAGCACTACTCCTTCATAGAGGCAAAAGATAAACTTGCCTACCCAAAGAAAAGATCTTTTAATTAGTCACTAATGAGCTATAATAGGAAGCTTATGTTTCCAAAGCCATGAGCCACACATATGTGCTGGTCATAACAGGGAAGCTAAAGACCAGACAAGTAAACTGTATGCTATCCATAGAAGCATTATCAAAGAAAAACAATTACATCTTGATAGAAACAACATCTGAAAACCTGAAGACGGTGATACAACACATTCCAGTGTTGTAAAAATGCATGCCATAGGAGTTACTGTCGAGATGGCTCAGATTGGTTAAAGCACAAGCTATCTAAATATGTCCAAACCTGAAGGTCACAGGTTCCTAGTGTATGGTACCTGGAGAAACCAGATGGTCTCCCATCCAGTTACTTTACAGGCCGTTGCCTGTTACACTTCCAAGTTTAAAAGAGCTTGGTTGCATTCAGGCTAGTATGGTTGAAGGCAGTAAGAATTTACCAGATCCTAGTCTGCTTTATTCTGGGGACAATTTAGGCTTGCTTCGCCTATGGTAGGTAATAGGACCAACCTAGCCCTTAATCCGTTGAAGTAGAGAAATAAGTACCACCAAAGTGGGCATTGACACCTACATCCCCAGGACAGAATCTCAGTGTGTATACTTCCTGGTTAGATACCCTGCTATTACTGTCTGCAAGTCATGGCTGCCAATAGAGGACTGATGCTTGAGAGCATCATAAGCATCTTTTTAAAGTTATACCATTCTCCAGAAAATTATAGTCTCTAAGCTAGGCTTACTGTTGCCTTATGTAGCAATGATAACGATGACTTAGTCTTTATAAGTCCTCCCTGGTCTGGTCTGAAAAGATTCTGAAGAGAAAAGAAGTAGGAATATTTAGGACAGTCTTCCTGAGACCCAAAAAGGCCAGAACCATGGTGTCTAGGTCTATTTGCGTTACAATGAGGCCTAATTACTTTTTCATGGCCTAAATCCATGCCTATAAGGACTAGATGGAAGACCAAGATTCCAACTAATTACGTTCCTGAGCAAAGGACATGAATGAAGAAAAGTCCTTTAAACAGCCACTTGTCTTCTGAACGTTAGCACAGTTGGTATGAAGAAGATTAAACTCGCCATCAGCACATATCTTAAACTTCTGAGCACTCTTATTCTCCATGGAGACAGGGTTCACCCCAGGAATTGTAATCTTTTCCCCAGAACTGTAATTCAAGGAAGTCATAAATAAAATAACAGTAAGGCAAGTTAAAGAAAGCAAACCCAATGTACTTACCAGCATAAGGAGCTGTGAGAATTGTGACAGCAAAGCACAAGCGTACTTCCGGTGGAAGGTGGAAACATTCTCCGGCATCTTGTTGATTCAATGACGGCCCCTGCATGCCTCACTCGTAATCTCAGTATGTTTCAGGCTGAGATGCAGAAGCAGACTGATTGAGACAACTGGTAAGAGTGCCAGAGACAGGCGTGAATACGTGCAAAGAAGGCCCCTATCACGGTGCTCGTGCTATTGCTGGCGACATTCTGACAGTGATACTTCCTGATGCCTTTTTATTGGTTTGCGTGGCGCTGCTCCACCCAGTGCTAGCCCTTAAATACTGAGCCCTGTCACTTCTCTGGTGCCCTTTCATGGTGTTTCCGTTGCTAGCACTTGCTCCAGTATTTTGTGTGATTCCTGTGTATGACCCGGACTGCCTGACTACTCTGCCTGTATACTTTCCTGCTGTGTGTACCGACCCGGCCTGGCTGACGTTCCTGCTCTGTGTACCGACCTGGATTGGCTGATGTTCCTGCTCTGTGTACCGACCCGGATTGACTGACGTTCCTGCTCTGTGTATCGACCCGGCCTAGCTGACGTTCCTGCTCTGTTGTAACGGTTTGTTTTGACACTCAGACCAGTAGGTAAAATAAACAACGTTTATTGAATGAAAATAAGTACAAATGATAGCCCTCTACAGGTGACAGCAGCAATTGCAAGTGAATACGCAGTACATATAGATTCACTATAATGAATAGAAGGCACACTCAAAATGGTACAGATAATAGTGAACTGGTCCCTAAAGGGTAAATGAGAACAATCAGTCCGTCTCAGCTGTGGGGTTTGGCACACCCGAATGGTGTAGTGATAAACTGAGCAAATGTACACAGCACAGAGTTCATGCAATGGAGGATAGTTGGTGTTCAGTGACCAGCATGAGTTAGCAGAACAGTGACCCAAACCTAGTCCCCGCGGGCATTCCCAAAGAGTCCACTGAGACTGCAAGTGCAAGAGTATGTAGCCCCCACGGGCGTAATCGGAGACTAGCCTGAGATGCAAAGCTGGCGTTTTAGCCCCCACGGGCGTATAACCGGAGACCAAAGTGAGCACAACACGAGCCAATAGCCCCCACGGGCGTAGACCTTCGGATCCTGCAAGAGCTTGGAGCCTAACCCTGCTACCACTCAGAACTTATAGCCGCAATGGATGCCTCCGGTAATTAACGTGATACCAAGAGCCTAGGACGCCCAACCAGACCGACAGGACTTGACTACTCTGCAGTAGAATTGGAGTTGCCGTCCAAGTAGCGGCCAACTCAGCAGAAGTAGTCTTTTAAGGTAGAGGCTCTAAAAATAGAATGGAGGATCGGCAAGAGAGAAGCGGCAATGCAAGGGTTAAAGGTTACGTTTAAATCTCCCAGGCTCAGTATGGTAACTAAGCTCTGCAAGCGTATGGAGGCTCGGTACAAGGAGCACAGCTTATGCAAGTCAGCAAGGAACTCTGCACTAGGAGATGGATTACACCGGAGTGTAATGGTCACACTATGTCAGCACTGCACAGCAGGAGTCAGAATGTCGCGGCGGCGACAACAGGCAAACGCAGGTCGCTGGAACAGGCCGTGGTCGATCACGAAGCAGGAAGTCAGCCAGTCAGGTCGTAGCACGTAGGAGGTTCTCAGACAAGCCAGGTTGTAGCACGTAGGAGTTTCTCAGACAAGCCGGGTCGTAGCACGTAGGGGGTTCTCAGACAAGCCGGGTCAAACACGATCAGGAACACAGGAGCGTAGTCAGGACAGGCCGAAGTCGGTACACAGGAATCCGGATGCAGGAACACAGCAACAGCAAGACTGGCTCAGAAACACCACGAAAGGGCATCTGGCAGATGTGGAAGTCAGGTATAAAAAGGTCACCTTACGGCACTACGCACTGGCTCACGATATCTTTGCAGTCTCCGGTGGGCGTTCACTTTGGTAGCCTTCCTCCTGTGGTGCCTTAACCAGTTCTACTCTGGCTTCACCTATTCCATATAATACCAGTCGCTGTTGTTACTCTCTGCGTAGAGAGCTACATTGGGCCTTCCACTATTAGGGCCAACTACTGTCCTTGGCCTAACAAGTATCACTCTGTCATATTTACACTGTATCATATGCGATTTACCTGACCCATGTCAGTATTGTATACTGTATCTACATACTGGACCCGTGTGGGTTAATCATATCATTATAACCTGTCCTGTGTCAGTTTACCGTTTATCTGTATGCTGGACCCGCGAGGGTTACTGTTATTCATTGAGTGCAAATAAAACTGTGTTTTACCAAAAACTTCTGTTTCTGAGTGTACTGAACTGTAACAGCCTCAGGACGGTCTATGGACTGGGATCTCCGTCTCTAAGTTAGAACGCTGACGTCAGCACAAGGGGAGGGAAGGGGGAACTTTGCATTCTGATATCTCCCAAACCATAAAGGTTTGGGAGATCGGAAACAGTACAATTCGTTTATTTTTTAAATATCTCCCGAATTAAATGTGTGTAATTTCATGTTTATGATCACTTTAAGCCGACTTCACATACGTGCAGTATATTCTCTGGATAGCATGACAGGGTTCAATAGGATACTAAGTGTGCAATATTAAAAGCTTCTCTGTTGCTCTTCTTTGTCATAACATTTTTCTAAAAGCATATACACCACTCCCATCATATCCAAAGAATGACCCCAAAATATATAAAATCATCAAATGCTTTATTTGAAAAATAGGCATAAAAGTAACTTGCAGTATTGTAAGTCCATAATTCCATGCAAAAGGACAGACTTTCCTGGGTTAGGTGCAAGACTGGTATGTCAAGAAGCCATAGCGAAACTGACCAACGCGTTTCGCACTTGCTGTGCTTATTCATGATCAAGAACATCAATGTCTTCAACAGCTCAAATTTTTAAACCTCCATTATCCAATCCAAATTCCATTGTGATGTCACATAGAGACTAATATCTAATTATCAAACGCTTCCGATTAATGTGTAAAAAGTTAACCCTAAGCAAGTATAATAGTAAGCTAGGCATATCGGATAGGATTAAATTTAAATTCCTACTCCACATATAGACATTTGAGAGTGGGAAAAGGAAAGCTTTCAATATGCTACCACTATAGTAGTGACAAAAAACAAAAAACGTGAAATAGATACCTAGCTAAACATAAAGAAAGAAAGCTTCATTCCTTAGAAACACACCAAATAACTGAAAGCATAGTTGGTAGTTCATCTAAGCTCTCAGTCATAAAACCATTGTAAGGCCGAGCTGCCACAAGTAACATACTAGAGCTGCAAAAATGTATCAAAATGTATTTTGTCTATAAAAAAAGGCCAGGCACATGCACACATAGACACCAAGGGGGGCTTGAGCACCTGCCCTTTTAACAAAAAAAAAAAGTTGTCTCACCGCCAGCACTAATCCCCCCACTGCCCAGTCAGGTCTGTGCCTGCTTCAGGATGGACCTGTAGATGCTGTACTCCCTCTTCGGCTCTTTAGTACTACAGAGTGCTGGGAGATGACATCCTCTCCCAGCGCTCTGCATGAAGAGAAGACCGTGCAGGAGCTCCAGCAGCTAGAGGTCTGTGTCAAAGGAAGCACATACAGACCTCTCCTTCTGCTGGACCACCAGGGAAGCGGTAGGAAACGGACACTGGGGGGCAATGTGGAAATGATGGGGCAATATGGATCTGATGGGGGGCAAGATGGAGATGATGGCAATGTATGTGAGGGTAAGTTGGAGCTGGTGGCAATATGGAGCTGATAGGGGGCAATATGGAGATGAAGGGGGCAATGTGAGGGTAAGTTGGAACTGATGGGGTAATATGGAGATGATGGGGCAATATGGAGATGATGGGGGCAATGTGGAGCTGATGGAGGCAATATGGAGCTGACAGGGGACAATGTAAGGGCAATATAGAGATGGTGGGGGGCAATGTGGAGATTAGGACCATTGTCGAGATGTCCAGTTAGGATGGCCAATGAGGGGGGAGAGCTTCAGATTTTGGTGCCTACAGGCTCCTGAGATGTAAATTCTTTTCTTTTTTTAAAATATATATTTTGAATAAATAATTATGAGAAGTGCCTTTTTTTCATTTGAGCCCCTGCCCCCCAAAATGTCTGTGCACATCCCTGATGAAGTCCCTTTGTTCAGGGGGATTATCTAAATAATATCTCAATGCAGCTTCATGTGGAATATTCGAGTACAAAGATGTTACGTCCATTGCGATCCAGGTATAATCAGTAGCCCACCTTATATCCCTAACCAGCTCTATCAGATGGGCAGAATCTCTCAAATATGAATCCAAGCTTAATACTAACTTTTGTAAATGTACATCAATATATGCTGAAAGGTTGCAAGTGGGGAGTCTATACCATTATGGGTCGCCCCGGTGGTCTACAAATGGATTTATGGATCTTAGGCAGATGATAATACAAGGCCATTCATGGATTTGAATGAAAAATTAAATCTCTTTCTCCCATGATCCCAAAATCCCATTGGCATAGGCTCCCTCAACTAAAACAACCATATCTCTATAATATTCTCGTGTTGGATTTTTTTCAAGTTTAGCAAAATATACTGTATCCGACAAAATGCGGTCAGCTTCTTCCATATAATCTTGATAATTTTGGATTACCACTGTCCCGCCTTTGCTGGCTGACTTGATGACGAGTGATTTTTCTTTAAGTCAGACAATGCTTTTCTCTCGCCTATTGTTAAATTATCAATCTTGCCATTCATGCCTGGTAATTTCTTAAAATCCTCTAAAACTAAGGTACTAGAAAGATCTACATGAGTATCACGGTCCCCGTGATTCCCTGTCAATCTCTGACTGTGTACACTTGCATTGGAGGAGTCTGAATGGCCCGCCCAGGATGTGCCTTTATATGCTGGGCTTTGGGCATTTGTCAATTGCCCTTTCGTGGTGTTATGTTGCTGCGCCTAGTTGCTGATCTCCAGTGTTTCCTGTGTACCGACCCGGCTAGTCTGACTCTCCTCCTGTTCCTGCACCGTGATCTGACCCGGCTCTGGCTGACGACCCTGCACCGTGATCTGACCCGGCTCTGGCTGACGACCCTGCTCCGTGATTCGACCCGGTTCTGGCTCCTGATCCTACTCCGTGATAGATCCGCTCTCCGGTGGTGTTCCTGAGACTCTGTCATCCGGTTCCGGCTACTGCTTCTGTCCGGTTGCTGCTCCAGTGTCCTCCGGTCACGCTGGCGACATTCTGAACTGTTCTCGGTTTCCTCTCGCTCTTGTAGCTGTAGCCGAGGTTGCCTGCCTTGTACTCGCTGAGCACTGCTCTTTCAAATGTACCAGATTAACCCTTGCACTGCCGGTAGTCTCCGATTACGCTCCACTTGTTATATTGCCAAGCTCCTGTCGATTCTCTGAGCCTTTACACTTTGAGCCTCCGCTTGACGCTATACCAGTCCTTGCAGAGCTCCGCTTGTCCGGTGCTCGGGGTGCACCGTGATCACGCCGGTTGATACTGGTAGTTCGTTCGCTCTTGCAATAAGGATTCTGGGCGACACCGGTAGGGTGTCTGGGCAGTATCTCATTTGCTCAAAGTGCACAATTCCAACTGCACTACTCTGTGCATCGGCTCTGCATAAGCTTGGGCAACTCCGTTCTACTGTGGCCTCCCAAGGGCTGGCATACCGCGGCAGACGCAGGGTTACTCTACTCGTTCAGGGCGATTCCTATTCTGGTTACATCAGATTGGCAGTAGCATTCCTCATAGCCCACGGTGGTGGTACAGGCTCAGCTCAGAGCAACAGGGGCTCATCCTGCTTCTGCTTCGAGAGTGATACAGCGCTGATCCTGTGTTCCTGTTCTACATTTAGAGACTGTTTTCAGAGACAGTTATATCTCCTGGGCGTTGGCCAATCTAGCCTGAGCCTCACCAGTTGCTCAAGTTTACCCTCTATGTAGCTCCTGTCTGTAGCTATATCCATCCTCTGTTTATATTGCCTGTTCTTGTCTGTATTTGTTTGCATTGTTCTTACCTATACTGGCCCCTAGGGGCACTGTTTATCATTTTGTTTCAATAAACTGTGTTTTTACGTTACAACCTGGTCTGAGTGTCAGAAAAACCGTAACAGTACGAAAGGACCATGACCTCAGACGGGAGAAGTGACAGTAATACACAGAACCTCCACTGGAGGATGGATGTTCACGAGCAACGCTTAGATCAGTTGGTTTTGGCCATGCAGACCTTGCTTGAACGTATGGTACATCTTGATAAACCGAATCAAAATCTGGTGGTCCCCCCAGTTATGACACCGGATAATACTACTGGTGAATGCTTGGCTCCGCCGAGAAGTTTAACGGCGGCGGCGCCGTTACCATTAAGATATGATGGTGAACCCACACTGTGCAGGGGTTTCCTTACTCAGCTAGAGATATTCCTAGAACTCACACCCCATGCCTTTCCGAGTGACCGTAGCAAGGTGGGGTTCATGGTATCCCTGTTAACTGGCAAAGCTCTGGCATGGGCCAATCCGTTATGGGAACAGGCTAAACCTTGCACTTTGTGCTTTAAAGAATTTCTTAAACAGTTCCGTAGAGTCTTTGAGGTACCTGGGCGAGCTACCTCCGCGGCCAAAAAACTGTTGTCAATGCAGATGGGCGATCATACTGTGGCTGAATATGCAATAGAATTTCGGATTCTAGCTGCAGAGGTGGCATGGAATAATGAGGCACTCCTGGCAGCATTTGCCCAAGGGCTTTCGGATGCTATCAAAGATGAAATTGCTGCCAGGGAGGTACCTACCGATTTGGATGAGTACATCGAATATGTGATACTCATTGATACTCGTATGCGCGAGAGGCGCTTGGCTAAAAGGGCGAGTTCCAAAATCCATGGGCATGAGAGATTGTTTTACCCACCCTCTCCTCCCATTCCTCCTGACCGTGTACCTGATACTGGGGAACCTATGCAAATTGGTTTTACTAGGCTGACCAGGGATGAGAGGGCATATCGCAAAAGACATGGATTATGCCTGTATTGTGGCAAAGGTGGGCATTTGTTGCGCACATGTCCAGTGAGGCCGGGAAACGCACGCACCTAGGGTACCTTGGGGGACAGGCCCTAGGTGGTGTACAGTCGTCCTCAGATCCTTGCTCCTTGAAACCCACTATACCTGTGAGTTTTCTTCTAGGCGACCAAGTTGTGGAGGTACTAGCCCTGGTAGATTCTGGTGCTGCTGGCTATTTCATGGACCAGGCATTTGCTGAAAGACATAATATTTCTCTGTCTAAAAGAGATACTCCGCTAGCCATTGAGGCTATTGATGGCAGACCTCTTGAACCAGCAGTCATCACGATGGAGACTACTCTCCTTACTATGACTGTGGGGGCCCTCCACAAGGAGGAAGTTTGTTTCCAGATTATTCGCTCACCCCATCATGTGGTCATTCTGGGGTTCCCTTGGTTGACAGTGCACAATCCCCAGTTTGACTGGCAGACATGTGAAGTCAAATCATGGTCAGAATACTGCACTAATCACTGTCTATCTCGCCCAGTTAAGATTATGTGTACCTCCCCTTCTGTGCCAACTGAATACAGCAAGTTCAGCAACGTTTTCAGTAAAGGGGAGGCTGGCGCTCTGCCGCAGCATCGGCCATGTGACTACGCTGTCGATTTGCCCCAGGGAGTGGTCCCACCAAGGGGTAGGACGTACCCATTGTCATGTGATGAGACTAAGGCAATGGAGGAATACATTGAGGATGCTCTCAAACGAGGGATTATTCGCAAATCATCCTCTCCGGCAGGTGCAGGGTTCTTTTTTGTGAAAAAGAAAAATGGTGAGTTGCGACCTTGTATTGATTACTGTGGGCTCAATAAGATCATGTCCAAAAATGCGTACCCCATTCCACTCATCACAAAGTTATTTGATAGGTTGAAGGGCTCCTCTATTTTCACAAAGCTCGATTTACGAGCTGCCTACAATTTAATAAGAATCAGGGCCGGTGATGAGTGGAAGACAGCCTTCAATACAAGGTCAGGGCACTACGAATACCTAGTCATGCCATTAGGATTATGTAATGCACCTGCCGTATTTCAGGAGTTCATCAATGATATCTTCCGCGATATGTTACAGTACTGTGTAGTGGTATATCTGGACGATATTTTGATTCACTCAGCTAATTTAACCCAGAATATCCAGGATGTTTCTGAGGTATTGCTTCGTTTGCGCAAGAACAAATTGTTCTGTAAACTCGAAAAATGTGAATTTCACTGTTCTCAAGTACCTTTTTTGGGTTTCGTTATTTCCAAAGATGGCATAGCTATGGACCAAGAGAAGTTGGTTGCAGTCCTTACATGGCCACGACCCAAGGGGTTAAAAGCTATTCAAAGATTCCTGGGCTTTGCCAACTATTACAGAAAATTCATTCAGAACTTTTCTACGATTACTAAACCTCTCTCTGACTTAACGCATAAGGGCGCAAATCCCTCTCAATGGTCTGAGGCAGCTGAACAGGCCTTCGTGACCCTCAAGCAGGCATTCGCATCTGCCCCTATTCTGTGCCATCCTAATCCTACTCTGCCTTTTACTCTAGAAGTCGATGCCTCCGAGGTTGGGGTAGGGGCAGTTCTCTCCCAACGACCCAGGGAGGGAGGCAACCTGAGACCATGCGGATTTTTTTCCAAAAAGCTTTCTAGTGCCCAAAGCCATTATGAAATTGGTGATAGGGAATTGTTGGCTATCATCTTGGCTTTGAAAGAATGGCGACATCTCCTGGAGGGCACTAGGGTCCCAGTCTTAATTCTCACTGACCATAAAAATCTAATTTACTTGTCTGAGGCCAAAAGGCTGTCTTCTCGCCAGGCTCGTTGGGCCCTCTTCTTGTCAAGATTTAATTTCATAGTCTCCTACTTGCCGGGGTCCAAAAATATTAGGGCAGATGCTCTTTCCAGACAATTCTGCACAGACATTGAGAGGGATGAAGCTCCGGTGCCTATAATTCAGCCAGATAAGATCCTGGCTACTATTCGTACCAACATCACTTCACCACTGGGGGAGCAAATCATGGCTTCACAAGCACGGATACCTCCTGAAACCCCAGTTTGCAGGTGTTTTGTGGACGAACCGTTTCGTACCCAGTTACTCGAGACCTATCACTCATCTAAGGCAGCCGGGCACATTGGCAGGGATCAGTTGGTTTGGTCATTGTCACGAACATTCTGGTGGCCTTCCCTGAGAGCGGATTGCTCCACATTTACCGCTGCCTGTGCTACCTGTGCCCGTGCTAAAACTCCCAGACATCTCCCCGTGGGGTTACTCCAGCCAGTACCCAATGGTGACCGTCCCTGGTCCCATATTTCTATCGATTTCTTGGGAGAACTGCCTGTATCTAAAGGCTACACTTTTATCCTGATGGTGGTGGATAGGTTCTCTAAAATGGCTCATTTCGTGCCCCTCTCTGGTCTCCCGTCGGCCCAGGAATTGGCAGTGATTTTCGCCAGGGAGGTATTCCGCTTGCACGGGGTTCCTAGTGTGATAGTGTCAGATCGGGGAAGCCAATTTGTGTCTAGATTCTGGAGGGCATTCTGTGGCCAGATGGGCATTCAATTGTCATTTTCCTCTGCCTACCACCCCCAGACCAATGGGGCCGCTGAACGTGCCAGTCAGGGACTTGAGCAGTTTTTGCGCTGCTTCGTGACTGATCATCATGATAACTGGTCCGACCTGTTGCCATGGGCGGAATTCGCCAGGAACTGTGCGGTTAATTCATCGTCTGGGAGTTCTCCGTTCCTGGTTAATTATGGGTTCCAACCCTGCCTACTCCCAGACTCATTTCAGTCCCAACAGATTCCGGCTCTAGATGAGCACATGGAGCAGCTCCGTTCCACTTGGGCACAGGTACAACGGTCCCTCAGTCAGTCCTTCCTGAGACATCAGCGGCAGGCTAATCGCAGAAGGCTGCCAGCGGTCTCTTACCAGGTTGGGGACAGGGTATGGCTCTCCTCCAGGAATCTTAACCTGCAAGTGCCTTCGAACAAGCTGGCTCCCCGGTTCATTGGGCCTTTTAAGATTATTCGCAAGGTCAACCCCGTGGCATACGCATTGGAGCTCCCTAGGACTATGCATATTCATAACGTGTTTCATGTGTCCCTTCTTAAGCCCTTGGTTTGCAACTGTTATACTACCACTCCGGTGGTTCCTGGGCCGGTGGATGTACAAGGCCAAGAGGAGTACGAAATTCAGA
Organism: Rhinophrynus dorsalis; assembly: GCA_037306005.1. Classification (NCBI taxonomy): domain Eukaryota; kingdom Metazoa; phylum Chordata; class Amphibia; order Anura; family Rhinophrynidae; genus Rhinophrynus; species Rhinophrynus dorsalis. The sequence goes on along the minus strand of CM074718.1, from coordinate 327,377,768 downwards.
GCATTATTGACTCCAGGAGATTTAGAGGCAAGTTGCAATATTTGGTCCACTGGAAAGGTTATGGGCCTGAGGAGCGTTCTTGGGTTGATCATAAGGATCTTCATGCTCCACGACTAATGCGCAACTTTCACTCTAAATATCCCCTTAAACCTAGACCCTCTGGCAGGGAAGGGGGTCTTTGAGAGGGGGGTACTATCACGGTCCCCGTGATTCCCTGTCAATCTCTGACTGTGTACACTTGCATTGGAGGAGTCTGATTGGCCCGCCCAGGATGTGCCTTTATATGCTGGGCTTTGGGCATTCGTCAATTGCCCTTTCATGGTGTTATGTTGCTGCGCCTAGTTGCTGATCTCCAGTGTTTCCTGTGTACCGACCCGGCTAGTCTGACTCTCCTCCTGTTCCTGCACCGTGATCAGACCCGGCTCTGGCTGACGACCCTGCACCGTGATCTGACCCGGCTCTGGCTGACGACCCTGCTCCGTGATTCGACCCGGTTCTGGCTCCTGATCCTACTCCGTGATAGATCCGCTCTCCGGTGGTGTTCCTGCGACTCTGTCATCCGGTTCCGGCTACTGCTCCTGTCCGGTTGCTGCTCCAGTGTCCTCCGGTCGCGCTGGCGACATTCTGAACTGTTCTCGGTTTCCTCTCGCTCTTGTAGCTGTAGCCGAGGTTGCCTGCCTTGTACTCACTGAGCATTGCTCTTTCAAATGTACCAGATTAACCCTTGCACTGCCGGTAGTCTCCGATTACGTTCCACTTGTTATATTGCCAAGCTCCTGTCGATTCTCTGAGCCTTTACACTTTGAGCCTCCGCTTGACGCTATACCAGTCCTTGCAGAGCTCCGCTTGTCCGGTGCTCGGGGTGCACCGTGATCACGCCGGTTGACACTGGTAGTTCGTTCGCTCTTGCAATAAGGATTCTGGGCGACACCGGTAGGGTGTCTGGGCAGTATCTCATTTGCTCAAAGTGCACAATTCCAACTGCACTACTCTGTGCATCGGCTCTGCATAAGCTTGGGCAACTCCGTTCTACTGTGGCCTCCCAAGGGCTGGCATACTTTCCGTGGCAGACGCAGGGTTACTCTACTCGTTCAGGGCGATTCCTATTCTGGTTACATCAGATTGGCAGTAGCATTCCTCATAGCCCACGGTGGTGGTACGGGCTCAGCTCAGAGCAACAGGGGCTCATCCTGCTTCTGCTTCGAGAGTGATACAGCGCTGATCCTGTGTTCCTGTTCTACATTTAGAGACTGTTTTCAGAGACAGTTATATCTCCTGGGAGTTGGCCAATCTAGCCTGAGCCTCACCAGTTGCTCAAGTTTACCCTCTATGTAGCTCCTGTCTGTAGCTATATCCATCCTCTGTTTATATTGCCTGTTCTTGTCTGTATTTGTTTGCATTGTTCTTACCTATACTGGCCCCTAGGGGCACTGTTTATCATTTTGTTTCAATAAACTGTGTTTTTACGTTACAACCTGGTCTGAGTGTCAGAAAAACCGTAACAATGAGTTCCCTTGAAATATGTAGTGTTAAATGTAGGTCTAAGTCTAAGCCTTGAAGGAACAGGCCCATTTAAAATATGATCTGTAGTGCTATCTATAAATGGGATAATCTCGTTCCCAGTCTCATCTGTAAATAGTTCAGATGTAGCAATAGGAATGGCATCCTCCCTGTTTTTAAACTTTTAGCTCAAATGATTCCTTTTTAAGGACAGCTTATGGACATAATCATTAAGGTCCACAAACAATTGAAAAATATTAGGTTCATTTAGTGGGCAAAAAGATAAACCTCTTAGCAAAACCGATTCCTCTTCCTTAGTTAGCTGGTGATTGGATAGGTTATAAATCCCTTTCTTAGACTGATTCTGTTTTAGTCCCTCATCCCCTACAGCCTCTATATTTAATCTTTCCCCCCCCCGAATCTTCCCTTAGGGGTAGAAAGTGATTTTGATCTCTCCACCATTGTGGTTCTGTGCTCTCCTGGTTTCTGTGATAGCTCAACCCCAAAAATGCTCAGACATAGTCTTAAGGCATTGACCTATAGCCTTAAAATTCCCCACATCTATATTAGAGGGACTGGATTATTTACCTCTATTCTCTCTTGTACCATATGGTTCACGCCTATGGTCTCTATATGTTTTTGCTGTATCTCTTGACTTGATCTTATATTTGGACTTTTATCTTCTAAGCCTGCAGATTTATCTTCCCTTTGTATATCTGAATATGGATAGGATTCCTATTTATTTTTCCCATTATTGTTGGAATTATATGTTCGTATATTTCTTTTTATTCTAGCCTGATTGTTCTGATAGTCTTCCTCGTCTCTCAATAATTTTTTCTTTTTGTTCTCTATAATTTCAACTTGAAAAAGATCTATATTTTTGTTAGTTCTCTGCTCAAACTTCTTCCAATTGTCATCCTTATTTAAATTCTATATTTCTCTACTTTTAGTTTCTGTGCGTTTACTAATTTCCTCTAGTTTTTTCTCTATACTGTATTAACAAATACATAAGAATGAATGAGCATGCATCTAGTGCTCTATTCCATTGTTTAATAAATGTTTCTTCAGGAAATGATGGTGCTAACTCTATCCGGCCCGTGGAACCATCTCTAAATAATATAATTTTTTCAATAGTGCTATGTCCCACCATTGGTGACATTCGTCTTTCAAAAAAATTTCTATTTCAAAATTTTTTTTTTACTAGACTCTGTAGACAGTATTGGGACATGTGTTTATATTAGTTGCATCGTATCTCTATTTCTATCTTTAAAATCAAACATATTTTTGCTTATATCAATAACAAAAACAAAGGGATAGTAATACTTCGTTTTTTATTTATTTTATTTTGTAGGCATTAAAAAAACATGAAGAATGATATAAGTCTTATCTCTCAAACCTTTATGGTTTGATAGATATTCACAAGCAAAGTTTCCCCCTCCCGCCCCTTTTACCTAGTGTAAGCCATCTCTTCTCAGATGTGGAATTTAGTTGTAAGACCAGACAGATACCAGCAGGGAACAATTTTCTTTCTATTAGAACAATGAAAGCCCTGACCCCCTTGACAAGTTTTTCAGGTTTTTCCCTTATCTTAATTGAAGATTGTCCCTCTCTGCAATCTACCAGGGCACCTCCCTTCTGATCTGGCTGAACAGTGTTACATCAGTAAAAGGGGCGGGAGGGGGATACTTTATTATTGAATTACTCTTGAACTACAACTCTGACAGAATTGAAATAACACTCTCCAAAGTCCAAATACTATTATGATTAATTAGAGCTGCTTTTATTATGAAACATTACTATCCCTTTAATATCTACAATTTGCTTAATAATAAGTGTCTCTAATTTGTATCTGATATTAGTTGAATGTGGGCTGCTCTCCTGTATATCTGGGTCTGTCCCAGTGAAAACTGTGTGCAAGAAAAAAGAAAAAAGCAGGCGCTCCTAGCACATTAAGAGTTACTATTCTGCTTGTTTAGGGTTAACTTTTTATATATTAATCTGAACTGGATATTGGTATCTATGTGATGTCACAATGGAATTTGGCTTGGATAATGAAGGTTTAAAAATTTGAGCTGTTGAAGACATTGGTGTTCTTGATCATGAGTAAGTGCAGCAAGCACGAAACACGTTGATCAGTTTCACCATGGCTTCTTGACACACCAATCTTGCACCTAACACAGGAAAGTCTCTAATTTTGCACAGGATTATGGACTTATAATATTTCAAGGTACTTTTATTCCTATTTTCCATTAAAGCATTTGATGATTTTATATATTTTGGGGTCATTTGTTGTATATGATTATAGCGGTGCGTATGTGGGGACACATTTCTTAGCTCTACTTTCTTCTATATAAAACCCTATTTCAGTTATGGGGATCTGGTGCCGGGTTGGGTGTGCTCTGTGGATCCCTCTGGGATGGAACACTCTCTGCTATTGCTTGTTGTGTAAGAATTATCCGCCAAAACAGTAGCAGACCTCCTCAAACCTCTTCTACTTATCTTTCTCAGCCTTTCTCTCTCTTTAGATTTACCTATATGTCTCTATGGAACTCTGTTCAGCATGATGGGAAGGTCAGGGTTTTTACTATACGACTACAGGAAATTCCACCCATAGAAAAACATAAGTGGAAAATATCAAGCTTCTCATATTTTAAGAACTAGCATAAAAGTGAGAAAAAAGACTACTTCATGATTAAAAATTTTCATGGAAAAAGTGAAAAAAATGTTATTGTGGAATTTCTCATGGAAAAAAATGACTTTTTACCAATAACTACTCTCATGCCTTCAAAGGGCTAAAAGACCCATTTAAATTAATGGAATTTTCTTTTGTCCCCTATGGAACTGTTGGTTTCCCCACAATTGTTCTAGTCCTTCTTCGTACATCAGTGTCATTGGGATGTGTGTGTTGTGGGCATGTGAGTGAGTCAAAAGTGCTTGTACATCTAATGTCTGTATTTATTATTTGCTTTATCAGTAACATAGTAACATAAATAATGAGGAATCAGGTCCGGCCCATGTCAAATCACCGATGTTGAAGGCAAAACACAAAACATTGAAGCCATTTCCAATTAAGCCCCTAGTGGGTAAAAAAATCTCTTCCTGACTTCAAATGGCAGTCAGATATTTCCCTATATCAACAATCTATCTGCTTTGAAGCTAACTGTCATCATTTTCAGTATTGTTCTGTGTTAAATAGGTATCCATTACTTTTTTTAAAGCAGTTACAGCATCTGCAAGCACAACATCTGGAGGCAAAGAATTCCATAGCTTTACCACCCTTACTATAAACTGCTTTTGTTTTAGTTGAAAGATCCAATACATTGCAATGCCTCTCTGGCACGCAAAGGGTTAATGAAGCACATGTAGTTACACACAACTGTCACTAAGGCTCCCTAAAATCCTGCAACAATGTTTGCAGAACATGCAGATGAAGAATTGTAAACTGTGTACTGATATAGTGCATCTCTTGATTTACCTTTCAACAAAACATTCCCTTCTTATTAAATCACCCGCAGCTCCTTTTACTTTCCTTCCAACTGGCTGATATTGCTACAGTCGCTACAGTAGTCCAGGTTCCTGGTGTTCCAGGTTTCCACATACTCTATGACAGAACGAAGCTTGGTTCTGCTCCCATATATTCTATAAGCTACAGACAACCGGCTACAGTTCAGTGTCAATCCTTGGGTAATGGACTAGACACTGTCATCACGCCTGTTCCTACTAGGTTGGGGAAGTGCTTGCTCTTACTTATTTTAATAAACTAGTTAATTTCAACTGTACCTGTGTCGTGTGTTTAATTTACTCTGGTGTCCATGATACTTAGCAGACCTCATAGACTGGATGAATGCTAGTTGGCTAAAAGTGAACCCTGACAAAACAGAGTTACAAGAATATCTCATGATCACCCAACTGGCCTAGAACTTGGAGGCTCTGAACTAATTAGTTCAACAGAGGTACGAAATCTCAGAGTGATGATTGACTCTGGACTGTCATTTAAACAGCAGATTTCTTCCGTAACAAAATCTGCCTTCTTTCTTCTGAGAAACATAGCCAGGATACAACACTTAATTCCACCTGATGATATGCCAAAATTATTCCATGCATTTGTGTCCTCTCGTCTAGATTACTGTAATGCACTTTACTTGGGCCTCCCAGAAAAAGAACTCCATTGCCTACAGATAGTACAAAATGCAGCAGACAGACTACTGACCAATCAAACTCGCTCATGTCACATAACACCTGTTCTCCACTCTCTGCATTGGCTTCCAATTAAATGGCAAACATATTTTAAAATTAGCCTGCTGACCTTCAAAGCCTTAAATAATCAAGGCCCACAGAATCTGAAAGAGCTCCTGACAGTGGTCAGCCAACAGATCTCTGCTGTCAGTGCCCAGAATAAAGACAACCTTAGGTTCCTGGGCATTCAGCCATGCTGCCCCCACATTCTGGAACTCTTTATTGTCCTCAATCAGAGAAGCGCCATCATTACAGACTTTTTTTAAAAAAAAGCTAACGACCCATCTCTTTTGTCAGGCATATAATGACAAAATAACGATTTTTTTCTGAAAAAGTATATTTCACAAATAAAATCATATAGTATGGATACTTAAAAACATCTTACAATTATTTGAAAATTTGAAGTGAAAAGAAACCAATTTTTGGGCAATAGTGGGCATGATTTCTTTATATATTGGAGGCTATATCCTATTGCCATAATCATCCAGTGCCGGTCCCTTACCACAGGTTAGAAAACAGTATGCACTATTTCCAGAATCATAATTACTTCCAATTTGAGGGAGAATTTTTCCAACAATTCAGGGGATCTTCCATGGGTGCCAGGTTCTCCTCTAGCTACGCCAATCTATTTATAGGATTTTGGGATATCCAGTATGTTTGGCAGGTGGGGGGGGGTATTCTTTGTCAGATACATCAATGATCTGATTATTATATGGGAAGTTTAACAGTTGGAGCTCGAAGGCTTCATTTCCAGTTTTAACAATAATGATAGATAATTATCTTTTACATATAACATCAATTCAGAAAGAGCATGCTGTTTAAATCTAAAATTGTGTCAAGAAAGATTAACAATAACTGAAACTCACATAAAACCTATTATTGTTAATATTTATTTACACCATAATAATTGTAATTTTAATCAATAGAAACAAAATATACCTAAACGACAATTTCATAGATTTACGAAGAAATTGCAAAAAAAAATTAACATTTTCATAAACCTGTGGTAGAACTACAGCGGAAGAATTAAAAAACAAATTTGTCTGTAAGGGTTTTCCCACTAACATGGCAGTAAATACATAGAAGAAAATAGGATCTATGGATAGGAACAAAGTTCTCTTTCCTGATAAAGGAGAGGATAATTGTGGAGGTTACACAGGCTTGCCCAATCAATGAGGGTTCTTGTCTTGGATACTCTGGATCAAGCAAAAGGCAGGAACAGATGGCCACCACTCATTGATAGACCAGCGAGGCAAGTGAATTTAGATTTTACAGTGGCTGGGGTGAGAATCACCAGCCAATCCTCTCCAGGATTCTCCTCAAAAATATAGCCAAAACATCTATTAAGGAGGTTAGAACAGAACTTACTTTATTTGAAGTAAAAAGTGACTTTTATACAATCCCAGATGGCATCCTTGTGTACATAGTCTAAATAAGGCTTGGAACAGTGTTGGCACAGTGTCCACTCATGGGAAGCCCCAAGGGACCAATTAGAGACAGTACTTTAGTCTCAAATCGGAGCCCCCCCTTTCAACTCAAGAAGTCCTTGAAACAGAATTACTCTCACAGCAGGGGTGGATTAGTATTCCTTTGTTATCTCTCTTCCTGTCCCAAGCCCCAGGTTTCAGAATTCTATATACACAGAATGCACAACAAACTACAGAACATACAAAAGTACATAACAAAGGAAACACAAAAATACATCAAATTGTAACCTATGCAACATAGTAAGAGGCACATGGCAACAGAGGACAGAGTGCTTGTTTTAACTTTTATTTTCTGGGCACTCTGATTCCCTACTGCCAACATAATGTATCAACTTACAGTAAAATACCACACACTATTACATTGTACAACACAATATACAACACAATAAGCTATGACTCAAATGTTATAGTCCTGCAGAGGAATGTCACCACAGGCTCACCTCCTGTTTCTACACAATAATAATTATACCAAACATTCAATAGGTATGAATCAAAATTAGAATAGTGTGCTACATTTGAGAGTACTCTTGGGAATGCAGGTATTCCACAGTAAGTGGTGTAATTCACATTAAGAATATAAATGTGAATGAAATAGTGTGGTCCGCTCTATTGTTCTTTGTTTTAGGCCTAAGTGCTCCTGTAGGTCAAATGAGAGAAGAGTATAAGACCAGTATGTGTGATGTGAAGACCATGTTATGCAATTAACAGAAAACACTTGCCTTTGAGTTTAGATGGAGTTCAACCACCTCTACTGATAAAACACTGCGCAATAATACCAAGAAAACCTAGGCAGCATGATCCTTCACTACTAGGCAGTAACAAGTTTCCTTGTGTCCTATCTGACCCACTCCTACTGAGATCCAGTGGTGTTATCCATACATTTGATTCTCCTTTCTCTCTTTCTTCCACCCACTCACATCCTTTTTTGTGTATCTGTTCAGTGTTCACTGTTGGTATGAATCAAAATTAGAATAGTGTGCTACATTTGAGAGTACTCTTGGGAATGCAGGTATTCCACAGTAAGTGGTGTACTTCACAGTAAGAATATAAATGTGAATGAAATAGTGTGGTCCGCTCTATTGTTCTTTGCTTTAGGCCTAAGTGCTCCTGTAGGTTAAATGAGAGAAGAGTATAAGACCAGTATGTGTGATGTGAAGACCATGTTATGCAATTAACAGAAAACACTTACCTTTGAGTTTAGATGGAATTCAACCACCTCTACTGATAAAACACTGCGCAATAATACCGAGAAAACCTAGGCAGCATGATCCTTCACTACTAGGCAGTAACAAGTTTCCTTGTGTCCTATCTGTCCCACTCCTACTGAGATCCAGTGGTGTTATCCATACATTTGATTCTCCTTTCTCTCTTTCTTCCACCCACTCACATCTTTTTTGTGTATCTGTTCAGTGTTCACTGTTGGGGGCAGGAAAGTTTGAGAAAGGTGGGTGCCCACAAATATGTTGTAGCACCATAGATGAGCTGGATTCCCACACATTATTGGTTGGTTCAACCGAGAACCAGGGAAATGTGTCTGCATAGTTTGGCTGCCACCTATACCCCACTCTTTATATTTTTACCATTTAGTAATAGAATATTTAGTGGAGCTCTTTAGTTTCTTTGTTTTGTATATAAGATATGTAAGCCATTTGTTTGTAACATAAATAGTTTTTTAAATATATTAACATTTGTTTGTTGATAGCACAGTCTGAAACTGTATGCTAATTAGTTTATGCGTTGGGCCAAGATTATCACACAATATGCTAATCATTGATCTAAACAGAGCCCACATGGTGGGTCTGAAACTGAACTACCATATTATGTGCAGAATTAGCATAAAATGCCACACTGTGCCATCAGAGCATAAATGTTAATTGTTCAAAACAATTTATTTTACAGAAACATGCATAATACAGCACTGTGCTGACAGCAGGAGATCCCGGTCCGGGTACCAGCCAGCGGCTCTGGAGCAGAGCAGAAATCATGTTATTTAAAAATAATGACTTAATTGGAAAAGTCTACAAAGTGTGCCTGGTTTGCAAGCACACTTTGTATACCGTTCCAATGAAGTAGTTCTTTTTAAAGGGATAGTAATGTTTCATAATAAAAGCAGCTCTATTTAATCATCATAGTATTTGGACTTTGGAGAGTGTTATTTCAATACTGTCAGAGTTGTAGTTCAAGAGTAATTCAATGATAAAGTATTCCCCTCCCGCCCCTTTTACTGATGTAACACTGCTCAGCCAGAGCAGAAGGGAGGTGCCTAGGTAGACTGCAGAGAGGGACAATCTTCAATTAAGATAAGGGAAAAAAATGAAAAACTTCTCAAGGGGGGCAGGGCTTTCATTGTTCTCAAATGAAGAAGATTGTCCCCTGCTGTTATCTGTCTGGTCTATGGACTGCATTCCACATCTGATAAGAGATGGCTTACACTAGGTAAAAGGGGCGGGAGGGGAAATTTTGCTTGTGAATATCTCTCAAACCATAAAGGTTTGAGAGATAAGACATATCGTTCTTCATGTTTTTTTAATGCCTACAAAATAAAATAAAGAGAAAACGAAGTATTACTATCCCTTTAAATAACGTGATTTCAGCTCTGCTGAAGAGCCTCCTCAATTTGGCCGACTCAGCTGACATCAGGAAAAGGGAAACTTCAGATGCAAATATCTCTCAAATCGTAAACTCTTTCAAACAAGAATAATTTTTCATGGGACATTAGTGTCCCTTTAAGGGGCCACACACTCAATGGTTGCATCTCATTTGAGATTTGGAGGATAATGGAGCCACCTATGGTGCAAATCAAATTCTGGTCCTACAGCAAATCTCTTAGAATGCAACAGAATCTTGCTGTAATATGGAAAAAATACCTGTAAGATATAATACAGCAACAAAGTTTGGACACAGGTAATAGAACCTAGTTCCCACATTCCTCTAAAAGGAAATTGTAAGCATATAGGAAAAATGGCTTTTAAAGGGATAGTAATTAGTGATGAGCGAGCACCCCAATGCTCGGATGTTCGGGTGCTCTGACCGAGCACCCCCTGAGGCTCGAGTGCTCGGCCGAGCACCCGAGCCCCATTGAAGTCAATGGGAGGACTCGAGCATTACACCAGGCACCCCCTGCTCTGATGAGGGGAGGGTGCCTGGTCCATAGGAAAAGGGCAGAAAAAGATGGAAACACTACAGAAATGGTTCAGGGACAGCATAGGGAGGATGTCTGGATGCACCTTGGACTCCAACATCGCTGCTGGGAACGATCTTTCGCCCGTAGTACGCCATTTTTACAGACTGACCGTAAAACACACAAAAAGGAAAATAAAAACGACTTTAGGCGAAAAATTGTTATCAAACAGTATTTGCTGTATATTTACTTGTATATCATCTGCAAATTCTCCCAAAAATTTCATCGATTTTCTGAAGTGAGGCCATGATTAAGAGGGAAACGTGCGCAGAGGCAAATTATCCCAAAAATTTCCTTGATTTTCAGAACTGAGGCCATGATTAAGAGGGAAACGTGCGCAGAGGCAAATTCTCCCAAAAATTTCCTTGATTTTCAGAACTGAGGCCATGATTAAGAGGGAAACGTGCGCAGAGGCAAATTATCCCAAAAATTTCCTTGATTTTCAGAACTGAGGCCATGATTAAGAGGGAAACGTGCGCAGAGGCAAATTCTCCCAAAAATTTCCTTGATTTTCAGAACTGAGGCCATGATTAAGAGGGAAACGTGCGCTGAGCTGACCATCTAAAACATTATGGGTGAGGGTCTGCTGCAGAGCTGACCATCCTAAACATTATATGCGAAGGCCCGCTAGTGAGCTGACGCTATAAAACATTATATGAGAGGGCCCGCTAGAGAGCTGACCCAATAAAACATTATATGAGAAGGCCCGCTGGTGAGCTGACCTATATAAAAATTGGCAAACAGGGCCCGCTGGTGAGCTGGCCCTATATAAAAATTATATCACAGGGCCCGCTGGTGAGCTGGCCCTATATAAAAATTATATCCCAGGGCACGCTGGTGAGCTGGCCCTATATAAAAATTATATCCCAGGGCATATGGAAGAGGAGGAGGAGGATGAGAACATTAAGAGTCAACCATATACCCGTTTTTGGGGTGGAAGGGGTGAATGGGAATACAGAGTATTCCCATCATTGTAAATAACATATATAAAGTGAGTTTATGTTCCCCCGGGGCTTTCCTCCAGTGGAGTGGAGAAGTCAGGGGAAATCCAGGCCTTGTTCATTTTTATAAGTGTCAACCTATCAGCATTGTCGGTGGAAAGGCGGATACGCTTATCTGTTATGATGCCACCAGCAGCACTAAATACCCGCTCAGACAGAACGCTGGCGGCAGGGCAGGCCAGCACCTCCAAGGCGTAGAGTGCCAGTTCATACCACGTGTCCAGCTTGGACACCCAGTAGTTGTAAGGCACAGAGGGATCATTGAGGACGCTGACACGGTCTGCTACGTACTCCTTCACCATCTTCCAAAACTTTTCCCTCCTTGTGACACTAGGCTGCGCATCAGGGTGAGGGTGCTGGCGGGGTGTCATGAAGGTGTCCCACGCCTTGGAGAGTGTTGCCCTGCCTTTGTCGGAACTGCTGTGTGCTCCCCTTTTCTCCCCTTCTCGGTTGGCCAAGGTAGCACGTACTCTGCCGCCAGCGTTGTCAGATGGAAAATTTTGGAGCAATTTTTCAACAAGAACCTTCTGGTATTGCACCATTTTGCTTGTCCTCTCCACCGGAGGAATGAGAGATGAGAAATTCTCTTTGTAGCGGGGGTCCAGAAGGGTGAACACCCAGTAATCCGTGTTGTCTAAAATGCGTACAACGCGTGGGTCACGGGAAAGGCAGCCTAACATAAAGTCAGCCATGTGTGCCAGAGTACCAACAGTCAAGATTTCGCTGTCCTCACCAGGAGGCTGACTCTCAATATCCTCATCCTCTTCCTCCTCTTCTGCCCACCCACGCTGAAGAGATGGAACTAAAGTTCCATGGCTACCCTCTGTAGCGGAGGCAACCGTGTCTTCCTCCTCCTCCTCCTCCTCCTCCTCCTCCTCCGCCTCCTCCAATTGTCGCTGAGAAGACGAAGTGAGGGTGCTCTGGCTATCACCTTGTGTAAGCTCTTCCTCCCCCATTTCCACCTCTTCCACATGCAAAGCGTCGGTTTTAATTGTGAGCAGCGAGCGTTTCAGTAGACACAGAAGTGGGATGGTTACACTGATAATAGCGTTATCGCCGCTCACCATCTGTGTCGATTCCTCAAAATTGCGTAAAACCTCGCAGAGGTCTGACATCCATTCCCACTCCTCACTTCTGATTACAGGAAGTTGAACGGAGAGGCGACGACCGTGTAACAGCTGGTACTCCACTACTGCCCTCTGCTGCTCACAAAGCCGGGCCAACATGTGGAAGGTGGAGTTCCAGCGCGTGCTCACGTCACACAGCAGCCGGTGAGCTGGCAATTGTAAGCGCTGCTGCAGCTTCAACAGGCCGGCCGAAGCTGTAGATGACTTACGGAAATGTGCACACACGCGGCGCACCTTGGTCAAGAGATCATGCACATTGGGGTAGGTTTTTAGAAATCGCTGCACCACTAAATTAAATACATGCGCTAGGCATGGTACGTGTGTGAGCTTGCCGAGCTCCAAAGCCGCCACCAAGTTACGCCCATTATCACACACAACCATGCCTGCTTGCAGGTTGAGTGGCGAGAGCCACTGCTCGGTCTGGTGACTAATCCCCTGCAACAGCTCTGAGGCCGTGTGCTGTTTGTCCCCAAGGCAGATCAGCTTCAGCACGGCCTGTTGACGCTTCCCCACTGCAGTGCTACACTGCTTCCAGCTACTGGCTGATGGGGGAGTGGCGGTGTGTGTAGAGAATTCGGAGGTGGAAACGGAGGAGGAGGAGCCAATAACGTAGGTGCTGGTGGAAACCCTGATGGAGGTAGGGCCCGCAATCCTCGGCGTGGGTAGCACCCGTGCCATCCCAGGGTCCGAGTCGCTCCCAGCCTCCACGACATTCACCCAGTGTGCCGTCAGGGAAATGTAGCGTCCCTGGCCACAAGCACTTGTCCATGTGTCAGTCGTTAAGTGGACCTTCCCAGTAACTGCGTTGGTCAGGGCACGGGTGATGTTACGGGACACATGGTGGTGTAATGCGGGGATGGCACACCGGGAAAAGTAGTGGCGGCTGGGGACCGCGTACCGAGGGACAGCTGCTGCCATCAGGCTGCGGAAGGACTCAGTGTCCACAAGCCTAAATGGCAGCATTTCGATGGCCAGTAATTTTGAAAGGTGTGAGGTTAGTGCTATGGCCTGTGGGTGGGTGGCTGGGTATTTTCTCTTGCGCTCAAATGCCTGGGGTAACGACATTTGGACGCTGTGCTGGGACAGGGAAGTGGATGTGGTCGCTGATGGTGCTTCAGATGCTACAGGTGCAGGGCGGGAGGTATGCGGGCCTGCGCCTTCGACAGGCGATTGGCCGGCACCGAAAACAGGGGAAGAGGAGGCAGTGGTGTGGCCTGCAGACACAGATGGGCGATCCAGGCGTTCCTCCCACTTACTACGGTGCTTGGATGCCATGTGTCGGATCATGCTGGTGGTGGTGAGGTTTCTAGTGTTCATGCCTCGGCTCATTCTGGTGTGGCACAGGTTGCAAACTACAAATCTTTTGTCGTCCGCACTTTCCTTAAAAAAACACCTACCCCTTGGCAAGGTAGATTTACGCAAGGGGGTGCTCCGTGGAACATTTGCGGGCCGGTTTGGTGCGGTCCGCCTTCTTTCTGTAGCCACACCACTGCCTCTTCCAGCCTGTTGCGGTGCTGCAGATGGCTCACCCTCAGGACTGCTGTCATCGCTCGGCTCTACACCTTCCCAGGTGGGGTCAGTCACCTCATCGTCCACCAAGTCCTCCTCCACTTCCTCACTCTGATCATCCTCCTCAAGTCTTGATCCCACCACATACTCAGTCATTGACAACTGTATAACATTCTCCTCAACAAGGTCTTGAGAAGGAAATAGTGGTTGATTTAATGGCAACTGTGTCTCATCATCATCATCATCATCCACTACTTCCTTTGACCTTAAATGCCGTTCACATCTGTCATCTTCTTGTGATTGGGTAGCCTCTAGAGGTTGTGAATCAGGGCACAAGATGTCATGTTCCTCTGCAAGCGTGCTTGGAGAGAGGGTCAAATGAAGGATTGGTGATGAGACGAGCTCATCACTATATCCCAGTGTGGGATCACTTCTTTGACCAGACCGTGTATGGTGGGAGGAAGGATGATCAGAGTGAGGATTATGTTGACCAGACTCTTGGCTACTGAGAGTGGACTTGGTGGAAGACAGGGTGGTGCTTAACCGACTGGAAGCAGTATCAGCTGTCATCCAACCGACCACCTGTTCGCACTGGTCGGACCTCGAGAGTGATGTCCTGCGACGCCCTGTGAAATCAGACATGAAGCTAGGTATGGTGGATGTCTTTCTTTCTTGTGCTCTGGCACCAGGCACAGTTTCTCCGCGTCCTGACCCGCGCCCTGAACTTTCAGGATCACGTCCACTTCCCCGTCCCTTTTTACCCGCCTTCTTCATCTTACACGATATATATGACTTTAATATATATGAGTTTGAAAACTTAACAGTATTTCTTACTATTCTGCAACTCTGCAGAGTACACAGAATAGGCTGCTAAACTGCGGTGACACACACTGAATGGAATAAGTGACTTTAATATTTGAGTTTGAAAAATTAACAGTATTTCTTACTATTCTGCAACTCTGCAGAGTACACAGAATAGGCTGCTAAACTGCGGTGACACACACTGAATGGAATAAGTGACTTTAATATTTGAGTTTGAAAAATTAACAGTATTTCTTACTATTCTGCAACTCTGCAGAGTACACAGAATAGGCTGTTAAACGGCGTTGAAACACACTGAATGGAATATGTGACTTTAATATTTGAGTTTGAAAACTTAACAGTATTTCTTATAATTCTGGAACTGTACAGAGTACACAGAATAGGCTGTTAAACGGCGGTGAAAGACACTGAATGGAATATGTGACTTTAATATTTGAGTTTGAAAACTTAACAGTATTTCTTATAATTCTGCAACTCTGCAGAGTACACAGAATAGGCTGTTAAACGGCGGTGAAAGACACTGAATGGAATATGTGACTTTGATATTTGAGTTTGAAAAATTAACAGTATTTCTTACTATTCTGCAACTCTGCAGAGTACACAGAATAGGCTGTTAAACGGCGTTGAAACACACTGAATGGAATATGTGACTTTAATATTTGAGTTTGAAAACTTAACAGTATTTCTTATAATTCTGCAACTGTACAGAGTACACAGAATAGGCTGTTAAACGGCGGTGAAAGACACTGAATGGAATATGTGACTTTAATATTTGAGTTTGAAAACTTAACAGTATTTCTTATAATTCTGGAACTGTACAGAGTACACAGAATAGGCTGTTAAACGGCGGTGAAAGACACTGAATGGAATATGTGACTTTAATATTTGAGTTTGAAAACTTAACAGTATTTCTTATAATTCTGCAACTGTACAGAGTACACAGAATAGGCTGTTAAACGGCGGTGAAAGACACTGAATGGAATATGTGACTTTAATATTTGAGTTTGAAAACTTAACAGTATTTCTTATAATTCTGCAACTCTGCAGAGTACACAGAATAGGCTGTTAAACGGCGGTGAAAGACACTGAATGGAATATGTGACTTTGATATTTTAGTTTGAAGACTTAACAGTATTTCTTCCTATTCTGCAACTCTGCACAGTACACAGAATGTGCTGCTACACTGCGGCGAAGCACACTGAATGGAATATGTGACTTTGATATTTGAGTTTGAAAACTTAACAGTATTTCTTATAATTCTGGAACTGTACAGAGTACACAGAATAGGCTGTTAAACGGCGGTGAAAGACACTGAATGGAATATGTGACTTTAATATTTGAGTTTGAAAACTTAACAGTATTTCTTACTATTCTGCAACTCTGCAGAGTACACAGAATAGGCTGTTAAACGGCGTTGAAACACACTGAATGGAATATGTGACTTTAATATTTGAGTTTGAAAACTTAACAGTATTTCTTATAATTCTGGAACTGTACAGAGTACACAGAATAGGCTGTTAAACGGCGGTGAAAGACACTGAATGGAATATGTGACTTTAATATTTGAGTTTGAAAACTTAACAGTATTTCTTATAATTCTGCAACTGTACAGAGTACACAGAATAGGCTGTTAAACGGCGGTGAAAGACACTGAATGGAATATGTGACTTTAATATTTGAGTTTGAAAACTTAACAGTATTTCTTATAATTCTGCAACTCTGCAGAGTACACAGAATAGGCTGTTAAACGGCGGTGAAAGACACTGAATGGAATATGTGACTTTGATATTTTAGTTTGAAGACTTAACAGTATTTCTTCCTATTCTGCAACTCTGCACAGTACACAGAATGTGCTGCTACACTGCGGCGAAGCACACTGAATGGAATATGTGACTTTGATATTTGAGTTTGAAAACTTAACAGTATTTCTTATAATTCTGGAACTGTACAGAGTACACAGAATAGGCTGTTAAACGGCGGTGAAAGACACTGAATGGAATATGTGACTTTAATATTTGAGTTTGAAAACTTAACAGTATTTCTTACTATTCTGCAACTCTGCAGAGTACACAGAATAGGCTGTTAAACGGCGTTGAAACACACTGAATGGAATATGTGACTTTAATATTTGAGTTTGAAAACTTAACAGTATTTCTTATAATTCTGGAACTGTACAGAGTACACAGAATAGGCTGTTAAACGGCGGTGAAAGACACTGAATGGAATATGTGACTTTAATATTTGAGTTTGAAAACTTAACAGTATTTCTTATAATTCTGCAACTGTACAGAGTACACAGAATAGGCTGTTAAACGGCGGTGAAAGACACTGAATGGAATATGTGACTTTAATATTTGAGTTTGAAAACTTAACAGTATTTCTTATAATTCTGCAACTCTGCAGAGTACACAGAATAGGCTGTTAAACGGCGGTGAAAGACACTGAATGGAATATGTGACTTTGATATTTTAGTTTGAAGACTTAACAGTATTTCTTCCTATTCTGCAACTCTGCACAGTACACAGAATGTGCTGCTACACTGCGGCGAAGCACACTGAATGGAATATGTGACTTTGATATTTTAGTTTGAAGACTTAACAGTATTTCTTCCTATTCTGCAACTCTTCACAGTACATAGAATGTGCTGCTACACTGCGGCGAAGCACACTGAATGGAATATGTGACTTTGATATTTTAGTTTGAAGACTTAACAGTATTTCTTCCTATTCTGCAACTCTGCACAGTACACAGAATGTGCTGCTAAACTGCGGCGAAGCACACTGAATGGAATATGTGACTTTGATATTTTAGTTTGAAGACTTAACAGTATTTCTTCCTATTCTGCAACTCTGCACAGTACACAGAATGTGCTGCTACACTGCGGCGAAGCACACTGAATGGAATATGTGACTTTGATATTTTAGTTTGAAGACTTAACAGTATTTCTTCCTATTCTGCAACTCTGCACAGTACACAGAATGTGCTGCTACACTGCGGCGAAGCACACTGAATGGAATATGTGACTTTGATATTTTAGTTTGAAGACTTAACAGTATTTCTTCCTATTCTGCAACTCTGCACAGTACACAGAATGTGCTGCTACACTGCGGCGAAGCACACTGAATGGAATATGTGACTTTGATATTTTAGTTTGAAGACTTAACAGTATTTCTTCCTATTCTGCAACTCTGCACAGTACACAGAATGTGCTGCTAAACTGCGGCGAAGCACACTGAATGGAATATGTGACTTTGATATTTTAGTTTGAAGACTTAACAGTATTTCTTCCTATTCTGCAACTCTGCACAGTACACAGAATGTGCTGCTAAACTGCGGCGAAGCACACTGAATGGAATATGTGACTTTGATATTTTAGTTTGAAGACTTAACAGTATTTCTTCCTATTCTGCAACTCTGCACAGTACTCAGAATGTGCTGCTAAACTGCGGCGACGCACACTGAATGGAATACGTGACTTTGATATTTTAGTTTGAAGACTTAACAGAATGTGCTCTAATCTGCAACTTTGCACACTAAACAGAATGTGCTCTAATCTGCAACTTTGCACACTAAACAGAATGTGCTCTAATCTGCAACTTTGCACACTAAACAGAATGTGCTCTAATCTGCAACTGTGCACACTAAACAGAATGTGCTCTAATCTGCAACTTTGCACACTAAACAGAATATATATATTTATTTTTTTTTTTTTTTGTTTTTTTCCCCCCACACCAAATAACCTGCTGCCCCCACACACAGTAGTCCTAAAAAGGACTTTTGGTTCTTTTTTTTTCACAATTTTTGTTTTTTTCCTCCCTACACTGCCTTTCCCTTCCTATCCTCAGCTCTCCCTGGCTCAGACTGAGCCGAACTCGATGGTCAGGTGCTATACAGCACCTGACCACGGGTTCTGGCCAGCCAATCAGTGTAATGCCAGCAGCCAACATGGCTGCTGGCATTACACCGATGTCAGAGCCTCCCTGCACGTTTATTGGCTGCGCAGCAGCCGCAAAACGTGCGGGGAGGAGACCCGAACATGGCGGGCGAGCACATGCGGTACTCGTACGAGTACCGCCATGTGCCGAGCAGAGCGATGCTCGAGCCGATCCGAGCATCGGCCGAGCATGCTCGCTCAACACTAATAGTAATACTTAAAATGTAAAAAAAAAATATATATTGTAGGGTTTATCCCCCTGAGTAAAACAAGAGTACTCCCACTGCTGAAAGGTGTTTTATTCAAAAGTTATTAATTGTCAAATTGAATTTTTTAGGTGCAATATCACAGTGGCCTGAAATTGTACAGTGGCGCTGTTGCTACACCATCCTATGGAGATTTATGGTCCCGGGACCAGAACTTTGAAAATGAATAACTTTTGAATGAAACACCTTTCAGCAGTGGGAGTACTCTTGTTTTACTCAGGGGGATAAACCCTACATCATATTTTTTTTTACATTTTAAGTATTACTATCCCTTTAATATGTGTAACAGAATGAGTAAACACAATAGACATACACAACCTGAATAAGAAACTTGTATAGTAAAATAACTCCCAAATATTTCACCCAACTACTGCTGTAGGAAGTGCTTTGACGCAAGTAAAATCTTCTATTTAACAAGTTCAGAGCAAATTATTCCTATAGGAATAGTTTATTATTGAAGGTTTAATTGGATTCCACCAGCTCAATCAATTCATTAATTAATCTCTCCAGTGTGTATTAGTGAGCAGACCTTTCTTAGCCTATGGCTCACATAATACTCCTGCATCTCTCCAATATACATCCTTTTAATCTAGAGATCTCTGATGTACTTTTATTCTAGCAATAATTTTAAAAGTAATAACGTCATATCCATTAACACTGCAGATTCAGTACAACATCCATACATTAGTATTACAAATCTTAACATTATTACTAGGCTTTGAACCAAGGTCTCATTTAAAAGCATACCTCCCAACATTTCAAATTGCCAAAGAGGGACACTTGTGTTTTAGGGGGTGTTGCTGGGGGCGTGGCTGGTGGGTGGGACGTTACCGAGAATTTTTAGGCTATTTCATGGCCTACTGATACTTCCTTGTGTAACCAAATAAATGACTTATAACAAGATCTAACTATTTTATTTACACAGAATAATTTATAAACACATATACTGACATTTAAACTAACAATAATGTGAGTTTTATTGCTGTAGAGCAGTATGATACACTTATATACACACCATGTAATCCGATCTCCTAAAAAGAGGGACATCAGGGTGGGACAGAGGGATTTGGGTCCAAAAGAGGGACTGTCCATCCTAAAGAGGAACACTTGGGAGGTATGTCATAGATGTGTACTTTTTTACACAGAACACAATGGATCGCATGTGAAATGTCAATGTGAGGGTAACCAAGTGCCCTGTAAGGGACAAATAAAACTTCCCAAATTCTGATTGATTTAATTGCCATTTTATCCCCTAGGGTGCTACAGAGGTCTGTAACACATTGCAAAGCAATGGTATGGAGACATAGTTAGCATTAAAGAACAGGAAAGTCCCCTTTTAAACCAATGGGCATGTTTATTCGTCTATTATGTAACAAACAGGTTGCAGGAAGACAATCCACACCAATATAAATGCAGTAATCATAAAAGCGATTGTATCCTAATTGAGGATATTCATTTAAAACTAAGACTTGCTATAAAATAAATGAAGAAGGATGTACAGAGCAGGAGTGTATACTGGTAGCAAAGGCTTTAGACGAACAATCAACGTGTTTTGCATAACAAAAACGCTTACCGTAAAATCTCGGGTATAATACGCACAATTTTACCCCTCTTCACCTTATGTGAAGTGGGGGGTGCGTATTATACCCGAGAGTTTTTTACAGACTTTAAAAAAAAAAAGAAAAGTTAGTGCTTCCTGCTCCCTCTCTCTCCCTGCAATCTGGTGATTAAGTAAGACTTACTTTTTGAAGCTTTTATGGTGTACTGGTATCTGAAAATAGATCCCTCTCTCCCATCTCCCTGCGGGCGGCACGCTTGCATCTGCCACCCGCTTCCTTCAAATCGGCTTTCAGGACCTTGAGATCCTCACATAGGAGGAAGGTCCTGAAAACCGATTGAAGGAAGCGGGCGGCAGATGCAATCGTGCCGCCCGCAGGGAGATGGGAGAGAGGGATCTATTTTCAGATACCGGTACACCATAAAAGCTTCAAAAAGTTAGTCTTACTTAATCACCAGATTGCAGGGAGAGAGAGGGAGCAGGAAGCGCTAACTTTTATTTTTTTTTTTAGTAAGGGGAAAACAAGGGTGCGTATTATACATAGGCACTCTTGTTTTCCCCTAAATCTTGGGCATAATAAACACCTGCGTATTATACACAGGTGCGTATTATACCTGAGATTTTACGGTAGTTGTGAAAAGCGTTGGTAATTTTGGCTATGACCTCAAAGTATCCACTCCTGCTCTATAAGTACTTCTTAAAGCGGAACTAACACCGCTAACAAAGGTTGTCTTTAATAATTCCCTATCTGACGACTAGCTGCTTAGTAGCGCTAGTCGCCAGAATTATTACCTCTTCATGAAGAAATTTGAAGTGATCTTCGGCTGACAGGCAGAACGGAGCGCGGACATCTTGCCCTAGTGACGTCCGTGCGCCTGCTCTGTCAGTCCCAGTCAGCTGTAGGAGGAGTTGCTAGGAGCCATTCGGCTCCGGAAGGGACTGATAGAGAAGGCGCGAGGACGTCACTAGGGCAAAATGTCCACGCTCCGTCCTGCCTGTCAGCTGAGGATCACTTCAGATTTCATCATGAAGAGGTAATAATTCTGGCGACTAGCGCTACTAAGCAGCTAGCCGCCAGATAGGGAATTATTAAAGACAACCTTTGTTAGCGGTGTTAGTTCCGCTTTAATTCATTATACAGCAAGTCTTGTTGTGTATACGTTTTTAATGATTGTCCTCTATAAAGATAGAATTGCTTTTATGATTACTGCATTTATATTGGCGTAGATTCTGTTGCTGTGACCTGTTAGTTTACAGAATGGTTTCAGAGAGATAAATAGGACATCTCTGGTCTGCACACGCAATTACAAATTACACATTTGCAGTCACTGGGAGAGTTGCATTTATCAACATTAGTCTAGAGTTTGTCTTTATTTGGATTTCCATGCTAAATATAAAATATTGGAGCCACTAAAACTGTTTTTTTGTGTGATTTTGTAATGTTCATTTGTTCTCTGTGGCACAGGTGGAAAAACACAGAGGGTTTTCTACTGGAGGTAGGCGATGATAGTTTGTTACAAGACTCTAGACCAGGACTGCCTGAGCTCATGTAAAGTGGTGAGATACACTCCAGGGTACTATTGAGCATTTGTTGGCAAAAGGCTTTCTAAAATTTGGAAACAAAACTGACTAATTTATCCTATGCAAACTGTTCAGGAATCCCATGAATGTGAAAATGTTCCTTAATTAAAAAAAGGGGTGGCGAGTTCCTCAGAAGTAGTCCAAGAAAAGGAACAAAGTGTCCCTGTTATATAAAAACTATCTATGACTACCCAAATTAGAGTGATTTCCTAAGAGGGAATATTGTCTACAAAAAAATACCATGTCTAGGTGAAAGCATGGAAGAGCTAGTATCAGAAAATGCTGGGGAAGACCCAAAGTACATGACCTGGGAACCTTTGAATGGGCACAGAGCAGACAAGAGGCCACAAAACCCACAAGGATTGACTTAAGGGTGGCCATCCATCAATCAGTGGTGGCCCCAGTGCAAAGTCACAACACCAAGGGTACAAAAGACATCCTATAGACCCAGAGACAATCTAGGATGTACAGCAAATTGATTCCTCAAAAAGAAGGTAGAAAGGGAAGCAGTTGAAGTATACAGTGAAAATCCCTCATACTGCCTGATTAAAGGCATCAGCTTTTGAGTTCTTGGTTCCCGGGATATTGAACCAGCTAAAATAAGGGCCCAGCAGACCTGGAGACTGTTGGATAGTTGGCTTTTATCAAACATTTAAAATTTCCTGGTCAGTCAAAATGGTAATTGTTGCGGTAGCGCCTTCCAGAAAATAATATCATTCTTCTAAAATAGCTCCCAGTTTCCTACATTGTTACTACTTTAGGCTGGGGAAAATATCCTTGAAAAGTAAGAGCAGCGATAGAGTTTCATGGTCAAAGAGTAACATTGGGATAAAACTGCACCTACAGAAGAGTTGAAGGTGTTCATCTCTTATACAAAGGCTGTAAGAGGATCTAGACTAACCAAATTGTTGCAGAGATACTGTAAATCTTACTGTAGCCTTTCTTCATCATCAGAGAAATAGGGGCAATGATTGTAGAGAAATCAATTTGTTAATGATCTTGAATTGGGTGTTGAAAAGAGTGTCTCAATATGTGCTGATGACACTAAACTGTATAAGGAAATACATACAGAGAACTATGTTTTTTCACTGCAAAAAGATGTGGATAAACTGCATGAATGGGTAGAAAAGGTTTAATATTAGTGATGAGCGAGCGTGCTCGGCCGATGCTCGGATCGGCTCGAGCATCGCTCTGCTCGGCACATGGCGGTACTCGTCGAGTACCGCCATGTGCTCGCCCGACATGTTCGGGTGAAGGGGATCTGTGCCGGAAGAGGCACAGATCTGAAGAAGCTCCGCTGGACCACCAGGGACTGGAGGTACGGGGGCATTGCGGAGATGAAGGGGGCATTGCGGAGATGAAGGGGGACATTGTGGAAGAGGGGCATAGACTCTATGCCCCTCTTCCACAATGTCCCCCTTCATCTCCGCTATGCCCCTCTTCCACAATGTCCCCCTTCATTTCCGCTATGCCCCTCTTCCACAATGTCCCCCTTCATCTCCTATGCCATAGAGGAGATGAAGGGGGACATTGTGGAAGAGGGGCATAGCGGAGATGAAGGGGGACATTGTGGAAGAGGGGCATAGAGTCTATGCCCCTCTTCCACAATGTCCCCCTTCATCTCCGCTATGCCCCTCTTCCACAATGTCCCCCTTCATCTCCTCTATGGCATAGGAGATGAAGGGGGACATTGTGGAAGAGGGGCATAGCGGAGATGCAGGGGGACATTGACCAGGCACCCTCCGCTCATCAG
Source organism: Rhinophrynus dorsalis (assembly GCA_037306005.1). NCBI lineage: Eukaryota > Metazoa > Chordata > Amphibia > Anura > Rhinophrynidae > Rhinophrynus > Rhinophrynus dorsalis. The sequence goes on along the minus strand of CM074718.1, from coordinate 327,353,813 downwards.
AGCAGGGGGTGCCTGGTTTAATGCTCGAGTGCTCCCATGCTTTTCAATGGGGCTCGGGTGCTCGGCCGAGCACTCGAGCCTCAGGGGGTGCTCGGTCAGAGCACCCGAGCACCCGAGCATCGGGGTGCTCGCTCATCACTATTTAATATAGATTTCTGTACAGTTATGCATTTGGGATGCAGAAACAAGGATGCTCCACATACACTAAAGTTAGGGGTACAGACTTCCCAACAGTGTGCTGTGTCACTCAGATGCTGCAAGAGCCAGTAGGGTCATATCATGTATAAAAGGGGTATAGATGCATGGAGTTCTACTTCTTTATAAATCCATGTACTCTAGAATATGGAGTACAGTTTTGGGTGACACTTTTTAAAAAAGATGTTATTAACCTTGAAGACGTGCAACAAAATTGAAAGAGACATTGGAAGATTTTAGATATAAAGAGAGCTTAGCGAGACTGGGTTTGTTTACATGAAATAAGAGACATCTAAGGGGAATATGATTGCTATTAACAAATAATTAATGGGGGGAACTGAAATGGTAATGGTAATGTTCCTATATATGAGCCATCTATCAATACAAATTATATAGGCTGCTATTGAAGAATACTTCCACCAATATATATATAAAGATATAAGAAATACCTAATATAACATTTCCTCAACACCACAATCCACCTACATCGCTACAAGACCCTGGAGAATAAATCATCCATACATTGTAATAATCGAAAAACAGATAGTGAGTATTTATTAAAGTAGTCACCAATAATGAACAATAGAATAAAATTATACAGCATAAAATCTGTACCACTATAAAAATTTTGTGGAATTATTAATGAGCTAAATGTACACTCAAGATCATAGGGGTTAAATATGTAAAGGTTTATTACATGCATTCTGCAGGAGAAGAGTCTAACATGCAGGAGTCTGAGACTGATAGGGCACACAGAGGTTTTATGCAGCTCTAACCAGAATCATAATAAGTTTCAAACACAGAAATGTACATATATGGCAAGGGCATTACATCAGCCCAGTTAATTAAATTTTAGATATACAGCACACTCCTTTACCTGATTTAATGCTTCTTTAACATTCTATGACCTTCTGTTAATCACATACACTCCTTTACCTGAGTTAAGGTTACTTTAACTTCTGTGACATTCTGTTAATCATATATATTACCATCTTCCACATCTATTTAACCACATTTCTATTTGTGCAGAAAACATGCAACTCATACCTCTTGATTTAACACCTTGGGTGCCTGAACAATGTCCTCCACAATCCCCACAGACTATCCCTATGCTTTCCTAACTACAGTCCTCCCTTTTTCACTCTTTATAATAACTAAGGAGTGGAATCTACGAGTCCATGTTCATCCATAATGTTGTGAAAAGTTCAAGCAAAGATCCATGAAAGATAGGCTGACCATATTTCCTTGAGACAAAAAACGCAACAGGGTGTGGATAGACAGACAGTGGGACTCCGTCACTCCGAGTCCGATCGTAGTAAGCTGCAAACAGCAAGAACGCATTTGCTTCGTCTCTTACTATCTGTGTTCTCTCTCTCTGGCCAAAAAGCCTGCCCACTGAAATAAATAGGAACTTTCTCTCTTCGTCACTCATACTAGTGATTTTACTGTGTTTACTGTACGCATTGATTACCATAGAGTCTTTTGACTCGTCGTCATATCACTGTCTAAGAGACTCTATGGTAATTTACCATAGAATCAAGAGTCTTAGACAGTTATGAGTCACTCAAGTCACTATGGTAATCAAAGTGTACAGTAAAACCACAGTAAAACCACTAGTGTGACGAAAGGAAGTTCCGATTTACATTATCTAATGAGAAGTAAACAAGCCATGTTCAGTTTTTTGCAAAAAAATTAAAAACTATATAAGTTATATTAAAAACGGGACAAAATTGACATTTATATTAAAAAGACGGGACGGTCTGGAAATATGAAAAAAAAAAACGGTACTGTGCCATTTAAAATGGTATGTATGGTCAGCCTAATGTAAGAAGGATAACGAGAGGAGGTTACAGACAAGATTCCAGTTCCATATTACTCAATTCCTGAAATGCCTGCTGGATTGAATAGTCACTCCCTGTTTCTCCAGGCAGCATATGCACATATAAAACTCCCGAGTCCACTAGCAAGGGCAGGTAGGAAGAAGGTCCATGGGGAGGCTGTGGTTCATAAGCCTCTGTTCTGACCCTCAGGGGAAAGGAAGGGATGACAGAGTTCATGCATTTGTGAGAGAAGACCTTGGATGCAAAAGAAGTCAAGAAGTAGACAAATTATGCCAACTATCAATCCATAACCTATCTTAGCCCCTAAATCTCTCAACCAACTTCCTAAACTCCACAGCATCAGGTAAACAGGTACAAAATAGTGTTGCACCTCAATGGATAGACTGGGCGCAAACCAATCACAGGAGATTGTCTAAATAATTCCCCCCTCTTGTTCACATGTGCCATATACCATGGTGCATCTGAACAAAATAAGGTAGGAGAGAGGGACAGGATGTCAGTAAAAAATTGGCTTCTGTCTAATTTTAAGTCTATGGAGGGAATGCCATGGCTGGTATTTTTTGAAGAAAAGGTGGCAACCCTACCCTTACTCTTACACTCTTCCTTCATCTCTAGCCAACTGTCTTTATTTCAGACATTCAGAAGATTATCACAATGTTATCAGACCATTACATACCTCTATCTGACAATGAGAACCAGTGCTTTAAACACAAGGCCTGTGGTTTTAGCCCCTCAGCCAGTGCATAGCAACAATATTGCTCATACAAACACATTTTCCATATATGTATACATGGATTTTTGAAGAAAATGTATACACAATCAGTCCTGGACTGGAACATAAATGAACACATGATCCAACATTTTGGGACTCTGTTACGAGTGCAATTAACCCTTTGAGTGCCAGAGGGGTATGCAACACAACACACTGCAAAGCAATGCATTGCATACCCCTCTGGCACTCAAAGGTTTAAGGTTTGATATCAGCAGTACTCCAAGCTGGATATCCCCAAGAGCCATACTCCCGTCATGACCAGCAGACCTAGGCTGATGCTTTAAGTAAATTAAGGCCCAGCTCCAAAGAGAAGCAGGCAGGCTGACATACTTTGGCCTGGGACACAAGTACGTGTTACTAGTTACTACAGAAAAGTGATGTGGTATTTGTTATTTCTCTATGCCAAATATTTATTTTAAACAGTTCAAGACAAATGAAACAGTATTTATGTTTAGCAAGTACATATACCCTATCATATGCAGATCTATTCCACAGCTTATTACTCCTACAGGGAACTACATAATTCTCAGCTAACCAAAAGCATGGTGGAAGTTGTGGTCTTTTAGCCTAACAATTATTGGATAACAACTGTAATCCACTAGATAAGAGATGGGCAAATATTGCAAGTGAATGTGTGCATATAGCAATTTTGTTTTTCTTGGGGGGAGAGTATCCATCATAAACATATGAGAATTTCTATTGCACAGCATTCAAATGTAACCCTTTTCACTCCAAAGCTGGTAGTCATACAGTTAATTTGAGATTCAGTATCATACTGTAACTTGTCCAATGAATTCTACTCATCAGTAAGTTATGCTGCCCCTCTCCATGCTTATCAGACCGATGCCGTACAGACGGCTCCTTTCTCCACCTCTCAGCAACTTCCAGGGTTTGCTTCAGAGCATTCTTTAACTTGTTTTAACTTTTTTTCCAAAATCAAGATTTATTATGGTGGGGCACCAAAGTGATCCCAAACACATGTAATATATCTCAGAAACTACAAGTGTCAGAAATGAGCCTCCTGTGCTCAGTACACAGAGCGGAAGCACAGTATAACTTGTACAGCTAGAGCTCAGTACAGAAATTCAAGGGCAGAAAAATAATGATATCGTTCTCCATATTTGGCTCCTCTCCCACTTATTTAATGATCCCTGCCTGCTACAGTTAGTACACATTACATGTCTTATGCATGGGGTAATGGTTCAAGAAAAAACAACTAATTATGGGTTTTAACTCAGGCCACAGCTTTATTTAAAATACATAATACACATTTCACCATACATTTTAACCTAGCCTTTAAGCCCTTGCCAATCCATAATTTGATAGGCCTTACCTGCCTATCCCTCCTTTTGAGCCCCTAGGCTCACACCAATCTAGCTTTACCTTACCGCGCCCCATTAGCTGGTCAATGCAGCTCAATGAGATTCTGTGAAACTTAGGAGATAAAGTGGAGATGACTTCTCCAGTGATATCACTTCTCCAGTTCCGATGTTATTCTATGGATCCTATGCACTAAGATTTCTTCAGCTTTGGAGATCTTATTGCATAGGCTCTATAGAATAACATAGGAACTGGAGAAGTGATACATTGGAGAAGTCACCTCTTTATCATGCCTTAGTGCATAAACCATTGCCTTGAAAAGCAATGAACATTGTACACCCTTTTGGTCTCCAATGGGTTAATTTATGACAAAAGGTGGCATTGACAAATGTGTTTAAAGTTGGCCAGAGATTAGCAAATATATGTGAAACTGAAAACCTCACTATGATCCCATGTTCATGCTTAGATGCTGGGGTTCCTTTAACTCCTTGAGTGCTGCAAATGCTTTCAACTTGTTAGATATACCGGTCTATAGGAAGGTGTTCCTGCTCAATTACCTGTATTAACTCCTTGGAGGTTAGACATGTGTCCTGGAGACAGCTCTAGAATTCACGGGGTTAATAGAGAGTGGTATAATAAGTTTGGTATTTGGTTTACCTCTTGAGGACCAGTTGACAATCATTTGGAACAATGGAAAGGATGATACTGGCTTCTCCCTCAGAGCATATGTAAGACTGGATTCTAGGCCATAGTGAACGAAAGAATCTAGCATGGCGGCCATGATATTTAAGTGTGTATGACCCCAGGTCATACACACTTCAATATGACAACAACAATAGATGTTGTTGTTCCTTTAACTTGAATGTTGTAAATTTCTTCAAATTGTAAGAGAGACTCATCTAAAAGTAATTAATGTGCAACATTTTATTTCTGGAAATGCACTCTGGACAAATTATATTCTCAACTGAGTACATTTGGCCAATTTAGATCTTATGTAAGTAATTAGGCTTTTAAAACATGAACATACATTGTATATGTGTACTAAAGAAATCTAGATAATTATTACTCTTTGTATTGATATTTATTGTTATGGGTGGGAAATTTGTTGGAGCGGAGCATAAATAGGGGTGGGACATGTGGACCCCTTATTAGACTTTGCAGGGCTGCCCCTGCATTTTGTGTTACACTTCTGAACCAAGGGAGACTTAAGTACATAGGTGTTGACTGGGCATGCCAAACAGAATAGTAAGATTCAGGGGAGGGCTGGCCTGGGGGCAGGGGGGCAATTGCCCCCTGGGCTGGCCATGTGTCTGGGCTGGTGGGCCAGTGCCTCACTCAATCTCCCACTTGCTGCTGTAAATGGAGCTACACTGGTGATACCACAGTGTAGCATAATCCATTTCCCTTGCAAGCTCTATGGCATCACTATTCTATCTTTAATTAAGCCTTTGAGTGACATAGGGGTACACAACGCATTGAAAAAGCAATGTGTTGTGTACCCCTCTGGCACTCACAGGGTTAAATTGTAAGCACTGTAGTGTCACTAATGTAGCCCCATTTCAACCGTAAGCTCTGTGGTATCACTTGCTTTAATTCACAACATTAAGGACAATTTTAAAATTAAGGAAACAGGGGTGGGCTGGGACAATGGGCTTGGACGATAGTAGATATGGGCCACTTAATTGTATTTGCCACCTAGGCCATATGTTGCCAGCCCTCCCCTGGTAAGACTGATGTAACTATAATGCTTCTAGAAGCTATTTACCTGTTTTTAGCACATGCCAGTGCCACTCAGTGTGTGCCAGTTTGTGAGAGAGTGCATGTGCCTGTTTGTGAGACAGTGTATGCCCGGGGAAGATTTTCATAATAAAAAAGATTCTAGGTCATCTCTTTCAGTAATGGTGTAATGCTCTTCTGGGTGCATGCTCTACTAGTCAAATACAACAAAAGAAAACAAATACTTTGTAACTGACCTGTCTGAAAGACTGTAGGAGTGTGTGTACTGAGTGTCACTGTCTGTATGTGAGTGTGTATTACAGGCATTTTAGTATGTTATAGTGCTAGTGAAGTATATAGAAAAGAACAGAACAATCTCTAACTCACCTCCTATTTTACTCACAGAGAGCCAATTAGCCCTGTAGTGAATACTAGCCAGTTTCAATCCAAATTTTTATGACATGGCGTCTTCTGTGTATGTAGTTGTTTGGTAAAGGTTCCTGTGAGTTACACTGTCTCCAAGCTTGGATATGCATATTGTTGAACAAGAAGAGCTCAGTCTTCCATCTGGAAGACAGGGTCATTTGATACAGAATGATTTGCTATTGTGCTTCTTTTTACATTTCCAAAACCCAGATGAACGTACACATTTTCATCACATAGAAAGTTGAGATATATTTTAGAATCTTAGTGCTTATTTATAAATCTTTATAAAAAAAATCTGCCCCATTTCATGTAAATCCATTCAAATCTTCACAAGATCCATCTTCATAACATTTAGAGTGTCAGAGAAGTATCCATTGCATTGAATTGGGTTAATGCAGTTATTGAATTTCCTCAGTATTGTGTTGATAAATATATGTGGAGTAAACTACCCTCTAGTGGTTGTTTAGGAGAAAGCATCAGGTAAGAAAGATTAAACGCCAGTCAATTTGAAATGTTAACCTCTCAGTATTTTTAAAGGGATAGTAATACTTCATTTTATCTTTATTTTATTTTGTAGGCATAAAAAAAAACATGAAGAACGATATAAGTCTTATCTCTGAAACCTTTATGGTTTGAGAGATATTCACAAGCAAAGTTTCCACTCACTGACCAAAATGGTCAAGTGTTCCATCTAGCTGTCAGATTTGGAATCCGTGACGTATTCCAGGATGTGAAACACAATAGAAGCAGCTACAGAGTGAGGTAGATGTGCTGTTCTGCTGTGAATTATTTGTTAAATTGATGCAGGAGAGGCTCATAGTGACTGCTATCACTATGAGCAGTAAAAAGAGGAACTGGAAGGACCCTTATGTGTCCACTGAGTCTGAGGAGGAGGAGGAAGTGACTAACAGTACTGAACCAATGCTGTCCAGTCCCCCTAAATCACTCCAAGGGATCTTGGGGAATTTAATGGAAAGGGAGGGAGAAATGGGAATGGGAACGGAGGGAGAAAAGGGTAGTACTAGTGAGAGCAGGACAGGTCTGCTGTCTGTGCCTACTGCTACCAGTGCCACCATTGCTGTACCTGCAGCCACCATTTCTGTACCTGCTGCAAGATGTGCTGCCCCTGCTGCCACCATTGCTGTACCTGCTTCCAGACCTGCTGCCCCTGCTTCCACCAGTGCTGTACATGCAGCCGCCTTTGCTGTACCTGCTGCCAGATGTGCTGCCCCTTTTGCCTCCAGTGCTGTACCTGCTGCCAGTGCTGAATCTGCTGCCACCAATACTTTGCCTGCTGCTAGTGTGTCTTGTAGTACTCAGGAGGGGTGGAAGGAGAAAATGATGCCAAGTGTGACAGCAAAGGACCCTAAGTCGCATTTGACATCCCCAAGCAGTCCCGCCAGTGCTAAGGTCCAGCAGCTTGTTAGCATTAGGAGTGTAGGAGGGGGTAATCAACAACAATATCCTCATATTACTAGTAGTGACTGTGAGACTGAGGAGGAAGACTCTGTGGCTGAACTTGATGTGGTTGTTGTTAGTAGTAGTAGCAGTAATGGTGAAGCAACCAGAGTGGTAGGGGAAATATTTGAGACCTTCCAGACTATTTATTATTATTATTCTTTATTTATATAGCGCCAACTAATTCCGTAGCGCAGTACAATTGGGAATAGACATACAGAGGTATTAAATAGTACAATCAAATGTGGCGAACAGGAGGATCAGAGGGCCCTGCTCATCAGAGCTTACAGTCTAGAGGAAGGTAGGTTTGACACAGAGGGAGAAAGTGCTATTGGGTTTAAGCGCCTCCTGCCACATGAAATGCCAGTCAGTGGGTGGGAGTGAGAAGTGCTGTTGAGTGCAGTGGTCCGGGCAAGGGGTGAATCTTGGTGATAATGTTTATGGAGGCAGTTGATAGGCTTCCCTGAAGAGATTAGTCTTCAGGGAGCATCTGAAGATTTGAAGGCTTGGGAAGATTCTGATGGGGTGGGGGAGGGAATTCCAGAGCTCAGGTGCAGCACGGGAGAAGTCCTGTAGGCAGGAGTGGAAGGATGTGATGAGAGCTGTGGAGAGCAGAAGGTTGTGTGCAGAGTGAAGCTGGCGAGAGGGAGTGTATTTGGAAATGAGAGATGAAATATAGGGGGTTGTGGTGTTAGTGAGTGCTCTATATGTTAGCACCAGAATTTTGAATTTAATTATGTATGCTAACGGGAGCCAGTGTAGGGACTGACAGAGAGGTTTGGTGTTAGAGAAGTTATGAGTGAGGTAGATTAGTCTTGCAGCAGAGTTCATTATGGACTATAGTGAGGTTAGTCGGGTAAGAGGAATGCCAGTTAGTAATCAGTTGCAGTAATCAAGACGGGACATGATGAGTGTTTGGATTAGAATTTTGGTAGTGTCTTGTGTGAGAAAGGGTCGGATTCTAGGGATGTTGCGGAGGTGGAGGCGGCATGAGTTGGAAATTGACTGGATGTGAGGAATGAAGGACAGGGCAGAGTCAAATGTGACCCCCAGGCAGTGTGCTGTAGGGGTTGGTGTGATGGTAGTGTTGTTAATGGTGAGGGTAATATCTGTGGTAAGGCTAGTTGTAGAAGTCAAGTGAGAAGAGGAAAGGAGGGAACACACCTTGGCACAAGCTCCCTGATATCAAACATGAAACACAGACACCATGACATCTATTTCAAACATGTTAAAGCCAAACACCCACCACATAAATCAAGCACCACTGTTGCTGTACCCCCTGACTCTCCAGAAAGGCAACAAGAAGTAAGGCAGAGATCAAAAAGGAGGAAGAATAGAGCAACCCAGCTAGAGACTGGAAGTTCCATGATGAGTGAAACAACTAGCTCGCCATCACCTTGTAGGGTAACTACATCTTCTGCAAATCCACCTCATTCATTGTTACATCTCCCGCAAAATGATAGCCACTCTGCTGATGTTAGGATGCGCAGTTCCTTTCTACCCATTGCACACTGTGTGGTGCACTGACCACACATGCCAGTGTGGTGGAGGAGAATCTCAAGCAGTGCATCAAGTGGCATCTGAGGAGATTTCATCCAGCAGGATATGCTAAGATGGTGGCAGGGAGGGTTCATCATTACTTTTCTGAGTAGCTCCCCCTGGCTCATCACACAAAATAGTTTTTGTTTTATATATAACTTTCCATTTTGCCAATATCTTTAGAGAGTAAAAAGGGTAAGATTGCAAGCATCTTGTCCTGTTTTGTGGACTGGTTGCAGCAGATTCTATAACCCTGCATTTATAGATTTAAACATGTGGCACATTAGGAAATATTATTTAATAATTATTGATATTAAAAATATTGGCTTTCTAAATGTGTTCTTGTTCGTTGTTGATGTTTAATATAAGGATTAAGTAAATCCCTACTCACCACTTGGCACCAGACTAGAAGATTTTTGGGGTTTTTTTGCCATTTAGAACTTGGAAGTGGAAGTTCGTGTCAGGCAGCCTAGTAGGTGAGAGGTTTTTCCCATTTCCATACAGTAGTGCCACATTGTGTAAATGTTTAGTAATTAGACAGTCACAGTGCTCATTTTCAGTGGTGGAAGACTGAGCCTTTGCCTTTCAGCTAACTTTCTGGCTATGTCATCATCTCTCTCTCACTCTGAACTTCATCTGTGTCTGAAGAAGAGGAGGATGCTGGAGGGATATATTCTAGATCTGCATCATCATCAGTCATCATTAGGTTATCCTCAGCATCAGCATCGCCCACTGTTTCTTGCCTACTACCCTATATTCCTCTAAGCTCTTAGAGGTGTCAAACCAGGTGGGAGATTCACTAAGCAGTGAAAAAGAGGTGATAAAGTGGAGATGACTTCTCCAGTTTATCACTTCTCCAAATCCTATGTTTTTGAATGGATCCTATGGGCTAAGATTCCTTCAGCTTTGGAGATCATAGTGAATAGGATCTATAGAATAACATAGGAACTGGAGAAGTAATAAACTAGGAGAATAGGCCATAGTATATATATATATGTTTTCTTACATTGTATTCTCCATTCGGACTGGTTGGAATTTACACTTGATATGCTGACATGGTTTACATAGGTCCATTTTGAGATAATACCAGTTGAGAGCTTTTTGATTGGATGTTTTAAATCCGGTCATGGCCTCTCTGGTCTCTTCATTCTTATTAGATCTTGCTTATCATGTGGTATGTAGACATGGTTCTCTACCAGGTCCGCTTGGAATGAGGGATGTCAATTGGTAGTTTGAGGTTTAAAAGGCAAAGAGGTTAACTTTGACATTGCTCAGAGATCATGAGTAAGCGCTTCTTGCGTGAAACACGTGGATCTGTTTGAGAGTGGATTTTCATCTAGCTGAGTGCCTATGCTACACTAGTCTCTCCTTGTCTTATTATATGGCCAGAAGATTACAGGTACTTTTAAATTGTATGAATAAACAATGATGTTTTACAAATTGGGTGTAAGTGCAAGAATTCTTCAAGTTTCACATCGTGATGTTTGGGAGTCAATAGGGATGCACCCATTTTGCACCTATCAAGCAGATTAACCCATTATCCTTGCCAGGAATGTACTGCTGTTGTAATACTATCAGTGGTGTTGGTGTTGCTATTTTTAATCAAGTTTTTAATAAAAAGACGTAGAAGTGGGCAGAGTTTGATTGCAAACTCCTCAAATCCAGAGAATCAGCCTCTGCTCCAGAGACCCTGTAATCAGCAACAAAAACCAGAGTCTCTGGGGCAAATCCAGAGAGTTCCCAGCTATGATTGTGTTGCAATGTGTTGGATACCTCTCTGGCACTCAAAGGGTTGAAGATGTTATTTCTTGTACAAAAAAGCACAAAGGCAAAATTCATCAGAGGCCATCAGGGTATTCTGGCCATAACAAGGTAAGTGGGGGTATTATTAAGTGGTGTCAGTTCTTCTTTCATATACATAAGTCAAGGACATGTCTCTCTTACCTCCAGACTTGAGACCTTTAATTCTCCACATGCTCAGTGAATCTGGGGGGTTAAGCACTATGGTCATACCTGGGGACTTCTTCATCGGGGCCCGATTAGCTTCAGAAAAGGGGTGGGGCTTAATCACGAGTGGGGGGCAGGACTTAAAAAAAAATAGCTAGACTAGCCTTGGGAAGGAGGAGAAGAGGCCAGGGAGAGAGAGGAACTCAATGGGAGGAACGGATGCGGGCAGAATTTCATCAGAAACTCCCCACATCCAGAGAATCAGACTCTGCCCCGGAGACCCGGTAATTCAGAGTCAAAACCGGAATCTCCGGGGCAAAACTGGAGAGTTCCAGGTGTGATAAAGCGGAGATAACTTCTCCAGTGATAGCCTGTCTCCAGTTCCTATGTTATTCTATGGAGCCAATGCACTAAGGTTTCTCCAGCTTTGGAGATCTTAGTGCACAGGCTCCATAGAATAACATAGGAACTGGAGAAGTGATCAACTGGAGAAGTCATCTCTGCTATTATCACCTCTTCCCCCTTCCCCCCAGTGTTTTACCACTAGAGCAATTACGGGACAAACCATGTAATTCACTGGGGACAAATAAACAGTCCATTTGATTTAAACAGGGCTCACTAGCATTTATTTCAATTGGTTAAAAAGCTCCTGGTAAATCAAAGAGACTCTGGACATCTTTTATATATCCAGTATGGTGCAGTCAGTTTTCTGCAGAGGAAGATTTAGATTCAAACAATTGGACATGTCCATATATGGGAAGAACAAACAGGACTTCCCCATCTGCATTCTGGTAGAAATCACACCAGTTTAGACTTAAAGGGATAGTAATACTTCGTTTTAACTTTATTTTATTTTGTAGGCATTAAAAAAAACATGAAGAATGATATAAGTCTTATCTCTCAAACGTTTATGGTTTAAGAGATATTCACAAGCAAAGTTTCCCCCTCCCACCCCTTTTACCTAGTGTAAGTCATCTCTTCTCATATGTGAATCTGGTTGTAAGACCAGACAGATAACAGAAGGGGACAATCTTCTTTGTATGAAAACAATGAAAGACCTTCCCCCCTTGACAAGTTTTTCAGCTTTTTCCCTTATCTTAATTGAAGATTGTCCCTCTCTGCAGTCTACCTGGGCACCTCCCTTCTGATCTGGCTAAACAGGGGGGGATACTTTGCTTGTGAATATCTCTTAAACCATAAAGGTTTGAGAGATAAGACTTATATCGTTCTTCATGTTTTTTTTAATGCCTACAAAATAAAATAAAGATAAAACGAAGTATTCCTATCCCTTTAAAAAGCAGTTTATTAGTCCAAATCATCTAGTAGAAAAAACTCTCTCTCACCCTGAAATTTTGGACCTTTACCCTGAGACCCAGAGATTTGGATCAAAACCCTGAGTCTCAGTGTCAAAACCTGAAAGTTCCAATAGTATGGACATGTCTACAATTCTTTTTAACACGTACCACTTTCATTTAGTTTATTGAATGGATGTTAAAAGGGTATTTTTACCCAAAATAATTTTATTGTTGCTGTTGCTTCTGATACAAAAAACAGTAATGTAAAGTTGTACAATTGTTTTATCGTATGTGCCTAACAACAAACAGAACAAATAAAGAATACAGCACACTGTTTTGAAATGTAATATAAAATGCACCACAACACATTGGTAAGGAAAAAATGCTGTTTCCCTCCCCTCCAGAAATAACACTTTTGGCTCAACACAAAAACTGCAAATAATAGTAATTACAATGAAATTAATTGTTGTAGCACCGTCTAGTAAGAGTTTCACAACATCCCATATTTTCAGAGCTAATTTTTTGCTTTTCAAGTTTGATTTTTGTCAGGGGTGTTGCTAGGTACTTTGTGAGGGGGCTAGTTTTGCCAGTGCATGCCCCGGGGCATGCACTGGTGTTAATGTTGTAATTGTACTGCAAGGTGCACTGATAATGCATTGGGATGGCCCGTGTCCCAGGTCTTTTGGAAACCTAGCAACTCCTCTGATTCTTGTTAACAATTACAGTATTCACACATGTTATTAGGAAGTGGCTGCCCTCGGGAATTAGAATTAAAAAAAAAATCAACAACATGTACCAAATAAAAATATATATACTACAGGCATATGAACATACAAAAAATAGCAACAGTTAACATTAGCGGTTATACATAAATATTTAAAAAAACAAACAAAAAAAAAACAAAAAAAAACAACAACTGAGTAACCGAGCCGTTTCAAGCACTGGATGGGTGGTGGAAGCACCTTTGTGGGATAGATACAGCATAGGGCCTCATGCACAAAAGAAAACAGGAGCAGTCTTGGAGCAAACTGAACCATAGGTGAGACTTAAAAATTCCCAAAATGATTATTGATTTAAATGGGGCTTTTAATCCATTGAATGCTAGGGAGGTCTCAGAGACCTCTCCAGCATTTAATGAGTTAACCCCCCTCCATTTACATCAATGGGACATTTTATTTGTCCCCTATAGTGCAGTTGTTTTGCTCTAGAACTGTTCTCTTTCGTGCTTTTACCCCATAGTGTCAGGTAGTATTGTGTGTATTTAATACCGTAGTGTAAAATAGCACCATCTTTTGGTATTTTCTTTCTATTTTAGGCCTGGATTCTATTGTAATTGATACCTTTATCAAGAGTTTTAACTGCAAATGTGTCCATAGACTTCAATGGGAATCTGTGCTAAAACCAGTGATAACACTTACCAACTGCAATGTAATTTAGGCATTTCTTTGATTTTCGAAGCAAAAGAAAATAAAACCTGATTGCAAGGAGCAGACTGAGCAGCTACCAGCGGAGTAGGATTGTCAGGCATTGACTCATAGAGATAAGTTTGTGCCTCGGGTCGATAGCGGACCCTGGCAGAGAGAGGTTAATGCTACTAAATAAAGGCAGTGAAAGCTTTATATAGGAACTATGGCTGGATCAGAGCTTTTAACCCTTTCAATGCCAGAGTGGTAAAAAAAAAAAACATTGAGAAGCAATGTATTTGATACCCTTCTGGCACTCAAAGGGTTAAATATGTGCAGTATGACAGTATCACTATTTTATTGAGGGTCCTTAACCCTTTGAGTGCCAGAGGGGTACACAACACATTGCTTTGCAATGCATTGCATAGCCCTCTGGCACTCAAAGGGTTAATGAAAGACACACTGCAGAATTGCACTGGTTCCTGTGCAGTCTTACAGAATGAACATTGAACATATATGTATTGCATTAAAATGGCGACCTGCTCATATTACATTGGTGTATGTATAATACAAAAGCACAGGGTTGCAATTTCCATTCACCTGGAACTGTGAGCCCTATACACTAACTAAAAGAAGCAATTCGGTGCAAACAAACTGCTTCAAATGGAAAGGTGACCACTAGACCACACATTTAACCAAAAGTACATATTCAAAATGCATTTTTCAGGGCTGCATTGAAATCAAAGCAGCCCTTGCAAATTTGTATTTGTCCCCTATGATGAAGTTTGTTCTCCCCTGAATTGCTCCTCATTCATTGTGCATAAGGTTCCTGCAATAATAGGACTTGAAGGAGGCAGTTCAGTGTCACTCTTTCTGTGTAGCAGATTACATTTTCTTCTACCTGATTGGTCAAGAAGGTGCCACCATTACTACTCCTTATATGGTAGAGGGTTGTGCAAACACATCTTCAAAAATATTCACTGAGCCTTAAAGGCACCAATTCTGGAGCAAACCAACATCACCATAGGGGGGCAAGTAAAAATTCCCAACTGTCAATAGATTTAAAGTAGGTTTTTAATCCCTTGAAAGCAAGAGTTTGAACGCTGTAGCATGCAAGGGGTCAAACCTATAGGTTAACCCTTTGAGGGCCTGAGAGATATCCAACACATTGCAACCTCTCTGGCCCTCAAAAGGTCAGGTCAATTGGCATATTTATTTGTCCTCCCCCATGCAGATGGATTGCCCCAGAATTGGTGTGCTTTGCCTTTTTATATTAGGCCTACTATATTTAGGAGAGAGTTAGCCCACCCATGACCTTGTAAGCTCCCAACAGTGCATGTTTTCATACACAGTGCAGGTCTCTCTGCTTCAGTACATATGACTCAATAAGTGGCTCAGTCACTTTTTTTTGGCTCACTTTTAACCCTATGCATTGCATACCCCTCTAGGACTCAATGGGTTAACCAAGTAGGGACTGTTGGAAGCTTCTAAGGAGCGGGGGTTGACTACATCTTATTTAGGGTGTCAGCAAACATCTGAATCCTATAAAGCACCAGTTCCTTTTACATCTAAATAAACCTGAAATATGTTGCATTTTCTGCAGCTTATTTTGATTATTATTAACAATAAACAACCCATTTGTTTAGTTAAAAGGTTCATTATTCTCCCCTTAATTATACATTTCCAACTTCACAAATCAAGTGTATTTTGATTGTATTCTTTTCGCAATAGTTCTCTGCTTCCTGGTTCATATATTTGCAGAGATATTGGACCAGTTTCTCCCATATACTACAACAGGAATTTGTGGAATAAAAATCCAGTGATTAATATTATCAACTGCAACGGAATTAGGTAATGTTTTTAATTAATTAATTAATTAATTATTATTATTATTTTTTTTGCACTTCCCACTTTAACCCCTTAACGGTCATAGTACGTCAAGGGTCAATTTGAATTAATGACCAATGACGTACTATGACCAAATTCTGGGCTCCCCCCGCGGCTGCATGCCGTTCGGGGAGTCCGGAACGCAACGGAGCAATAAAAAAAAAATTGCTCCTTGGTCGATCAGTCGGGTCGCGCCGCAGATTCCCCGGTCCTTAAGGGGTTAAAGGAGTAACAGGGCTATATTTACATCTCAGGCATCCCTAAGCAAGGCACTCTAGGCCCCTTTAGCTCTGCTCATGACCACACCCCAACTCCTCACATGACCTGTCCCATCCTACACAGAACATACACTTGGCTTTAACCACTTGGTTGCTAGAGAGATCTCCCACGGATTGAGGGGTACACAATGCATTGCAAAGCAATGTGTGATATACCCCTCTGGGACTCAAAGGGATAAAACTTGTGCAGGGACCTTTAGATTGTTCTGGTCATATCCATATTCAAGAATGTGGGTGTGGCCAGCACAGCTGAGGCGACCATTAAAATTTGGAGCTCTAAGCAGTTGTCTACTCTGCCTACATGGAAATCTGGCCCTGAGGAGTAATAAACCTGTATTATGGGAAGATATACATAATATGCCGATTGAAACAAGGATCCTCTCACTGCTGAGGGATGTTTAATTTAAAACTTATAACAGTGCAAACATGCAGTTTTGAGAGTTTGAGATATCATCTTTGTGGCCAATTGACTGTGTTCCTTTGCTGTCTATGGAGAATTTGTGTTACAGACAACAATAGTGGTCTCAAAACATGTTAAACTCAAACAAGTACACTTGGTTTACTCATTGTGAAAAACAATATACATTCTAGGACTTTTCTTGCTAATGGTTTACTCTTCAAAAGTATTTGACAGGAGGATGCCAGAAAATATACTGCATTAACCCTTTGAGTGCCTGAGGAGTGCAAAGCAATGCGTTGCATACCCCTCTGGCACTTAAAGTGTTAAGTTATTAATTGCTGAAATGATTTTGTTTTCATGTAGGACTTTACCCTATACAGACTTCCCTTTAATGGCATGGGTAACACCATTTTTCATTTTGCCTGGAAACACTGCATGATGCACTAAACTGAACTGAAGTAATTATGTGTCAAATAAAATGGCACCATAAAAGACAAATAAATATCCCCAAAATGAATTAAAATTGGGCTTTCTGGCCCCTTGAACCATAAGAAGTCTCAAAGCATTGCATTCTAATATTAAAATAAATGGATATTTTTATTTGCTCCCTATAGTACAGTTGGTTTATATCAGGGGAGAGAATCACTAAGGTGTGATAAAGAGGTGATAAAGCAGAGATAACTTCTCCAGTGATGTAACTTCTCCAGTTCCTATGTTATTCTATGGAGCCATTTCATGAAGATTTCTAGGACTTTGGAAATTTTGCATAGGCTCCATACAATAACATAGGAACTGGAGAAGTGATATCATTGGAGAAGTTATCTCTGCGTTACCACCTCTTTATTACCCTTTAGTGCATAACCCACCTGTTCTGCTGAGATCATCAGCCTTTATACAAAGCTGGAACCTTCCAGAACAGAGAAGAAAAGCAATTTCTTCTCACAGACACCAAGCAAGTGCTATCAGTGTAAACAAAGGCACGTTTCAGCCATCAGTATCAGTACCACAAAGAAGCGGTATCATATGCATTTATGTTAACCCTATGAGTGCCACAGAGATATGCAACTCCTTGCAAAGCAATGCTTTGTATACCTCACTGGCACACACAGGCTTTAAGAGGGAGTTTTAGTTAAACATAAAAAAAACTTTAATATTTATTTTAGAAACACAATGTAGAACACATTAACGCTTTGAGTGCCAGAGAGTACCCCTCTGGCGCTCAAAGGGTTAAAATCTGCACCTGCTTGTTTGGAATTTATGTTTATGCCACTCTTTTGTAGTATAAAAGCTGTATATCTATGATACCAGGACAAATATAAGGATGGTTTGGGGTTATTTGTCCTTAAAAAAAAAAGCTAACAATATAACAGATTATAAAACATGCACTGCATAAATAAATCTAATCTAACTAGGTTCAAAGAGCCATTTCTCTAACTGATCTAATGGTAGAAACATGACCATTGTTTTATTAAGGCACTGTTTAGGGTAGCATCCCCAATCTGCCCCCACTGGGTAGATTTTTGCATGAAAACCTCAAACTCTACTCCAACCCAATCTAAATGTATATGCACTGGCATCGACCTGCAACCTTGTGTATCTTTATCCATCATATTTTATTTTTTATTCCAAGCTTTCTTTTTTTCTAATCCCCCCCCACCCCACACACCCAATTGTTTTATATAACAAAGAAGCTATGAAAACAGTAATCCTAAAATACGTACGGACATTGGTCACTGCTGGACTCATATTCCACATTTCCCATCATTCTTATGCTTTAGTGCTGACACAAAAGCTTGCTAATTAAAACATAAGACAGAAGACAAGTTTGTCTATAAATGTACAGTTCATGTCTTGTGAAGGCCACATGAGGAATGTTTATTTGTATTGTTAATAAAGATGGATGTGAAGTTTCATCTTGAGTGTTTGGCCTACTTCTCCACTGAGGTAGTTGTGGTCCTTCTCGTCCTCTAGTTTCAGAAGGTCCTTCTTGCGGTATAGTGGTACACTAGAGATCTCCAGATTGTAGCTGCCTGGTGGAATCTTCTTGCGGCCCAGATGCAGATAGCTAAGGCCATCTTTTTGGTGGATGCGGAAGAGGCCATCATCATTGCCCGTGGAAATGACATAGCGCACGTGGTTTTCAAGAGGTTCCAGGGCTGGCATAAGCTCCAATATGTGTTGCTTATTTCCAAAATTGGAAATGTTTAGGGTCATTCTGAGAGGAGCATCAGTGTCAACACTAGCCAGGCTGATATACTCGACCTGCAGAGAGAGAGATCACTAAGCTCAATGCACTTAATTTACTCCATCCATGAGCAGTGACACTTGATATAAACAATAGCATACTGGACTTAATAACTAAAGGAGCAGTAAAGATAAAGCATAGAAATACTCAGTACCTTAGTAAAATCCCTTTTTATTAATTTTGCCTTAAAAAGATTACATATATAACAGACAAACTCTTGTAAAATATAGTACACACAACGTACATACATACAACAGTTGTTTAGTGTGTAACTAGGAAATTCCGCAGAAAATATGTGAATGTTTGCCTATAAAAAGTGCAAGTGCAGTTACCGTGTTATTACTTTGTATGTCTATTCACTGACTTGTAGTATCTACAAGAGTTTGTTATAATTTAAGGCAAGACCAATAAAATGGATTTTACTAAGGTACCTAGTTTTTCTTTTAATTAATAGTGATATAGTGCCAAGATACCCGGAAAGCTTATAAATAAAGGGGATCCAGAGGAGATGACAGAAGTCAAATGTAAGGAGCAGTTCAGGATCAGTATTTTGACTCCAGATGTTTAGAGATGCCATTTTTCTAGGTGGCTTGAGTCTATGCCTATGATTTAATGATTAACACACAGAGTGTGCCTATATTTGGAATTGTCTTTGCAAATTATTGATTAAAGGACTTATATCTACCATTGTCCTTATGTACCACAACGGAATTTTCACTTTCACATAAGAGTTTGGGACAACAAATACCATGTATTCCCATTTTCCATCTACTGGGACAATAAATACCATGTATTCCCATTTTGTTTGGTTAAGTTGCCCCTTAAAAACATCCCCCCAGAATTTGGGGAAGTTGGCATAAGAGAGTGTATGATTGGTGCACTGAGATTATAATATGTATCTGAGTGCACCAATCAAATATACCCTTCTGTTCACTTTTCTCAATCTGCATTAGAGTATGGGTAGATCTAGCAACCACTATTGTGATAGTCAATTATTGACTTTCTAGGGTATTGCTCTCCGCTGAAATCTAAACAAAGACCAATAAGATATAGATCAGCCTGTAAAATCCTTTCTTGCTAATATCCAGACTTTTACAGAATATAGTATCATAAACTTCCATCATTATTATTTTCTTTCGTAAACTAATTTAGTGGTTATCCACATCAGCCATACAAATATCCTGAAATACAACATATAGGACAGCTGGTCCAGTAAAAATGGCTGCCACAGTGGTAAACCTACTGTACTTCCAGTAGGAGTAAAATCAGGAGTATTAGCGGCTAATACATACATAACATAGTAACATGGTTGATGAAGCTGAAAAAAGACATGCATCCATCAAGTCCAGCCCATGCCACTTCACCCCTGTTTATCCAGAGGAAGGCAAAAAAACAAACAAACATTGAAGCCATTTCCAATTAAGCCCCAAGTGGGTAAAAAAAATCCTTCCTGACTCCAAATGTGCTCCACTAGTATCTGCTTCATTAGAGAGTGCACACTGGTGTGAAACATCATCTGATCACCATGTGAGATCCTCACCTCATCTTCAGAAGTTGAATTTGTGCTTCGCCTCTGCCTTCCTCTCTTTGGATATCCATTAATCTTGCACTCATAGCAGCCCTCTGGGGATAGGACATTCTCTTCATCTTCTTCAACAGGAGACTGGAGGTAGGAGCCCTTTCCAAATCCCATTCCTGAGACGCAATGCCTACAAACAGAGAAATATAAGATGCATCCACTTATATATTTAAAATCTCTACTGCTCATGTGACCAACAGCTCAGGGCAAAACTATGTTTTAACTCAAAAGAGATTTATGGTTGGGAACCTGTTGTAGGCAGCAAAGGAATTCATCTATTTAACTATCTTCCTGTCATGTGTGCTCTGTGACAAAATTACTTTATATATCTAACTATTATACAAGAGGTGACAAAATGGAAGTGAGGCAGCTCTCTTGCACCAAAGGATCTGAAAGTTTTGTTGGAAGAATCCAAATGACAGATTTCAACCCACACCGGTTCATAATGTATTTCGAGCTGTAATTACTATGGCCCATATATATATATATAAAAGCAAACTGGAGTTATTATTATTAATAATTTCGAGACCTCTCTAGCATTCAAGAGGTTAAAAGCACAATTTAATTTAACAGGATTTTTTGATTTGTCCTCCATGATGCAGTTAATTTATTCCAGAATAACTCCCAATTGATTTTATAAATATGGGCCTATGGGGGGAGATTTATAAAAAAGATTCTAGAGCATATTAGAGTGAAGACTGTTATACAGGCTATAACCCCTTAATGCCCGCATGCCATGCTATGACCGTCACGTGGTTTTTGCGTTAAGGACCGGTGACGGTCATAGCACGACACATACATTTGAGAGTGAAATTGACCGCTCCAAGGCTGGAGCAGTCTCTCTTAGTACCCAGTGCAGCATGCCGGTACGTGTCACAGGTCACGTGTACCGATGCGTCACAAGCATAAAAGTGGTCCTTAAGGGAAGGTTACTTCCCAGGACTGTGGACGTTAAAGGAGCAGTAAACTTTTTTTATGAAAAAATATATATTGTTTGGATTTTCCTATTGAGTAAAATAAGGGTACTCCCACTGCCGAGAGATTTATATTTCCAGAGTTTTTACAGTTTAAACCCATGTTTTTTTACATTAGCAGTGCCCTCTAGTGGTCAAATTCGAATTAGATTTCCTGTTAGATTCTAATGGAGCGGAAAGTCAGAAACGTCAAGAGACATACAGCTCTCCACAGAATGTGATAGAAACTGCCTGTCACTTCCTGTCAGTTAGAACTATCAGGAAGTAAACATAGTAAATTTACTTTAGGTGCAATATCACAGTGGCCTGAAATTGTATAGTGGTGCTGTTGCTACACCATCCTATGGAGATTTATGGTCCCGGGACCACAGCTGTCCATAGGATCATGTTGCAACAGCACCACTGTACAATTTCAGGCCACTGTGATATTGCACCTAAAAAATTCAACTTTGAAAATTAATAACTTTTGAATGAAACACCTTTCAGCAGTGGGAGTACTCTTGTTTTACTCAGGGGGATAAACCCTACAACATATTTTTTTTACATTTTAAGTATTACTATCCCTTTAAGTCAGCAGCCATGCCACACTGGCCCTTCCATTCTAGCTATGCTTACCCTTGGCCAGCTCTGAAGTATCCACTTGGGCATCCACACAGATAACCACCATCAGTGTTGGAGCAGCCATAGCTACAGGGGTTTCCTCCAGCAGAACACTCATCAACATCCTGGCAACCGCCGAAAGCCTGGTCGAAATCAAAGCCAGAGGGGCAGACGCATTTAAAGCTACCCAGAGTGTTGTAGCAGGAGGCAGAGCCACAGGTCGACTGGCTGGAACACTCATTCTCATCTGATAGGAAAAGAGGAACTGTTAGGGGCAAGGAACTACATGTTGTGTAATATGTGCTATATAGAGGAGGCTGAAGATGAATAATTCCAAAGCAAACCAACATCACCATTACTTCCATTGAATAAAGATGTGTCTTTTAGCCCATTGAATGTTAGTAGGGTCTCCAGTGCATTGCTTTGCATTGCATTGGAGAGATTCATATAATTCAAGGGGGGTTATGCACTAAGGAGTGATAAAAAACTGATACATGGGGGATGACATCTCCAGTGATACCACTTCTCTAATTCCTATGTTATTCTATAGAGGCCATAAACTGAGATCTCTAAAGTTGGAGAAATCTTAGTGCATAGGCTGCATAGAATAACATAGGAACTGAAGAAGTGATATCACTGGAGAAGTCATCACCACTTTATCACTTTCCTATAACACCTTAGTGCATCTCCTCCAAGGTGTCAAAATCCCATTTGAATCAATGGAAATCAAGGAAATGTGACTGCTATACAGCAGTTGGTACAATCAAGAATTGCTCATCTTTTGCATTCAGCATAAAGAACTGTGTGTAGAAATGACAGTACATACGCAGCAACACTTGTATATACTGCACGTTGGTACATAAAAATTGAATCTCACATATATATATATATATATATATATATATATATATATATATATATATATACACACAAACAAGTACCACAGAAGAAAGGGAACACTTACATATATATATGAAACGTGATAAGATGTAACTATCTAATGAAATTATCACATAAAATATTCACTCTGTGAGTGATGCAACAACAAGCATGCAGCATCATTTGTTAACCTGCTCCTTATCAGGTAACGCAGGATCTCAGGAACCAATAAAATAGCAGTCCTCTTTGAAAAAGTCTATTTGACATGGTCCTTCCATCACGAACTATAGGCTATGTTTCTAGTTGGCTGGTCGCTGTTATTCCGATAAGGATACCTGATCAGGGCTGGGCTAATCCCTGATGCTACATACTGGTTGTTGTATCACTCAAATGGGTGAATATTTGATTATGTCATTACATCTTATCGCACTGTGTATATCTGAAGAGTGCCCCCTTTCTTTTGCTGTACTTGTTTCTGTTTATTCTCTTTTTGAGGATATCGTTTGCAAGCAGCTGTTCTGAAGACATCTGTGTATTGGACAGTTGTACTATCCCAGCATGCCCTTTTAGCCATTGATTATCCAATCCTTTTAAAGGGGAACTACCACCTCTTCAAGAATTTAACTTCAGTAAATCCCCATCTGGCGACTAGCAGCTTAGTAGCGCTAGTCACCAGAATTATTACCTTATTCCAAAGAAATGTGCATAGTTCTGAGGCTGACAGCAGGACGGATCGCGGACATCTTACCATGATGACGTCCGCGCGCCTGTGCTGTCAGTCCCTTCCGGAGCCGGCCAGATCCTAGCAACGCCTCCTAGACCCGGCTGGCACTGACAGTGCAGGCGCGCGGACGACATTATGGCAAGATGTCCGCGATTCGTCCTGCTGTCAGCCCCAGAACAATGCACATTTCTTTGGAATAAGGTAATAATTATGGTGACTAGCACTACTAAGCTGCTAGTCACCAGATGGGGATTTATTGAAGTTAAATGATTGAAGAGGTGGTAGTTCCCCTTTAAGCAACATACAAATCTGAATAGAATGTTTTTTGAGTTTACTTCTATCCTTGAGAGTTATTAATCCTATGAGCACCTCCTCTCTTTGTACTATTTTGAATTGCACAAATGTGCACTGATGGACAAAAAGTGACAAGCAATGATACAAGCATGCACTGCTATTCATGTATACATACAAATAAATAAGGAATGAGGAAAGTAGAGCTCCAGTTGCTCTGTTCATTGTTTTCATCATAAATACCATGTCAGCAGGAGATAATCAGCCCATATTTACTATGCAGTCTTTCGTCTGATTGCTAATTATAGGGCTTACCACATATGCCACAACTTTGTAACTTGTTCCTATATCTTCTCATTTTGATCTCTTTATACTCACCTACACACTGGTTCCACTGGTAGTGTTGAACATAGCCCTGTGGACATCCACACCGGAAACCCCCTAGGACGTTTTGGCATCCATGTTGACAGCGATGGTTGCCATCACATTCATCAACATCTAAGATGTAAGAGCACAGATCTCAGACCATTTAAAAACATGTCACACAACATAGCAAAGAACAGAAGAAGACTGATTATCCTGGGCAGAAACAGACAATGCAGAAGACACCTCTAGTAACCAAGTGTCTTCTTAACAGAACTACTGCAGTTTAAGGAAATATCTTTAATAAGGTAGGTACTTTATTATTCATAGAAACATTCTCACCTTCACAGTTGCTGCCAGTGCCGTCCAAAGTGAAACCTTTCTGGCACTCACAAACGAAACTGCCTGGGTTGTTCTGGCAAACTCCACGGGAACCACACAAGGTGGGCTGGGCACTGCACTCATTGTTATCTGTGGGCAACGAACCGGTCGTGAGCGGTGATACATTTGCACATAGTGTCATCTTTTAACTTTTTAATGATCAGTGGAGTGTGCAACTCATTGTTCTGCAATGTGTTGCGCACCACTGTTGCATTCAAAGAGGATCCTAGAGTTCCACCTTACAATTTGGACAGGAGGAGTCAACAATACAGAGTCTGTATTGAGGAATTAATAGCACAAGAAAAAGAGTGCTTAGGGACGGATTTATATCCCCGGTGCCTTTAGCGCCACCAATGGCCACACACCTTAGTTTGCACATGCCCATGCCCCCCAATCCCACAGAAAATACCCCTGGCCTATAACAAGCAAAAAAATGTTCTACCCCCTTGGTTACTTGAGAGATCTACAAAACATTGCTTCACAATGCATTGGCGATCTCTTTAGCATCCAAGAGGGTTAAATAATAATCTGTAAAGGGGTGTATAAACTGGTACAAGGACAATGGGATTGATTTGACCACATCCACAAATCAGAATGTGGGTGTGGCCAGCACAGCTGAGGTGACCCGCAAAATTTGGAGCTCCAGGCAGTCACCTTCTCTGCTTAATAGGAAATCTGGCTCTGAGAGTGTTACTAATGTAAGTGGGAAGGGTTTATTGTCACAGGAACCAGATGTGATATTAATAAATGAACTTACCAATACAAGAGGTCTGGTGCTGGGTAAAGCCAGGTGGGCACTTGCAGGTAAAGCTTCCTATGGTATTTACACACAGGAACTGGCAGTTGTGCTGTTTCGTTGAACATTCATCTAAATCTGTGGAGTTAGATCACACATTTACAAGATTATTGATTTATCCTAAAACATCTAGGTGCCTAACTGCATATTACATCTGCCAGTGTTACTGCCCCCTTTTATACAAATGTCAGTCTAAGGGCAATATTCAGGAAGCTAACCCAACTAGACTATAGGGGACAGATACTAATTTCCACTGATTTAAACTGTCACTAAAAAACACGTCAATAAAAAAACATAATTAGCATATGCAACGTCACTGGCAAACTTAATTAGCATATGCAAACATCATTGGTATCACACAGGTGCCGCAATAGAATACATTAGCATATGTAAGAAGTGTGAACATCTCCTGAACTGTACATTTGTTAGAGATTTGGTTAACATGACATATAGGTAGTTTTTAATGCAGTTTTCAAATATGCAAACTTGAATTAAGGTGAATGTCCCACATCCCTTTTAAAATGGTCACTTATTGGGGCTCTAGATTTGTATGGGTTTCAGACATTTATTTCTTTGTTTACTAAACAGGTACCATAACAACCACATAACATAAATGTCCCTAGACCTGAGTGCCATTTTGTCATGCTATATATGTCTTAGAGCTGGCTTGCTAGAAATACCTTTGCAGGTCTTGCCGTCCTCTTGTAGAATGTAACCTCTAGGGCAGGAGCACTGATAGCTGCCCTCTGTGTTCTTGCAGATGAAGTTGCATGGTTTGGGAGATTGAGAGCATTCATCCAGATCTGTATGTACAAAACAAGTAGAATGCTATATCAGAAGTTTATTTTTACCCACAAGTTTACCCCCCACAACACTAAATCACACAGAGTAAATTATATTTTAAAAAAACAAAACAAAAAAAACCCCTTGCATAATAAAGATGTTTACAATGCATTGGTGAGGTCTCTACCATTCAAAGCAGAGATGGGTAATCAGAGGCCCTGCAGCTGATGATGACTACAACTCCCATCATGCTTGGCCAGCCAATGGCTGGGCAGGGATTATGGAAATTGTAGTCTTCAACAGCTGGAGGGCTTCAGCATGCCTACCCCTGATCCAGATGCTTGATGTTCATCAATATCAATTAATTATTCAACAAAAATGAATTTTTTTAACAGATAAACTAACTGCAGGCATTAATCCCTTGTCCCACTCTGACTGCACTGTTACTATTCACCGTAAATATCTTGAGACATATATGACCTGTGGTCCTCTTTTATAATCAGAGTTTAGACATGATTTTCCCTAAGCAGTTTTGCAATCCACTACTGCAGGTATAGCCATTGTGGGGTTGAGGATGATGGGAATGGTAGTTTGAAACAGCTGCAGATCTGACAATTGACAACTCCTGTGCTACTGTAAAAAACATATTTCATCCATGTGTGAAAAATGTAATTATAATTTGGGGCTCAATATTAATCTGATGAAAGTTCTGCTTTAAACGGACTGAGACTAGTGTAGAGCACAATCTGGGTGATGTATAAAAAGCCTTCTTAGTGTATAGTAAAGAACTGTCGCTAAAATTTACAATGCCATATTTTTAAAGTCACGTTTATAAATCTGTCTATCTGAGAATATGCTGAGAAAATTTTCACCTACAAATATATTTTTGCACACATAGCTGTCATATACTTCCATTAGCAACAGGTTATACATGGTGTTTAATCACTAAAACTGCCTTCATTTGTGGCGCAATTAATGAATTTCTTTATAAATACATTGGGACACAATTCTTGTTTGGCCAAGACAATTTCTACTCCACTTTCAAAAAAGTTAACTAACTGGAGTTAGCACTTAGAGAAAATGTTGCTAAATGCTTATACATATACTTATGTCGCTTTGAGACACTTTTACAGACACATTCTATATAAAAATTTGCTAAATGTGTGTGTCAGAAGCCGTCATGCGGAGTAGAGACGGCTGCGTGCGCTGCAGTCATGCCCACTACAGACTGTCCGCTCCGCAGCTGATAACGGTGCGGGGCTCCAAATTCAGACTGGAGAGGACTCTACTGTGGCACTGTGGCCCGTGTACAATAATATTCCAGTTTCATACATCTCCCCCAAGGTATTTAAGTGTATATAACCTCAGACCCTTTTAGGTATTCATGTTCTTTAACCGTTTGAGTGCAAAAGGGGTATGGAATGCATTGCAAAGCAATGCATTCCGTATCCCTCTGGCACTCAAAGGGTTATGATGGGACTTTTAACCTCTTGAATGTTACAGAGGTCCCCA
The DNA here is from genome assembly GCA_037306005.1 of Rhinophrynus dorsalis. Classification (NCBI taxonomy): domain Eukaryota; kingdom Metazoa; phylum Chordata; class Amphibia; order Anura; family Rhinophrynidae; genus Rhinophrynus; species Rhinophrynus dorsalis. The sequence goes on along the minus strand of CM074718.1, from coordinate 327,326,209 downwards.
ATGTCTTACGAAGCCCTATTTAAATAAACAGGAATTGTTCTTTGTCCGCTGTTGTGCTGTTGGATTGCCCCAGACTTGATCCTCTTTGCCTTGCTGAATAAGACCCTTTGGGGGAGATTTATAAAAGTGGAGTTAATGGAAAAGAAGTATTAAAATGTCTGTAAAATTTTCGCCGGCAGTTATAAAAGTATTAATAACAGTTCAGGAGGACATAATGCTGTGTAATTCGTATAAAAAAAAAAATGGAGTAAGAAAGTTTGTAAAAAGTGGTGCATCGAATTTATAAAGAAATGTCGCTATTTGCAACACTTTAGAGCCAGAATTTTCTCCAAATATTTAAGGCCATGTGTGACCTGTTCTTATTTTTAATGTCTCAACATTTATAAATGTAACTAGAATACTTTATAAATACCAGCTCTCATAATAAGGAATAAGGATATTTTAAGGATCCGTTTGCAAAAACAAACACAAATACTTTTTATAAATCTTTCCCAATGTCCCTTGTCAAAATAAATACTGTAAACTCATTCTTTGTTGCCTGCTCCAATCATTGACCTATGACCAAGACTATGATACTGGCTTTCTGCCTTGTCTATACCTGAAGCTCTACCTAATTTTATGGAACACAGTCTGGACATTCTCCACTAGTACTTGTGATGGTTGATCAGTTTTCTATAAATGATCACAGTTACATTAGCTGATTCTGTCTCCTCCCAGAAACAGAATCAATATTGAGCATTTCTTACCCACACACGATGTGCCTGTGATGTCCGTGGTGTATCCAGGTTTGCAATGACAGCGGAAAGATCCAATGGTGTTAATACACTGGCCGTTTTTGCACAGGTTGGGCATCACTTTGCATTCATCAATGTCTGAATGAGGGTAGATTGAAGATTGAGTATAAAAGCTACTGATCCCCAGAGACTTACAGTGCTATTGCACTCATGATGGAGGGCAAGCAAGAACATTTATCATACAAGAGACCCACTGAAGCAGATGCATAAACAATAAATAGGGCAATCCTGACGAAAATCAACTGCACTATGGGGAAGTAATAAACCTTACCATTGATTTTAATGATGATTTCATCTCAAATACCCACTCAAGAGCTTAAACGTATCATTTAATGCAATGGTCATTTTAGAAATTATTTTTGTACCCTGTAGTGCAGTGAATTTGCCCCAGAATTGTTAAAATGTTTCTTAGTACATTTAGTTCTCTGTGCAGCTTACAAATAGGATTGGAGATTTGTGTGTTTAAATAGACAATGATCACAACCCATCACAGTTTACAGACAAGTGGGAGAGTTAGAGAATTGTCAATGTGCATGTTTGCGTGAATATGTATGCATGTATTTGTATGTATGTCTATGCAAGTTTGTGTGAGTATTTATTACGTGTGTGTATGTTTGTGAGTGTGTATGTGCTTGTGCGAGTGTTTGTATATGTGTGTGTGAGTAGGTATGTATGTGTGTGAGTGTGTATATGTGTGTTTGTGCGTGTACGTATGGGTCAGTGTGTATGTGTGTGTTTGTATGTGTGTGCGTGTGTTTGTGTAGGTATGTATGTGTGTGTTTGTCTGTGTGAGTGTGTGTGAGTACATATGTGCATGTCTTTTTCAGTGTGTATGTGCATGTGTGTGTTTGTGACAAGTGTGTGTGATTAAGTATGCATGTTTGTATGTGTGTGTGTGTGAGTGTTTGTGTGAGCATGTATGTATATGTATGTGTGTTTATCTGTGTGCATGTGGGTAAGAGAGTGTGTGTATGTGAGTATTTGTGTGTGTACATATGTGCATGTGTGTGTTTGTGTGAGTATGTGCGTGTGTATATACTGTTAGGGAAAAAATTATTTGATCCCCTTCTGTTTTTTTACGTTTGCCCACTGACAAAGAAATGATCAGTCTATAATTTTAATGGTAGGTTTATTTGAACAGTGAGAGACAGAATAACAACAAAAAAATCAAGAAAAACGCATTTCAAAAAAGTTATAAATTGATTTGCATTTTACTGAGAGAAATAAGTATTTGACCCCCTATTAATCAGCAAGATTTCTGGCTCCCAGGTGTCTTTTATACAGGTAAAAAGCTGAGATTAGGAGCACTCTCTTTTAGGGAATGGTTCTAATCTCAGCTTGTTACCTGTATAAAAGACACCTGTCCACAGAAGCAATCAATCAATCAATCAGATTCCAAACTCTCCACCATGGCCAAGTTCAAAGAGCTATCCAAGGATGTCAGGGACAAGATTGTAGACCTACACAAGGCTGGAATGGGCTACAAGACCATCGCCAAGCAGCTTGGTGAGAAGGTGACAACAGTTGGTGTGATTATTTGCAAATGGAAGAAACACAAAATAACTGTCAGTCTCCCTCGGTCTGGGGCTCCATGCAAGATCTCACCTCATGGAGTTTCAATGATCATGAGAACGGTGAGGAATAAGCCCAGAACTACACGGGAGGATCTTGTCAATGAGCTCAAGGCAGCTGGGACAATAGTCACCAAGAAAACAATTGGTAACACACTACGCCGTGAAGGACTGAAATCCTGCAGCACCCACAAGGTCCCTCTGATGAAGAAAGCACATTTACAGGCCCGTCTGAAGTTTGCCAATGAACATCTGAATGATTCAGAGGAGAACTGGGTGAAAGTGATGTGGTCAGATGAGACCAAATTCGAGTTCTTTGGCATCAACTCAACTCGCCGTGTTTGGAGGAGGAGGAATGCTGCCTATGACCTCAAGAACACCAACCCCACATTCAAACATGGAGGTGGAAACATTATGCTTTGGGGGTGTTTTTCTGCTAAGGGGACAGGACGACTTCACCGCATCAAAGGGAAGATGGACGGGGCCATGTACCGTCAAATCTTGGGTGAGAACCTCCTTCCCTCAGCCAGGGCATTGAAAATGGGTCTTCCAGCATGACAATGACCCAAAACACAAGGCCAAGGCAACAAAGGAGTGGCTCAAGAAGAAGCAAATTAAGGTCCTGGAGTGGCCTAGCCAGTCTCCAGACCTTAATCCAATAGAAAATCTGTTGAGGGAGCTAAAGGTTCGAGTTGCCAAACATCAGCCTCGAAACCTTAATGACTTGGAGAGGATCTGCAGAGAGGAGTGTGACAAAATCCCTCCTGAGATGTTTGCAAACCTGGGGGCCAACTACAAGAAACATCTGACCTCTGTGATTGCCAGCAAGGGTTTTGCCACCAAGTCATGCGTTGCAAAGGGGTCAAATACTTATTTCACTCAGTAAAATGCAAATCAATTTATAGCTTTTTTGAAATGTGTTGTTCTGGATTTTTATTCTCTGTCTCTCACTGTTAACATAAACCTACCACTGAAATTATAGACTGATCATTTCTTTGTCAGTGGGCAACTGTACAAAATCAGCAGGGGATCAAATATTTTTTTTCCCCTAACTATATATATATATATATATATATATATATATATATATATATATATTTGCATGTGTATATGTGTGTATTTTATTTGTGTGTATGTATATGTAAGTGTGTTTGTGCACGCATATGTATGTGTGTGCATAGATGTATGTTAGTATATGTTTGTGTATATATGTGTATGTGTGTCTGTATTGCAGTGTTGCGAGGGAACCTTTGTACAGTCCATTTTGCAGCCCAATAGACAGCATGTGTAATGTTTAATGTAATTAGGTAAGCTCTTGATCAGCAATGTGTGTGTATGTTTATAATATAATGTTATGGCCACTGTGTGAATTTGTGTGTGAGGTTCATACCTCTGCCATCAGTGGAGAAACCAGGTCCATGTGGGCACATTTTCTTGTAAGGTCCAGTTCCAGGTAGTGGGCACAGCTCGCACTGGTTGCCCCAGCCCCGCCCACTGCTACAGCAACAGTCAGACTTGGTGACCATATTCCGGTTGGTGGAAGAGAGCTGACACATGGTCTGGAGCACCTCAGAGAAACAGAAGCCCTGCCGGGTGTCTATCGGACAAAGATGACAGAAGAATTTACGTGCAATTCTGGAGCAAACCATCTACACAATGTGTGTGTGGGGGGAGGGATAGAGGGTAAGCATAACCCCTTTTAACCACTGAATCAGTGGGAATTTTGGAAATGTTTATTTGTCCCCTTTGATGCCGTTGATATGTTCCACGTACTACGCTTCCTGCATAAGGCCCTTTGCTTACATGCACTTACACCACTTACACCGTGGTTTGTTATTATAGGATTTAAGGACCTCAAACTACATACCCTGAATTCTTCTTTAAAAAAAAGCTTAATTAGAGGAGTTTGCGGTCCTTGAGACCTGCAACAAAGGGTCCTGTCTGCCTCCCTGCACACAGTATACATTATTAAGTAAAGATTAATTTTGGAGAATCAATCCAGCAATGATTATTTGATTCACAGTGACCATCTCTGCCCAGACTAAAAATAAGTGAGGTTTTCCTATTAGAAGTTGTAAGTGCTCCTTTAAAGTGAACCAGTCACCCTAAAATAAGCTTAGTTCATTCTAAAGAGAATTAACTGTCTACTTGTTGTACTTGCCTTTTGTTTGTAATATAAATCAATTTTGAGAAATCATCCTTTATTTATTGTCAGGACAGTGTGCACAGAGTGACACTATATACGCTATATATACTTTGTTCTATGAACAAATCTAGACTGAACCCACACACTGACACCATCTGTCATACCAAAGTGACCGAAATGTTTGGCCTCAGGCAGAAGTAATTAGCATACTATGCAGGGATTTAGCATAAAGAGCCACACTGTTCCATCCTATATTATAATTCGTTAGGATGTTTGTCAGACGCTGTCATGTGCAGTATAGACTGTTGCACGCAGTGCAGTCATGTGCAGTAAAGACTTTCCGCTCTGCACTCATGTGCAGTACTGACTGCCTGAAAGCGACAAGGCTGATACTGAGCGGGGTGCTCCGAATTCAGACAGGACTCCTCTCTGTGCACTTTCCTGGGACTGCTTGGTCCCAGGAAGGTGCGCAGAGAGGACTATGGTCTGAATTTGGAGTGCCCCGCTCCGTATCAGCCACGGTGCGTTTGGGCAGTCAGTACTACGCATGACTGCAGCGCAGCCAGTGAGAAGAGAGGCTACGGACACCAGCCGAGGTTGCTGGGTGGCACTGTGGCCCGTGTACACAGGCTTTAAAACTAATCCAAATATAAAGGTTACTTACTTAAAAACTATGGATTTCACAGAAAGAGAGCTAGACCAAAATATAGGCGGATTTCAGTTCTTTGTAAAACAAACAAATCTTGTCTTACAGTGGCAGGTCTACTTTACCTCTCTTCCTATTATATTAACTGTTTGAGTGTCAGAGGTGTACACAATGCATTGTGGCACTCAAAGGGTTAATGCAAGACCTAATATTCTCCTGATATGCAGAAGTCATTTTGATATCTGCTTTAACTTACATATTCCCTCTATTGCCCATGAAAAATAAAGCAATGTGCATGATGAATGCAAGTGATATGGATCTGGTCTATTATTTCATCTTTTCTATTAGTTAAGCCTTTGCTCAGTTGCAGGTAACAGTGTGGGGCTGTATAGAGAACAGTTACTCACCCAAACACTCTGTTCCAGAGGCGCTGGCCTGGAACCCTTCGTTGCAGTCACACTTGTAGCTTCCGATGGTATTCACACAGCGGCCGTTGGGGCAGATACCAGGCTTGGTACGGCACTCATTTTCATCTGGAGACGTACACAAAGAATGGTGTTTAATGCAACATAATGTGGTGAAGAAGAATGTTAGGATGGAAAAAAAAGTTTATGGCTAAAGCTCACAAGGGAAATAAGTGTAGTGTAGCTCAATTTTGACTGTAGCTCTGTAGTATCATTTGTGTAGCTCCATTAAAGTTGCAAGCTCTGTGGCATCACTAGTGGAGCTCCATTTACAGCAGCAAGCGAGGCGGTGGCCCACTGCCAGACATATGATTGGCCCAGGGGGCAATTGCCCCCCTAGGCCAGCCTACCCCTGGTTGAGAAGTTGGGGAAGTGGAGGCAGATCATCCTAAAGATATTGACACTGGTGGTTATCCAGTGAAGGCTCAGATACTGTAAGGCTGGTTCTGCCCCATGAAAAGGTGAGTGCAAAAGAGGTATTATTTTGGCACGGTGAAGGAGGCAAAGTTCACTACGGATATGGTGGAGGTATAATACACCTTGATATTCATGCAGTCTACACTTAAATTGTGTGCACCTTCTTTCTTTTTCTTTTTTTCTCATTTAAATCAATGAGGAGTTTGCAAATTTTTTTATGTGTAAAAAATTAAAGGCTTTATATACTACTCACTATTACTATGTATAATCAGAAAGGAGGTTGGCTGTCACTTCAAGTGTCTTACAAAGGGTGCTTAAATATCAAAACTGTGTTGTACCTGACTGGTTGTACATACCCATACATCCCTCTCCATCTGGTCGTCTCTGCATGCCAGGAGGGCAGATGCACATAAAGGTACCGATGAGGTTCTTACACATCATACCACGAGATTCACAGTCATGGAGACCTTCTGCACACTCATCCAGATCTGCAAGAACAATAAGGAGAGACTTCAAACAGAGCTGCCATATACCACGTTACAATCATAGAGTTGATGTGATAGAATGTTGCTGTCTCTCTCTAGCACTGAATGTTCTGTGCTTTCTATTTTACATTGTTTCATTTTTACATTGTATCACTAAATGTGCTTTCATGTTCCCAGACAGAAAGCTCTCTGCACACAGATCCAAGAAGCTCATTGTCAGGAACAAAAAGTGTAAAAAAAAAAAGTGACGATTAAAAAAAAAAAGATACTAAAAAGTATACGAAAATTAACTGTACATATTATGTTCTTGCAAAATATTTAAATTTAAAATAAAGGGTTGCTATATTGTACCAAGTGATGAATTATACTATATTATACTGCTTTGTGGAGTTCTGTGGCCTTTCTCCAGTAGTAGAGTATTTGTCAAAGATATTCCTTCTGACATCAGAAGGATTGATCTTTAAGGATTGATCAGAAGGTTGACCCTTAAATATAGTACTTGCCCCCATACCGTATATGTAAAAGTAGGAGCTGGGCAACTGGAAGTAAACAGACTTGTACTTAAAGGATCAGTAAATTTTTATTAGGAATACATATGTTATAGGGCTTTTTCTGCTTAGTAAAACAAGGGTACTACGACTGCTGAGGTATTTTCCATTTTAAAGTTATTCCGGTCCAAATTCAGATTTTATTTTTTGTAAATAATCAACATCGCCAACTAGTGTCCAAAAAAGTAATTTTCTTTAGTATGCACTGTAGGGGAGAACCTGAGCCACAAGCTACTGTTCCATACATAAGTGAGAGGAACAGCACCACCTAGTGACCAGATTAGAAAATTGTAGTTGTTACAAAATGAAAAATCTTCCAGGTTTGGTAGTGGCGTTGTTTTACTCTGCAGGTAAAGACATATAATATCTATTTGTAATAAATGTTTACTGCTTCTTTAATATCCAAAAGACCAAAAACCATCCCTATCTCAAAGCAGTTATATGTGTTTCAAGAATTCAGTATATTTTGACAAAATTACATTTTAGAAGATCACTCATTTTAACTCATTGGAAGATAGAAATGTTTCTAATGTAATGCTTAGCAAAGCAATAGAAATATGTCTCTAGCTTCCAAGGCATTAACCCTTTGAGTGCCAGAGGGGTACGCACACATTGCACCCCTCTGGGGCGCAAATGGTTAAGCAGATAAGGTATTAGATGGGATGCACATGCAAAAGTGTTAGCGTACAGATCAGTGCAGTCTCCTCTTACCTTTGCACATCCTGCGGTCCTCTCTCAGGGTGTATCCAGAAGGACATGTGCATTCATATGACCCATAAGTATTTATACAGCGGAAAGCACAGAGCAGTGGGTTTGTGCACTCATTTATATCTGAAAAGAAACACATCACACAGCACCATATTTAATTATTTTAACCCTTTGAGTGCGAGAGACTGTATATGTCTGCATGCATGGTAGCGTGTATATTTGTGTGTTTAAGGACTGCTACCAGTGCATAATTCCTTCCAAGGTTCTTACCTTCACATGTCATCATTGGGCCAGGTTCAAACCCTTCATCGCAGGCACACTCAAAACCACCAACCACATTTGTGCAAGTTCCATTGCCACAAGGGTTGCCAATGGAGCACTCATCCGTATCTGCAGAACAGATTATATATAGAAAACTATTAGCAAGCAAACTGGGGCAGTATGTACATATGGAGAAGCACTCTGACAGACACAATGTGGTGACTGTACGAATCAGCCAGCAATAACAGTGGCTCCGCTACAGGGTATGCACTAGAGCAGGGGTTGCCAACTATGGTCATCAAGAACTACCAACAGTTTTCAGAATATCCTAGCTGAAGCACAAGTGGACTGAGTCACTAGTCAGTCCCCCTCTGCTCCAGCTGGGATATTCTGAAAACAGGCACTATAGGTAACTGCTGAAAACCAGGACTGGCTAACCCTGCACTAGAGCATAGGATCACCGCAGTGCAAACCAGTGCACATACTCTGCTGTTGATAAGACTTTAATACCAACAAACCCCTTATGCCTGCCCCATAACATGTGCAAGTGGTGTAAAGTGACATAATTTCCTCCGTGCCTTGGTTAATGCATGACATTACTCAAGGAGCAGAGAAAAGAAATGTCCATAGACTGGCCTGTTGTATTTTGTTTTGCTTTAGTACAGTAAGGCAGGCATAAGGATAATGAATTGATTCCAGCTCTGATTTAATGTGGAATTCTGTGCATTCATTCACCTCAGTGTCAACTACATTCTCGACTTCTGGTGTGGTAGACAGTGTAAAGTACTAAGGGTTTTATTCTATAAGCTAAAGAGCAAATCTGTAGCAAACCAACTACACCACAGAGGATAAATGACAATTCCTAATAATTTAAATTGGGTTTTTAACCCTTTCAGTACCTGAGGGGTACCCCTCTGGCACTGAAAGGGTTAACACCTTGAATGTTAGAGGTCTGCAGTTCGTTGGGAACCTCCCTAGAAGTTTAAAGTCCCATTTAAATCAACAAGAGCTTTGCAAATATTAATTCCTCCTCTATGTTGCATTTGGTTTGCTCAAGAATTGCACATCCTTACCTTATACCTTACCCCGCATAACTAAGGATAAAAATAGTGCAAACTTTACAGACCACTAAAGTAATAGATTATCTTCCTCTGCCTTAAGTGCTCAAAATAGACTGTATATGAGTAGGTTTTATAGACTTTAAGGTAAGACAGGTTACATTTTTCTACTCTACATCTCAGCCATTGTTTAATGTCTCCTATTCGTCACTTTCTTTCCTCTTTATTTCCACTTTGACTTTACAGGGGTCTCTTTTAGCTCTGTGTCACCATGTTACTTTCACAGCTATTTTCTTGATTCATTTTATACTTACCAACACAGTTTACCCCTGTGAAATCCAGAGTATAACCGAAGGGACATTCACATCGGAATGAACCATCTGTGTTAATACAGACTCCATTGACGCAGATGCCAGGATTTTCAGAGCATTCATTCACATCTAGACAGAAAAACGGAGAAGTGAACCCAACATAATTAAAATCTGTATTTTTTCACAATTAGCAATGTTTCCGACACACCCAGATATATATAAAAGATAATAGCATGATGAAAAGAGTACTTATTATTATTAGTGTTACCTTCTCTGATGTCTCCCATACCAGGGATGGAACCATGGCCATAAGGACAGAGTTCTTGGAAGGCCACTAGATAGAAAAAGGTAGAGGAAATGCATGTAAATATAATAAGAAATACTAAAGAAGAAAAAAAAAGTTTTCCTCATCTGTGGCTCAATGGATCCGTCATCTCTAGGATATATATATATATCTATATATATCTCTCTATATATATATATATCTCTCTCTCTCTCTATATATATATATATATATATATATATATATATATATAGGGAAAACTATATAACCAAGAATATCATAGATGCTCTACATTGCTCAGCAACTGAGGACTTCATGGTCTCCTCAGATGAGCAAGGAGGACTCTGTTATTAACAAACAGTGAATCTGTCATCATGTCTGTGTCACTGATTGACCCACTTTTGCTCAAGTGAGGAGAACATTAAACCTGCTTGTCTAAGAACCTATATAAAAACCCCTTCAAAGCATTGCTTCAAAATGTGTTGGTGACATCTCTAGGAAGGGATTGAGCATGTCACTCTCATTCAGAGGCATAACTACAGGCAATGCAGGGGGTGCACTTCTAATAGGGACCATCATCCAAAGGCTTTTGGCCCCTGGTAATAATAGGTTTTAGTTACTAACCTGAGATAATATTTTTGTGTTAGAGGGTCCAAAAAATGTGTGCACCAGGACTCTCCAATGACTTGTCACACCACTACTCTCATTAAGTTCCATTGTTCTTATATATGGCTGAATTACCTTGCACCACATTCCTCAAGCTTACCATTCGATTCATGAGGACACAGCTCACAGGGGTCTCCCCAGCCCTCTCCTGGCATCTTGCTGCAGCAGCACCGAGCTTTTGTGGTGTTGAAAGCTTTTGGAACAGAACACTTCCCATTTTCGAAACGTGTGAAGCAGAAACTTTGACGTGTATCTGGGTTAAAAAATTGCCAAATGTACTAGTTAAGTAGATAGAGGCATTTTTCATGTTTCTCAATTTAACATTTATATTTGGTTCTTATATAGTTCTACCAAGGTGCTCATTACACAGCACACATTCGTTTTAAGACACAGTGAATCCCTGCCTCATAGAGTTTATAATCTTTAGCACAGAAAATAAAGAGACTTGCCAGAGGTTACAAGAAGCAGACATGGGAATTGAGCAAGACTTTGTTGCCAAAGTCTTGACTTGACTTACTCAGTTAACCTACTGAGCAAATCTTCATCTTTTTTAGCCAAAACTTCTCTCCTGCTCAGTATATCCAAAAGGAATGCTAACATTGTAATGATAAAATGTAATTCCAGTCTGTACATCCAGCATTGCAGTGAAGTCTAGGGTATTTAAAAAAACATGCAGTGTATGTTTATCATCCTTATTTAAGACTCTGAGAACCTGAGGGGTGTCCTGTGATGGACATTCTGCTAGCATTCAAAGGGTTATGTAGTGCCAACAAATGATGTTAACTTTTAGCTTTGTATTATAAAAGTAGCATCTTTCCTTTCCCGTGCAGTCTTCTGCTGAAGCCGCAGCAAGATGTAACAAAATCCATAGATATGATTGTTCTATCTGTAATTTTGTCTGCAATGGATAGCATTTACAATATGCACTTTTATAAGTGCTTGTTCGCATGGGTGACATTGGCAGAGCAATGATTTTACAGCTCTGTGGTTTGTGTTGGCAGTTAACAAGGTTGGCTGTTACCGCACATGTTACAGCCTGTTATGGTATGCAGAAATGTTTTTGTGTTTAATGCAGTGCACAGGGCAGTTACAGTACAGATCTACACAAGTGGCCCTTATGCACAAAAAGAAGGAGGATCAATTCTGAAGTAAAGGTAGGAAGAGCTGGGTGGTTGTTAAGCAGGGCTGAGATCAGCCTACCTCCTCCAGGGTTTTTTCCTAAAGTGTCATGTCTCCTAGTAGAGGGACCTTAACACAGTGGTCCTCATGTCCCACAGTTAACAAAGGTGGAATACAAATTCCCAGAACTGCCAATGATTTAAATGGGGCTTGTAGCCACTTGGTGGCTGTATGCAGGATGATGAATATGAGCAGTTCTGGAGCAAACTACATTTTTTACTGTATTTTTAACCCCTTGTATGTTAGAGTGGTATCCAATGCATTGCTTTGCAATTAATCAGAGACCTCTCTAGCAGTCAAGAAGTGAAAGGTCCTATTTAAATGAAAGGGTTATTATTTGTCTCTCATTGTGCAGATTGTCTACCCCAGAACTACTCATAAAGCCCAGGGGGTTTATGGTGGCTGCTGTGCAGATTATTCATATGGCCATTTATAGTCAATGTCCAATTAATGTCAGGCCCATGTATGGCTGATGTCAATGTGGGCCAGCTATCAGACACAGTCCTTGTGACTGAAATGCTGGGAAAAAGCAGAGCAATGCGTGTAAATGAAACAAGTGTTGCTGCCACATTCCAAACACCTGTGTGAATGTAGTCTATCAACTACACCCATTAAGGGCCCTTTCACATGGACAACATAAGAGTAGTGATGGTGCAGCTGAGTATTTCCTTGCATGAAGGCACCCAATGCAGCATGCTACATATTGCCTGCATTGCACAGTGCGGTGTTAATTATGGATGGATGATCTGCACTTCATCCTATGAGGCCACCATGTAGCTCATTCACATAAGCTACACTGGAAGTTGTAATGAAATAGTAAACAGAACAAAGAACATTGTGATTTACTATGCATGGAAACTGGAAGAGAGGACCTGGTAGATATATTTAAGTAACATGTATGCCTCTGCTAGTACAACATATACAGGACTAAGCCCGATATGATGCAAATCAGGATGGTCATCCTAAAAGCAAAGTAACCATATTTAACAGGCAGAGTGTGGCTCACTGAGCTCAAACTCATTGGCCATGACTATTTAACCCAGTTCATTCCAGAGGATTGTAACGCTCCCCCCCCCCCCCGAAAAGGCATTTCCACCCACTTTAAGAGTAGTTCTGATATGATCATTTAGCTCATAAATTGTTTTCCAGTTTGGAAGTAGGCTTTGGGCAGAAAACTGGCTGACCAGGCCTTGTGAGTTGGTGTGTGGCTACTCACCAAAACAACGGCGCCCATTATCAGACAGAACAAATCCTGGTGGGCAGATGCACTGGAAGCTTCCGGGAGTGTTGGTGCATGTTCCAAACAGGCAGATGTTGGGCTCCTCATCACATTCATTGATATCTGGGAAAGCAAACAAGTCATCAGCAAGAGTTCAAACAAAGCCTATATATATATGTATATATATATATATATATATATATATATATATATATATATATATACACACACCCACACACACATTTAGAGGCACACACACGTATGGATATATAGGCTATAAATCACATAAGCATGCCATAGGCTGATAAAGATATAAAGCTGCAAATTAATTGTTACATATAATTATAAACACATTCATATAAATATGGGCGTTATTATATGTATTTCTACACATGGCCAGTGTAACTTGGCATAGTGTGCACGTGCAGACAACATTGATCAAATAGTCTGTGACTGAATCTTACATTTTTCTGGAAGAGAAACATTAGGTCAGGCTTACTGGAGATGCACTCACCTATGCAGTTGTCATTCTGCACCTCATATCCTGGTGGACAGATGCAGCGGAAAGATCCCTCCAGATTCTGGCAGGTTCCAGGAGAACAAGTTCCAGGCAGACTGACACATTCATTAATATCTGCAGAACAGATTTATATTTTTAATTCCTAAACTGACATAAATAGAAAATGTAATGCTCAGATTCGTGGGCATCCACAGAATATTTTATGGGGGAAGCAAAGCCATAATATGCCCCCCCCCCACCCAGACCCCATGTTTATTCAGGTGTGCAAGTGTATGGGGAGTGCAAGGGCCTCTCTGGACCCCTCCCACAGACATCCATGCTCTATTCAGTATAAGCTTGGACACTGCACAATGTGAATTGCTGAAACAAGTAAGGCCCACCCCCCATCCCGTACCCATAGTGGATACATAAATCAGGTTCAGTGATACATGCTTTTAATTTATTTTTACAGATACTGTCTGGGCATCTAGGATATTTAAACCTTTTTAAATATCATGTGTACTTTTCCTTTAAACTGAGGTTTTAGCAATGTTTGCTTAATAACTTGTCATTATCAGAAACTGAAGGTGAACGCTAACACCAAACCAAGCAAATTTATCTTGGGTGAAATAGAAATATTTATGTATGTTTACATTTATATCAATTTGTATCTGACTCTATGACTCTGTTGAGCATAAGATTGATAGACTTTCCTATAACAGCTTTGATGCTAGAGAAATCTTCAGAGCTTTGCTTCGGAATGTATTGGAGATCTCTCTAGCATCTAAAGGATGAAAAACAGGCTACATATGAAAACATTTATGCCAGGTCTAAACTCCTGCTCTGCAGAATAAAGCATATTTTGTAAATGTCTTTTTTACAAAGGGAAGACTGGTAACCCTAGACAGTAGGACAGATAGAAACTGCCCCAGAATTCACACAACAGCTTAGTAACAATATACATTCTCCAATACAATGCTATTGTATTAAGTGGTTTGTAAGTGTTGAGATCGTTTTAATTTCCAAATCTCCAGGAGTTTACATTTCACATACTCACCAACGCAGTTTTTGCCATCAGGAGTGATTTCATAGCCTTCGTGGCAGAGGCACTGGAATGAGCCTACATTGTTGATACACTGGCCATTGCGGCAGACTTGGCCAACCAGAGAAGAGCACTCATCAATATCTGTGTTGTGAAAGAGAAATACAGAGGTAGTGTTAGGCTGTGTTTCTTTACTGACACCTAATGGTAAGAGGGAGTAGCACATTCATCTGTCTCTAAAATAGCAAATTAAAATTCAAGGGTTTAGTCTAATTTGAAAGTATGGGTAGGCGAGCAAGATGAGCTAAAGACAATGGACAGACTAATGCCAAATCACATTCAATAACATTCCTCAGATATAATGCGCATTGCTGACTGGAAGATGGGGTATATATCATTATTAGATGATTTGCTACAGGATTTGAATGGCTGGCAGATGATGGGCATTTTATCAATTTTTCCCAGTCTCTCATGATCTTTTTCCCATTATTTCTACTGTTTTTTTTCCTCCTTGTCTGTCCTGTTCCCTTACCCTGTCTAACCCTTTGGGTGCCAGAGTGGTACACAACGCATTGCAAATCAATGTATTGCGTACGTCTCTGTCACTCAAAGGGGTTAACTTTTAGCCCTTCCTCTGTACCAAGTAATTACTACTTTCCCCTTTTTCTCTCCCAGTCTGTTTCCTCCCTGTATCCCTCCTCTATATTCTGTCCACTACCACAAACTATTTTTTTATTCAGCTGCTTCTGCTCTCTGCCACTGTCTTCACCCTACTATCTCTGTACCCTCATTTTCCTATCTGCCCTCCTATCCCAACGTTCTGTCTCACACCTGCCCCATTGTTTAACACCCAGTCATCTGTCTGCTCCATCCCTTTTCCCCATTATCATTGTCTCCCCTCCCCTCCCAATTTTCCTGCCCCGGGGTGGGCAACATATGGTTCTCCAGTTGCTGCTACGCTATAAATACCATCATATGCAGTCAGCCACTGGTCACCTGAGGATGTTGAAGTTTTAACCCTGCATCTGGATATCCACAAGTTCCCCACAACTGCCCTTCTCCCTCTTCCAATGCTATCCAATCAGGAAGGCCACAAATGCATTGAACCTAAACGGCCAATCAAAAATATCAAAATAACCCAGCAACAACTACTACTACTATTACTAATAATAATAATGATCACTATTTTTTATTATTTAACATTGTTTTTACCCCCTTGGATGCTAGAAATGTCTTCAATTAATTTCTTTGGAGACCTCTGTAGCATCCATTGGGTTAAGGTTTCAAGTGCCTTCAATGGAATTATGAAGAACTCTGAAGAAATTCATCACAGTAACACTTTGTGTCCTGACTGTGTCATTGGTGCCTTACCCATGCAGTCATTGTTGTGAGTAAGTTCAAAGCCTGGGAAGCAGAGGCAGTTGTAAGACCCAACTGTGTTCTTGCAGGTTCCGTTGCCACATGGCTGGCGATCACACTCATCAATATCTAATAAACAGCAAAGATAAATAATCAGTACAGAATCAATGTCCAACCCTCCAAAGAAAAGCAATGGAAATAGTTAGGAAATAAAGACTATAGTCCAATGCATTGGGGGTATTCACTCACCCATGCACATGGTTTGATCCACACTTGCTTTGAATCCATTGTGACAGACACAAATGTAGCTGCCCTCTGTATCCATACATGTTCCGTGGCTGCAGACGTTGGGGATCTCCTGACACTCATTGCGACCTGCAAGAAACAACATGTGGTCAGTGAGTTACAATCCATAAACTCATCTTAGACTTCCTTCTGTGGAAGTGCACCACTCTCAGGTTACATCATCCTATTGGTTCTTACCCACGCAGGCTCCGCTAGGGGACAGCTTGTATCCACTGGAGCACTCACAGCGGTATGACCCAGGAATGTTAATACAGTCAGCGTTTCTCTGGCATAAGTTCTCTCCACTGCTGCACTCATCAATATCTACAGACAAGATAGGAACACAACACTTACAACCTCACCTATAAATGGCCAAAAAGGTTTAGTGACAAATCAACATGGGAGATTTTACTCTCGTAATTTTAGGAGAGTTCCTAAAAGAAAGAGAAAGAGTAACAACTTATAAACATATATTTTGTGTAAGTCTTTACCAAATGTAAGCAGAAGTTGGCACACTAAATACCACCCACCCACACCAATGTGTGCTACAGCTTCCCTGAAACATTGGTGGACTAGAGAGATGGAATATTTAGTTAGTTTATTTACATTTTCTAGGATATACTGTGGCAAACTTGACCTAACAACGCATTTAATGGCATCTATATAATAATGTATGTGCATATATGCATGTTTTTAACTAAATGTCTCAAATGTGTAAATACCTGTCTTCTGTAGATCATTAATCTTAATTTATTTAATATCCATCAATCATATATATATATATATATATATATATATATATATATATATATATATATCAGTGGAAAGCGTTACCAACCCTTTGAGCACCATAAAGGTGTCCAACACATTGCTTCACAATATGATGGATACCCCTATGGCATTCAAATGCTTAACTTCAGTCATAAATGCCTGTCTTCTGGGTTACAAACCTTCACAGATTAGGAGAATGTTGTTGTAGCTGAAGCCCATTGGACACTCGCATCGGAAGCTTCCGATCTGGTTGATGCAGACTCCATTGCTGCAGATGGATGGGATTTCACTGCATTCATCAATGTCTGAATGGCCAGAAGGAAGACAGAAAGGGAAACAAAGAACATGTCAATTATGACTCATTGGGGGAATTCATTAAGGTGAGATAAAGAACGGATAAAGTGGAGATGACTTCTCCAGTGATATCACTTCTCCAGCTCCTATGTTATTCTATGGAGCCAATGCACAAAGATTTTTCCAACTTTGGAGATCTTAGTGAATAGGTTCTATAGGTCTTCTCTGGTTTACCACTTCTTTATCATGCCTTAGTGTAGAACCACCCTCTTCTTCTGAGACCCAACCCCCCAACTCGTCAACTTTGCAAATTAACAGAGAAACCTCACCTGTTGGTTTGCCTGTGCGGATGTCAATGATGAACCCAGGGGCCTGGTTGCCACACAGGATTTGATATTCAGCTGGAAGGGAACAAAAATATGAATTTAAATTTAAATGTTAAGATCATTCCATCATAACTTTTTGCATCACATCACAAAGCAATATGTTCAACGCATCTCTAGCTTTTTATGAATAATATATGGAGTTTTGCATAAGCATTATTCCACATCCCATAATTTTTTTACTTGCAAACTCCATATATTTTTGCTCAAAATATGAAATTCTTATGTAACCTTATGAGGAATCTACCTATACGTAAGCATTTAACACATAATAGGAGGCTGGCTTCATCAGATGATCACACTTCACAGTGGGGTTAAATTCAATTGACGATTATAAAAGTTGTCACTTTTGTATAACTGTTTGCTACTGAAGTCCACTGGGTAATTGGAGATAAGGTTGTTGTCACAAAGCTGGCAACGGCTGAACTTGACAAATGTATATCTTTTTCTGAGCCTCATCAACAATATTACTATGTTACTTGCAACTGAATTTAGCCCATGCACTCGAAATGAATCAGGGACTTAATTTCCCCACTGTCATGAATTCATAATGATTACCTACTGTACTATGCATGTAATGTATTGTGTCTTTCAGTACATATGAGGTATTTTCAGGTCTTGGTCTATAAAATGCCTCACAAACAGACATATGTGGTCTAGAAAACTTACACTGTAAAGCTGCTCAACCAGTATAACACCTCTGCACTGCTTGTATACTGCTTTAATAATCACTAACATGACACCACCCTTCCAAGCTTCATTCACTGGGACCCCCTGCCCCATTTGCTCCCACAAAGCGGTCACTGCAAGGTGAGGATACAGCTGGCTTTAGATTAATATAGCACAGATACTTACGGCTGGCAGGCACAGGACATGGCTCACAAGGCTTGTTCCAGGCCTTGCCAATGTTGTAGGCGCAGCAGCACATTTTCTTGGTCATGTTGGAAGACAGCTCATTCTCACATGTGTCATTGTAGTTGCGATAACACACACTCTTTCTCATGTCTAAAAAGCACGACAAGGGTGAAATCAGAAATTTACTATTTGTTGTTATGTAAACACTCACGTTTATTTTAAAAATTCTAATTCCTGTGTGGTTAAGAATCTAGAAGGGAGGACCTCACTATGTTTTGATTCAATACAATTTATAATTCAGAATTTAAAAAGTTAATAGGCAACATTGTATTTCATCTACCTGGTGATAACAGAATAACTGGGCTGGTATACTAAGAAATGTGGTGCAATTTTGGAACAAATCTGCATTATAGGGACAAATGAACATTTGCATTAAAGGGTCAGTAATGCCCATTTATAACTGTATTTAATATTGTAGAGGTTACAAAAATAAAGTATTTGGAGAAAATGCCATCTGTCAAACCCTTACGGTTTGAGAGATATTCACAGCTAAAATTGCCCTTTTCCTGCTGTCAGCTGTAAAGTTGACAGCAGTAGATCCACGTCGGCCGACTCAAGGAGGCTCTTAAGCAGAGCTGAAATCATGTTATTTAAAAAGAACTACTTCAATGGAATGGTCTACAAAGTGTACTTGCAAACCAGGCACACTTTGTAGACCATTTCAATGAAGTAATTCTTTTTAAATAACATGATTTCAGCTCTGCTGCAGAGTCGCCGGCTGGTCCCAGGACCGGGATCTCCTTCTGTCAGCACAGCGCTGACATCAGGAGAAGGGGAGGAAAGGGGGAACTTTAGCGGAGACTATCTCTCAAACCGTAAGGGTTTGAGAGATGGCACTTTCTTCAAATACTTTATTTTTGTAACCTCCACAATATTAAATAAGTTATAAGTTATAAAGGGTCATTACTGACCCTTTCATTTAAGTCTTTGAATGCCAGAGGGATTTGCAACGGCAATGCATTGGGTACACCTCTAGCACTCAACCCTTTGAGCGCCAGAGGGGTTCTAAATGCATTGCTATGCAATGTGTTGGGCACCCCTCTGGCATTCAAAGAGTTAAATGGGGCTTTTAACCCCATAAATGATAGAAAGCTATCCAGTGCTTTGCGTTGCAACATTTTGGAGACCTCTTTAGCATTTAAAGGGTTAAAAGGCCCATTTAATGTAATGAGATTTGGGGATTTTGCTGTATTTGTTTCCTATGTCGTTGATCCTGAATGGCAACATTATCCTAATTACATAAGCCTCACTAACTATATAATAGCAGCCCCCACATTTTGTCATTTAATGTATTTGTGTTCTGCATGATGGTGTGTACCCAAGAAGAATGCAATTGAGAAGTCTGCTAATGTCTATAAGGAAAAGACCTGTGAGACGTGGAAAGCTTGGGTCATGTGACTTGCAACAAAACATGATCAGTCAGCTCTGACTGGAAGTAATATACCTACCCATACAGTTATTGCCTCCATTGACTTGCATATACTCAGGTGGGCAAACACAGGTATAATTGCCAAGGGTATTATAGCAAGTACCAGGACCACAGATGCCAATGTGCGCAGAACATTCATCAATATCTGAAAATAGACAGTGTACAGTCAATTTGTGGATACATGAAGGAAATACTACCTTTTAGTTGAAATTATCAATGTTTTCATAGAAACAATACCTATGCAGAGCTAATCATTAGGTTATACAGAAGTTAAAAATACAGACAGATACTACTTTACTACAACACTGTGTTTGTTTCAGCTTGAGCCTGTGAATCTTGCTGATTATAACACCCATATGATAACTTATTTTCAAGTTGATTTTACTTACATTGGACAAAATATATTCAAGCTTTCTTGCCATACCAATGCACCACAATATTAGTCCTAGTTTATCATTAGGGGAAACTTGCTGTGAGTGGATGAGGCTTATCATTAGGGGAAACTTGCTGTGAGTGGATGAGGCTTAGCATTAGGGGAACACTTTCTGTGAGTGGATAAGGCTTATCATTAGGGGAACATGTGCTGTGAGTGGATGAAGCTTATCATTAGGAGAACACTTGCTGTGAGTGGATGAGGATTTTCATTAGGGGAACACGTGCTGTGAGTGGATGAAGCTTATCATTAGAGGCAACTTGCTGTGAGTGGATGAGGATGTTCATTAGGGGAACACGTGCTGTGAGTGGATGAAGCTTATCATTAGGGGAACACTTGCTGTGAGTGGATGAGGATGTTCATTAGGGGAACACTTGCTGTGAGTGGATGAAACTTATCATTAGGGGAACACTTGCTGTGAATGGATGAAACTTATCATAGGGAAACACTTGCTATGAGTGGATGAGGCTTAGCATTAGGGGAAAACATGCTGTAAGTCGATGAGGCTTGTCATTAGGGGAGCATGTGCTGTGACTGGATAAGGCTTATCATTAGGGGAACACGTGCTGTCAGTGGATGAAGCTTATCATTAGGGGAACACTTGCTGTGAATGGATGAAACTTATCATTAGGGGAACACTTGCTGTGAATGGATGAAACTTATCATAGGGAAACACTTGCTATGAGTGGATGTGGCTTAACATTAGGGGAAAACATGCTATAGTCGATGAGGCTTGTAATTAGGGGAGCATGTGCTGTGACTGGATAAGGCTTATCATTAGGGGAACACTTGCTGTGAGCGGATGAGGATTTTCATTAGGGGAACACTTGCTATGAGTGGGTGGGAAACTTCAAATCTTGGTATTTGTCCACCTCTTTGGAATACAATCTGTTAAACTTCCACGAGAGTTGAGTTACCTTCACAGATGCGGGTTTCTTCATTCAAGTAGTAGCCTGCTGGGCACTCACACTGGAAGCTGCCAAAGGTGTTTACACAGTTACCACCCTGGCACAGACCTGGAAGCTCCTGGCACTCATCAATATCTGCAATGAAGAAGCCAGTAAGGATCAAATTATGACATGTGTATCCATTATCAATAGAGATACATACTAGCACTGCTATTTATCACAGCATATTAGTGATACAACATACATAGAGATAAAGGCTATATCAGGCATGTCTGACTCCAGTACAGCTGAGGGTCATGTCATCAGTTCCTTGTAAGGAGGGCTGCAATTATGGTTATAATCACTGAAATTTTAAAATCATGAAATATGTCAAACTATAATTTATAAATACACATCAGGAATTTCTTTGGAGCTCAGTCAGTTGTGTGTGTGTGTGTGGGGGGGGGGGGCTGGAGAGGCTCTGTCTTACAGTAAAGGTTTTATTTTATCTGAAAATGGTAAGGAGCAGAAAACTGTGCAACACATTGGAAAGCTATGCATTGCACGCCCTTCTGATCCTTAAAATATGCTGGTATATACAGAGAGAAGGTATATGCTTCCTGTTTATATACAGAGAGAAGGTATATGCTTCCTAAGTCTCCTATCTCCTATACAGTATGTTCTTCTGTACACTGAGAGGGTGTAATCTGTGGTCAGTACACATAACGATGTAGTCAAGCACTGTCAGTATAGAGGACAAAGAAGAATACTATACCAGGTACTTTGCGCGTAATATCGATTATGATTTTAATAATTGCTTAAGTCTCAAAAACAGGCTGCCTTATACTGATCCCTTCTACGCCCCTTCCTCCTCTCACATAGACTCATGGATGATTTTCAACTATGCCATAGCAGATAAATGGCCTTGTACATTTTGTACCTGGTATTCCATGAGGCCAGCAGATCAGTATGCTAGTATATACCAAAATAAAGGAAGTACACAATAAGAGAATGATATGGCATGGTGCCTTTCTTAGTAAATTATTATATTTTTCTCTTCTAATCTCTACATATATCTCTTCTGCTTGAACTTCTTCCTCATTCCATACTCACCCCTCACAGTCTCCCATTTAATTAGATATATATGAGATCTGCACTACTCTAATATATACCTTTTTTCACTTGTGTAGAAAGCACTCACATGGGCCAGCTGGCACTTACATGGGCTACCCATAAGACCCCCCTTTCTTGGCCTGGATTGTTGCAATGCAGGAGGAGGTCAGTGAAAGAAATGGATGACAGAACTGAAGCAGGAGGCTTCTACAGTTCAGTTGCCCATGTGGAAAAGTTCTACGAAAGAGACCCTGCAGAGGAGTATTATTTATAAGGGAGAGAGCCGCATGCATTCTACTTGTCTGACTTGCCTGTACTAAGGAATACTTTATACAATCACACAAATAAATGAAAATACGCTTTTGGCTTGCTGGAGTTAAAGGGATAGGAATACTTAAAATGTAAAAAAAAATATGTTGTAGGGTTTATCCCCCTGAGTAAAACAAGAACACTCCCACTGCTGAAAAGTGTTTCATTCAAAAGTTATTAATTTTCAAAATTGAATTTTTTAGGTGCAATATCACAGTGGCCTGAAATTGTACAGTGACGCTATTGCTACACCATCCTATGGAGATTTATGGTCCCGGGACCAGAGCTGTCCATAGGATCGTGTAGCAACAGCGCCACTGTATAATTTCAGGCCACTGTGATATTGCACCTAAAAAATTCAACTTTGAAAATGAATAACTTTTTAATGAAACGCCTTTCAGCAGTGGGAGTACTCTTGTTTTACTCAGGGGGATAAACCCTACAACATATTTTTTTTTACATTTTAAGTATTACTATCCCTTTAAACTAGCTACAGCAAGACATCTGAAAAACAATATTTCTTTTAGAATAAAGGATCATCTAAGGAAAACACAACTTGAAGCATATTTTAAATCTTTTTTTACCTTCTAAGATGACTGTGATGGGATTTGGTCTGAATCCCTCTCCTCCTGGACACAGAGTCTTGTATTCAGCTGTAATAATACAGATATTTTAACTACAATTCCTTCCAACCAACACATTTTAACATTTTAATGCAAACCAGTTACCAGTAAACATTTCCTTTATTTTTTATATTTTATTTTGTTTGATGCTTACTCAGTTCATTTAGTTTTTTCGAGTAATTAAAAAAAATGGTTTCAAAAAGACCACTTATTCCTAGGTCAATGTTGTTTTTGATGGCCCTATTCTACTATAAGGTTTTACTATGATCTGTGGATACAGTGTAGAGAATGGCAAAATGCAGCACTCCTTGGGCCTGTTTAAATATTCATTCATTCATTTTTATTTAAAGTTTAAGCCAACATAAAGCAATACAGTTGTGGCTCTCCTTGTGGTTCACTGCGGTTCACTCACAATGGATGTACCTATTTTATGGTACATATTATGTACTTGCAGATTATGTAAGGTCAAAATAGACTGTTACGCTATAATTTAACTTGTCTGCCACTAGCTGACTTACTGGAGTTGGCAGGGGGACAGAATTCACATGGGTTGCCCCAGGCACGTCCCAAAGAACAGCAGCAAGATGCTCGTGTGACACCCACACCAATCTCAGCACTGCAGGAGATTCCTCCGTCACCTCTCTGTTGGGTTTCCAAGAAGCAATTACCCACTCGGGTATCTGTAAATGCCAAGCAGAGAGTTAGTACAATATCCCGCATGATAAATGTTTAGTCATAAACACATTTCATGATTCCAGGAGTAGAGTTACTCACCAACACAGCCAACTCCTGTAGGATTCAGCTCAAAGTCCTGTGGGCAGTTGCATAGGTAGCTACCTGGTGTGTTAACGCACAGGCCGTTGATACAGTTAACTGGGTCAGCGCATTCATTCACGTCTGAAAGAGGCAGACACACAAGTGTGACATTTCTGCTAACTTATACAGGACAGACGGTACCATGGATGGTACTAATAGACAAAGCATCCAATTGATCACAAACGTTTCCTCCCTTCGAGTATGTAATCACAAAGCAAAAAAGGAGAAATTGTGTAGCAAACCAGCTATACCTTATGGGACAAATGAAATTCTGATTGACTTAAAAGGGGCTTTAAAATCCAAAGAATGCAAGAGACATCTCCATTGCATTTTAAAGCAATACTCTGGAGATTTCTGTAGCACTCAAAGGGTTAAAAGTCCTATTTAAATCAAAGGGGATTTGTGGAATGTTTATTTGTCCCCATGTTGTAGTTGGTTTGTCCCAGAATCTCTCCTCTTTCATTTGGTCATATGGTTTAGACTCATCTAAAAACCTCACCTCCTCGGTGCAACATATAGAAAGATTATACACTAAAGCACGGGGTATATGTATAAAGGAAGGTAGAGGAAGTCTGGAACAAACCACCTGCATTGTAGAGAATACATAAAAACTCCCACTGATTTAAAATGGGCTTTTAACCCCTTGATTGATAGTGGTCTCAATTGCAATGCAAAGCAATGCATTAGAGACCTCTCTAGCATGCAAGGGTTAAAGGGATAGTAATGTTTCATAATAAAGGCAGCTCTAATTAATCATTATAGTATTTGGACTTTGGAGAGTGTTATTTCAATTCTGTCAGAGTTGTAGTTCAGGTGTAATTCAATGACAAAGTGTCCCCCTCCCGCCCCTTTTACTGATGTAACACTGTTCAGTCAGAGCAGAAGGGAGGCGACCAGGTAGATTGCATAGAGGGACAATCCTCAATTAAGATAAGGGAAAAACCTGAAAAGCTTGTCAAGGGGGGAAAGACTTTAATTGTTCTGATAGGAAGAAGATTGTCCCCTGCTGTTATCTGTCTGGTCTATGGACTGCATTCCACATCTAAGACGAGATGGCTTACACTAGGTAAAAGGGGCAGGAGGGGAAACTTTGCTTGTGAATATCTCTTAAACCACAAAGGTTTGAGAGATAAGGCTTATATCATTCTTCATGTTTTTTTAATGCCTACAAAATAAAATATAGTTAAAACGAAGTATTACTATCCCTTTAAAAGTCTCATTTAAATCAGTGAATTTTATATGTTCCCCACAATGTAGTTGGTCCGCCCCGGCATTGCTCCACTCTCTGCAAAGAGGCTCTGGAAGTTTTCATTGCTGTTATCAATTCTCTATAATCTGTTTAAGCAATTATTAATATTAATGTAAAATTAATTAGAGCTCTCAAGTGCAGAGCAGGGCCAAATTAAGGATCAAATGGGGCTGGAGCTCATAGGTATGATGGTCTATTCTACTGGAAGGGCGTACAATGTACTGTAGATACAGCATACAGAGTTCAACAATCACAGGGCTTTTTTAACCCTGTGAATGCCAGGAGTATCCAAAGCATTATTCAGTATTAACTCTTTAAGGAAAGGGGGTTGCAATGCATTGCTGCGCAAAGCGTTGTGCACTCCTCTGTTCATTAAATGGTTAAGCAATAAGTTTGCGGACCAAATAGCATCCCACTGTGGCTCACTCAATATTAAGGTGAATTGCAGGACCTGGAGCTGAAGCTCCATTAGCCCCCTTGTTAATCAAGCCCTGGTGCCTGGTGTATATTTTTTTCCGGAGGGTCTCACCAGTACAGTTGCCGCCGCTCCTGTCCAGCTCATAACCGTCATCACAGATACAACGGAACATTCCTGGAAGATTCTGGCAGGTTCCAAAGACACAGATATTCTGGAACGTGCACTCGTCAATGTCTGAAAAAGAAGGGGAAATTTATTGTATTAAAAAGCTGTAATAATAAATAAGAATGGTTTTGTTTTCACACACAGAAATAAGAGTTAAATAAAGCATGACTTTTTAATTCAGTTTTCTGATTCGTTAGTTTGATCATACCCCTGTCCCCATCCCCCACACATCAGTCTACACAACTAGGGACCTTAACCCTTTTGAGTGTCAGAGGGGTGTGCAACGCATTGAGGAGAAATGCATTGTGTGGCCCGCTGTCATTCAAAGGGTTAAAGGAGCAGTGAACTTTTTTTATGAAAACACGTTTATAGAGCATTTCCTGCTGAATAAAACAAGGTCACTCCCACTGCTGTCAGATGTTTTATTCAAAATTTATAGTTCAAAAGATCAGGAAGTGAATTTACTGTGTTTACTTCCTGATAGTTCTAACTGACAGGAAGTGACAGGCAGTTTCTATCACATTCTATGGAGAACTGTACGTCTCCGACTTTCCTCTCCATTAGAATTTAACAGAAAAACTAATTAGAATTTGACCACTAGAGGGGACTCCTAATGTAAAAAAGCATGGGTTTAAACTGCAATAACTATGGAAAATATAAATATCTCGTCATTGGGAGTACCCTTATTTTACTCAATAGGAAAATCCCTACACTGTATATTTTTTCATAAAAAATATTTACTGCTCCTTTAAACAAAAAAGCAAAAGCAACTGCACCATAGGATGAAATTACAATCCCGTTTTGATTTAAAGAGGTTTTATGTTAGAAAGTTTTCAGTGTGCATCAAAGACCTCTCTGTTATTCAATGGGCTTAAATCCTAATTTAAAACAATTGGTACATTTATTCATCCCCATGGTGCAGATGGTAGGCTCCAGGACTGTTATAGGTTTGCTTTCTGCTTAAGGCCGTAAAATCAGATGTATTTACGGCAACCCTTATTACATTGTATTTGGATCATCTCATTGTTTAGAGCAGTATAACTTCCTTTCTTTTGTGCTAGAAGACATCTCTAACCTTGACAAGCCTTGCTGTCCTCTGTAGGAGTGAAGCCCATCTCACATTCGCAACGATATCCTCCGGGCGCATTTAGGCACTGCCCGTTTTCACACAGGTTCACATTGTCTGCACACTCATCAACATCTACAAAAGATAAGAACAAGCCATAAATCAATATCATTAATTAAATATGTCTTACAGTAATTTATTTACTAACAGTTTCAATACTATTATTTACTGAAAAATGTTAATTATTTCACTTTATATAGTACGGTATTTCAAAGAGAAATCTACTACAAATAATTTAATTGTGAAACACAAAGATAAAATTGAAATATGGGAATAAATCATTGGCCTAAATGTATACAAAATTGTAGGGGGCAGGTGCAGAGGAAATGAGCAAGTAATGGATACAACAGGTTTCAGTATTTTTATGGGAAGGAATCTGTGGAGTCTCTGTAATTCATTTCTCCGATATTCCCCAATGCCAAGAATAAACTCAAATGGATATTTACAGCATCATAACTAAGTGGTGACTTTAAAGCTTTTCAAGGAAAATGTAAGCAACCATAAGAATATCTTCCATGTCAGACCATGTATGCACATTTAGGGGTGGTGATTTGTGACAGATCCAATTATTGTGAAATTATTAACCAGTGAAAACATGTGCATCTCATTTTGGATATGTTCCTCAAAGCGACCCATCATGTAAAAACAACTCTGGTGATTTTGAAAGAAGATCCAGAAATAACATGTATGTTTTACCACGTTACAAAACATTCTTAAAGGGATAGTAATGTTTCATAATAAAAGCAGCTCCAATTAATCATCATAGTATTTGAACTTTGGAGAGTGTTATTCTGTCGGAGTTATAGTTCAAGAGTAATTCAATGACAAAGTATCCCCCTCCCGCCCCTTTTACTGATGTAACACTGTTTATCCAGATCAGAAGGGAGGTGCCCAGGTAGATTGCAGAGAGGGACAATCTTCAATTAAGATAAGGGAAAAAGCTGAAAAACTTGTCAAGGGGGGCAGGGTTTTCATTGTTCTCATAGGAAGAAGATTGTACCCTGCTGTTATCTGTCTGGTCTATGGACTGCATTCCACATCTGAGAAGAGATGGCTTACACTAGGTAAAAGGGGCGGGAGGGGGAACTTTGCTTGTGTATATCTCTCAAACCATTAAGAATCGAGAGATAAGACTTATATCATTCTTCATGTTTTTTTAATGCCTACAAAATAAAATAAAGATAAAACGAAGTATTACTATCCCTTTAAGTCATGGTCCATCCATTCTGAGACATATTATTTTAATGTTTTGCATTAAATTCTACCATCTTAGTCAAGGGAAAAAAAATCAGTTGTAAAAGTGGGTGTGGTTTAATCTACTTTCCTACTGTAAAGTATTTGCAGATAACTTTTTTTAGATTGACTTCTGTCTTTTTTCTGCCAATATAAAAACTGTCGAAATTCGAACAAGACAGGTTAAAATAGTATTAGCAGATTGGAGCAGAAAGCAGTAGTATGGTGTTAACCGATAAATATTTTTTCTTTATTTCTTTGAAGCTTTGTGATTTTAAAGATAATAAAATACATCTTTAACATCAGGATTTTTAAGGGAAGTATCCATCAACTTCCGCTTACCACCGTTTTAATTTTTTTATGACATAGTTTAAAAGTGCTCGATTTATTCATGTAAATACAATTCTTCTTTAACTGCAATCTCATGATCTGACATTTTTCCATTATGACAACTTTCTGAACATTGCACTCATAATGTTTGTTTGAGCCAAACACATTTGTTCTTTGCTTGGTATGTTTCTCCAATTTTAGCAAAGCATGAATCATATCCAGTATGACCATACTTTTGTTGTATAAATTTTACCAGTTGCTTTGAAAATACATACCTGAGCATGTGAATCCATCCCCATTGAATCCTTCATTGCAGGCACATCGGTATGAGCCAGGAGTGTTAACACAGTTGGCGTTCATATTGCAGTTGTGTTCCTCAGTGGAGCATTCATCAAGGTCTAAAAACCAGAAACATGCTTAGTGTCTAAAGGGAAATCGTTTGGATGTGTCATTTGCTGACCATCTTTAATGCTCCAGTATAGTCATAATGTCAGATCACTTAAAGACGTGCCAACAATTAAGCAATGTTAAAAAAACAGCCAGACACTTGTTTGTATAGAGATAATAAAGAGAGAGGTAAGGGTACAAAAGCCTTCTGTGAGAAAGGAAAGGGTTAGCTCAATTAAAATGAAAGGTACAGATCTCAGGCTAATACAAATATAAAAGACTGACAAAGGAACAAAAACACTCAGAAGTTATGCAGTCCACAAAGACAACAATATGTAGGTGCTTAAACAGCATATTTTACTTACCAACACACTTCAGCCCATCTCCAACCCAGCCTGCTTGGCATTTGCAGTTAAAGCTCCCGGGGACATTGAGACAAGAGGCATGAGCATCACAGTTATGAGCTCCAATTTCACACTCATCAACATCTGTGGAATAAAAACAGTTTCTACAATTGGTAAGGAATAAAACAGACATAGAATGGAATGACGGACATGATATAAAATAAGACACATAGATAGGATAGATAGGAATAACAGGGACATAGATAGATAGGAATAACAGGGACACCTCACATATGGCGTGAATGGCTGAGAGCTGGAAGCAGGCTCCAAGCAGACCCAGGTTGTCAGTTTATACACACTGGTATAAAAAATCATTATGAAATGTAACAAAAAGTATAAATAAAAATGGGGCCTCTGGAGAGGGCCATAAGCCCATGCCTCCTTCACACAGTATACTAGAAACCCCTATTGTGGGCAATGCTTCGGGGGGGGGGGGGATGGGAGGAGTCAACATTTATTTTTTCCTTTAAGTGCCCTGACTCCTACTGGGAGGAACTTTACTCCATGGTCCCTGTATCCCCTAATAGGATGTAAAGAAATACTATTTTATAGAAACGTTTTTAGATTTAGGGAACAGTGTCATTGTAAGATTCATTTCAATGTTTGAGGTAGATATCAGCATAATTCTTGAATTTAAAAGATGACACTGATGGGTTTGAGTTTTCACTCCAGGTAAGACAATAGCATCCTGAGTGGTACAGATGTTTTCATTGTTTAGAATTAGTGAATTTCCCTGCTGGATTTAACACAGATGTAGAACATTTCTTGTACCTGTGCAGCCTGTGGTTCCTTTCTTCACAAAGTAACCCAGTTGGCAGTGGCAAATAAATGAACCTTTGGTATTCTCACAATCTCCATGTAGACAGATGTTGGGGTTGAGGTCACACTCATTAACATCTGAAAAGAATGGACAAGAGATGTTGTAAATGGTAAGAACTCCATATCAAGCTGTATTCTGAAGTATCTCAACTCTCTAAATGATTGTCCCTTTTATGGAGTCACAGGTGTGCTCAGGGACAGCTAACATGGCCTCCTGGATCCAGCCCAGATATTTGATAAGTACACACAAAGAAAAAAAATATATAGCTGGAGGTCCTCCAATTTTTACTAAAGCAAAACACTGGCTACTGGAGTGCATCCATGTCCAATCAATATTAACTCTGTATACTACTGCATATTGGCTGCATATAAGCCCTGTATTACAGTAAAGGTTTAAGTAACATACTATATCATAGTATGCTAAGCTTGCCACCATACTCAGGTACCCCATTATAGGCAAGCCATAACTTTAATTTATTTTGTCTTGCAAGCTGAATTTCTCCTGCTTAATGTTTATAGCAGAGACTGGAAAGAGACTCTCTGACTAACAATTTATAGTGTTCTAAAGACAATGAACATTGCATCTTGGGTAGAAGGGGTGCTTGAACCAAAAGAAGCTGATCAAACTTCCAGTTCAAGTCTTGGTAAGCACACCCAAAAAGTGTGTGAAACATATTCTCACCTATACAAGTCTTCATATCAAGAGAAGCCATGAAGCCATCAAAGCAAATACAGCGGTATTCTCCTGGGATATTGGTACACTGTCCTCCATCGCAGATGTCTGGATTATCCTCACATTCATCAATATCTGGAAAAGAAAGGACACAGAAGTGAGAGATGCAGAAGCGTAAGACATAAAATTGATTTCTAACATTTTCTAAAGCTTAAGCCCAAATATACATTTACTGTGAGTATTAAATATTGAGTGCATTGCATTATTTTAATGCAAAAGAAGTATCCAATGCATGACACTCAAAGGGTTAAGTTACAATGAAAGATTTGATAACATATTGACTGACAGAGATGTATCCAACATATTGCATCACAATGCAAGGATGACTGTACTAGAGCAACATCAGGGTCTACAGCTGATCAAATATGTTTGTACTTCATTATATATAAAGAATAGCAATAATTACCTGCACAAGATCTTTGGTCTGGCATAAGAGCATAACCTTCACTGCAGCTGCACTCATAGCTGCCTTCAGAGTTGGTACAATGAGTGTCGCATCCTCCGTTCATAATGGTGCACTCATCAATGTCTGTAGGAGAGAGAGAGTTTGTATTTAAATTTGCACCTGCTGCCCACTCAGTATATTAGACATCCAAAAGGTTTCTTTCAGGCCAAAGATACAGGCTCACCCCAACCTCGATGTCCCTCAATCAATGAACATTAGAAATGCTGAACTCTGATTTGCTGACACAACTGGTAATAAAATGAATTTCTCCCCACATTTCCTGTCACATGAACAAGCTATGAAAAGATTTTTGTATGAAAAATCAGTTTCTAAGAATAGCATTGGACTTAGAACATTTTCTTATTCCTTGTTAAATCTAAGCCTTGGGGATTCAGGAAGGTTTGACTTCCAGTAGCAAGACAAATGTTCAGTATTTAGCTAGTCAACTGTTTAAGCATAATTCCTCTTTTTTGTTTTTTGAGTTTCCCTGAAATTGATTTTGGGCCATACTCAAAAGAAAGATGGAAATTAAGAGGATCACATACAACTACCTCTCTGAGGGAAGGGGAATAGTTTGGAGGGATTCTGACTGACTTTTAAGGCCAGGTGCCCTGGGATTTGAGTCGATGAACATTGGCCATGACTTCTCTTCTCCCGCAAAAGTTACATTCAGCAGGAAATGTTAGTAAAATTATTTCACTTTTAATAAAAGGAAACACCTTTTCCATTCTACTTACGACTAATTCTAATCCCTAATTGTTTCCCTGGGTCAGTGGTGGCAAAGCCTTGAGTGATAGTCATATAATGGATAACCTGAGTCCAGTCAGACAATACACATATCAAGCACTCACAGGGTTGCAACAGCTATCCATCCTAAAAATGCAAATTGTTATAATTTAACCCCGATGAGGATCAGAGGGATATGCAACACATTACTTTGCAATGCTGTTCACCCCTCTGTTCCTCAAGTGGTCAAAGCTTTGAAATCTTCCTAACCTTTGGTTGAACTAAGGGCCTTGTTGAGCATGTGAAAGAGATGCAATTCTGGGCAAACCATCTGCACCATAGGGCACAAATGGAAACTCCCCAAATATGCATACAATTAAAGAGGACTTGTAACCCCTTGAATAGGGTTATTATTGTTATTTGAAATTGTCTCCTATGGTGCAGTTGGTTTGCCTCAAAAGTGCATCTCGTTGACTTCCTGTGCTGTAGTGGACAAACAATGGGAAGAATGGGAATGTTAACCTCTTGAATGAGGTTTAAAGGCTGACTGAAAGCTTTGGGGATTTATACTGTATGTTGTAGTTGGTTTGACCCATAATCATCTAGTTCTCTTTTGATCATGGGCCCATAATATCTAAAACACCCAAAACAGGAGCGTCCCAATGGATACTATGGTAAGAGACGGCAAGCTTTGACTTTCCAGCCATTGGGGACTAAGACTCTCTGGTTGGAGTTGGTGGAAGATTAGTGTCCATTGGATGAAGTGAAGAAGGACACTTAAAAACTGTAGTACCGTAGGAAAGGAAAATGTCAGGAGGTTTGTTTTTTTAAAATTGGTTTTGTCTGCTAGTGGGATGGGATTTATCCTATGGTTCCTGTGTCCCCAAGTGGAGAAACTAGAGGTTATCTGCAAGGGAGTGATCATTAATGATTATTCTTATGTTCTAGTGCATTGTAGTACTTTAGTAATAGCACGTTACTCACCCATGCAGCCTTGTCGATCGGGAGTAGACTGGAAACCAGAGTTACAAGAACATTGGTAAGTTCCAATCATATTCACACACTGACCATTCCTGCAGAGGTTATCACTCAGAGAGCAC
This sequence comes from Rhinophrynus dorsalis, assembly GCA_037306005.1. Classification (NCBI taxonomy): domain Eukaryota; kingdom Metazoa; phylum Chordata; class Amphibia; order Anura; family Rhinophrynidae; genus Rhinophrynus; species Rhinophrynus dorsalis. Next base: position 327,293,160 of record CM074718.1, on the reverse strand, counting down.
TCGTTTATATCTAGGAAGAAGACATTTTAAATTATTAAAATGTAAATGCATTCATGGGATCCTCTCTACAACAAAGACAACCACCATGGGCTTTAAATGGATTTCTGCTGCAAGAAACTTCCCCTGACAGTTACGGTATTCCCTCTATAAAACAAAGATTTACTTGCTTTCATAGAACCCTTACTGCAAAACAAAGAACCACATTCATACATAAGTAAGCTTTTTAAAAATGCAGATCATTTACATTAGTGATATTTTTTTAAATTAAAGCAGCTTTGGCTTTTTCACAATTATTCTTCCCAGGGCCAGTTCAAGAACTACTGAGGCCCCTGGTGGCATTGCAGAAAAAGTCCCTAAACGAATAATTTTTTTGGTCCTTTAATCCAGGATTTATGGATATCCCTAATTAAGCACAGGAGAGTTAATTAGTAACTCCTTCAAATTGACTGACCCACCAGTGCACTAGAGGGAAATCCTAATATCTTGGCCTGCTGGTAGCCCTTGGGCATCCCTGCTTTAATTAGTTTGATGCTAGAGATGTCTCCAAAGTCTTCACAATGTGGTGAAGATATGTCTTGCACATAAGAGCACTCTACCTTAGGTCTTTTAATATTTGTAGGTAAAACAGTCACAATGTTACATTGTTCCCCATGGAAAGCCTTGTCCCTTCCAAACCATCTGACCACAGATTTCAACTGCATGCTTACAGAAAATCTGGGACAAGTGGGAACCCAAGGTGAGGTCCTCTGGAACAAGGGGTATGCCTATACATTAAAATGCCCCCTCCAGTCATGCTCTACAGGGAAGGCTTGATGAAACATCTAAGGTGTCTAATCTTTCACTACAAGGCACTTTGGTGTAAATTGTGCCCCAGTGATAAATCAAGTTTCTGACCAGACTTCTGGCTGATCAGATTTTGCAGCAGGACCACAATGAATCATGCTATCTTCTCTAAGCTAATCTTCATATAAGAAGCTGAAGGCTGCAAGGGTGAAAAACTATCCTTGCAACACCAGTGAAGAATTGGTAAATGTAGCCCAAAATGTTTTGACGGAGATTAATTAAAATTTTACTTGGGAATCATCATCTTGACTTACCCACACAGGAATTGCTTTCAGGTATCAGCTCATGACCAGGAGGACAGATACATTCAAAACTGCCGTCAGTATTAATACAAGTCCCTCCTCTGCAGAGTAGTGGGTCTCTCTCACACTCATCGATGTCTGAAAACAAAGTATACAGACACATGATTACCATCTACAGCCAGGACTTGAGCCTCAGTTACTTAATGAATTACTGAACAAAGGTTAGACACAGAGCACAAATACCACGGGTACACTATATGTGGGAAAGAGAGAGACTGAGAATAAAATTAATGTGTATATACATGTCTGTACAGAACCATATATATGATTATGCCACATACATATGTATGTTATGTCTCAATGTGTGTGTATGCCTTGGCGTCAGATCCCAATGGGTATTTCCAGCACACATACACACTGATAAAATAAAACAACTATATCAGGGCTCAAAATTTCCACTCGCCACTAGACAATGTCGAGTGAAAATTTAGCCCTGGCGAGTAGAAATTCAGCCCTGGTGGGTATGTTATGGCTTGCAGTGGCGAGTAACTTTTCAGGTCTGGACTTCAAAGGCAAAGGACTTCAAATTATAAGCCCTGAACTATATTATATATACAGGCTGTCCCTAATAAAATAGTTGTAGAAGGGGCATTGTTCTTTTCACTTCTGCAGCTTGTCCAAGAATGTGCCATGTAATGAGAGTCTCTACCAGGAGCCACCATTGAACATGTAAAAATATAGAAAAGAATAGTGAGGGACAGACCGTTCAAGAAGTGTCCTCTAAGTTTAGTAAATGATAACAATTCAATGCAGGTAGATATATAGTAATATATATATATATATATATATATATATATATATATATATATATATATATATATATTCGATTTATATATACTTTCTACTATATATATCTGCCTGCATTCAATTACTATAATTTACTACACTTTGAGGGCATTTGTTGCGCTGCCTATCCCTCCCTCTTCTTTTCTGTTCTTAATGAATTACTATCTGGCTACTGGTCATCAATGAACTCGTTAGATGTTAGACACTTTGATCCTAATAAAAGACAATGCTTTAACTACATAAAATACAGCATCCAAAGTATCATTATAAAGAAGCAGCTAGAAAAAGATATTTTTAACCCTTTGAGGGTTCCAAGTAGGTCTCCAGCACATTTCAAACTAATAGTTCTATGAACCACGCTATACTTCCTGTTATGAAAATACACTGTTTCTAAAATACATTTTGTTACTCCTTCTTGTAGCACAGAAAAGTAATTGATTGATTTAATTGTAGTGTATTGATTTTTAAGAGGCAGATTTAACAATAGGATAGTGAACTAGAACTCAGTAGCACTTATGGGATATGCTAATATATTATTTGGTTTAAATAGTTTTTACTGATTCCACATTTTTCATTTTACTTTACACTGATGTAGGTGGATTCTTAGTGCCGTCTCCCAGCAGTGATTGGGGTAGAAATATGGCTAAATGCTCAATCTCCAAATTTAAAGGAAGGCACGTGTATTTTTTTTATCTCTTTGATATTTAGAAACTCTTTGCTTACCCATGCAGTTCTTCATCATCATGAAGCCACTTTCATAACCATCAAAGCATTCACACTCAAAGCTTCCGGGAGTGTTAACACAAGTTCCATGTCCACAGAGGTCAGGGGAGATTCTGCATTCATCAATATCTGTACAGGGCAAAGAAAGACAAGGTCAGTGATCCAATAAAATGAAGGGAACAGCATTGTCTTCAGCAGTAAGTTATTTGAGGCTTTTACTTAATGCATGTTCATCCCCTTGGATATTAAAGAAGTGTCCAATGCATTGCAAAGGAATGCATTACAGATCTCTCTAGGCACCAATAAGGTTAAGCAACTCTTCCTAAATCAAATTAACAAGGATAGATATGCAGATATCCAGCCCATCATCCTACCATATAGCTCTGGATATTATGAACTGCAGGCCTTATGCGCAAAAGGGAAGAGTCGAAATTCTGTAGCAATGTAACTGCACCAAAGCGGAGAAAAAAAATCCTCAGATTCCCACACTGGAGATCTCTCTGCCAGTCAAGGGCAGAAATTTGCATTTCTCTCCTATAGTGCAGTTGTTTTAGCCCAGAAATGTTCCTCTTTAGTTTGTTGAATATGGCCCATAATCTATAGTGCATAACATATAGAATGGATGAGAGGAAGCACATGAATTAAGCACAGGAAAATTTCTAACCTAGAAGCAGCCATTTGCATGGCTAGTTATCATGAAAGCTGGTAACATTGTCTGTAATGCATTCTACATGTTATGTGCAATTCAGCCAAAAGTACACACAAAAATCTGAATAACTTTTAATACTGACAGGACAATTTAACATGTAATTTATATTCAAAAAATTGTGTCTAGAATAAAATTCCCCTTTGGGATTATACATCTGTGTAATAGAATAATAGCAATAACATTTCCATATATAATTTTTCCTTACCTGTACAGTTCCTCTCCTCAGCATCCAGGGCAAAACCACTGTCACAGAGACACCTGAAGCTGCCAATGCTATTACGGCAAGTTCCGTGTGTGCAGAGGCTGTTAAACACCTTACATTCATTCACATCTGTACAGAGACAAACAGAAAAAACACAACATCAAAAGGTTGTAGTTATCAAAGAGTAAATGGTATAGGTATTAATGAAAGATGTTACTCTATAGATCAAGATAGAAAGAAACTTGTCAGGACTTTGGAAGGGTCAGGTTGTATAAACAGAAGCACAAACATAAGTAACTAACACCAGGTGATATATGTAAGATAAATGGAATTATTTGCCTCAGGAGGCTGTGTTTACAGATACTGTAGATGCTTCAAAAAAGTATTGGATACTTACTTAGCTCAGAACAAAAGAGAGAATTATGACAGTGGTTACATTGCAGATAGAATGCAGATCCAGGGAGGAATTGTTTTACCATCTTAAGGCATAAATGAAATAGCTTAAATATATTTTTTTTGACATTTTTGCCTTCCTCTGAATGTATGTGGCCATAAGTGCATATCCATAAGTGCATATAATTCTTTAAATAATTCTTTATTTTTATATAGCGCACACAGATTACGCAGCGCTTTACACTCATATTGGTATTGGTCCCTGTCCCCATTGGGGCTCACAATCTAAATTCACCTATCAGTATGTTTTTTTGGAGTGTGGGAGGAAACCGGAGTACCTGGAGGAAACCCTCGCAAACAAGGTGAGAACATACAAACATCATTGCAGATGTTGTCCTTGGTGGGATTTTAACCCAGGACCCCAGCGCTGATATCACCTAAGACTAGTCTTATTTAATGAATATGAGTCTTAATGTATTGGATGAGATGGTGGTTTGTAATCTCAACTACTACACAGTGAAAGAACAATTTGGTATCTGTCCAGAAAGTGAATTTGAGAATATGTAGTACACATGCACAGCTAAGTTTTATGTGGCCATAAGTTCAGTTCAAATGGATATCACCTAAAGTTAATTTTATCTAGTGAATTTGAGTCTTAATGCATTGGATGAGATGGTGGATTGTAGTTTTAAACACTGCAAATTGGTAACTGCTCAGAAACATGTCTATATCACAGTTAATGCTGGGATTCAATGGGCTGTAATTATTGTGCTATAAGTTTTATCTTGGTACAAGACTTTGGTCTGCTTGAACATGTTTAATACAGATTGATGGCCCCAAGAAAAAATGTTGAGAGAACTAAAGTAGACATCTATTACTGGAAACTAAGACATACTGGTCAGATCACTTGAGGGAAGTTGATCCAAAAGTTAAAACAGGAAAGATGGATGAAGACAGCATAAATCAAGGGATGTTACCTTTGTAGAAAGGACGGCCTGAGAGAATATCTCCCCTGTTAGCAAATCCAGGTCCTCTGGGGCAGATGGCCTTATACTCATCACTGCCTGCTTTGGGACATTCCTCACAGTCGATGCCCCAGGCGGCTCCCACAGAACAGCAGCACACGTCCATCCTGTATTTTCCGGGCAGGGAAGCCGTGCATTCATCTTCATCCCATTTCATGTAGCATTGTTCCACACGTACATCTAAACAGAGAGGGTGGTTCAACCATTGGGGCATATGTATAAAGACAATACTGAGGCAAATCAATTGCAAAGTAGTGAACAAATACAATTTCCATTGAGTTAAATGAGATAAAAAGGTATTCAACACTTCCAGCAGCCCTGCTCTAATGGGTTTTATAACATTTTAGTTATAACATTACAGGTAAACACCAATCAGCCCATAATTACTATGGGGAATATCAACCCTTTACTTATTATTTAGTGTTAATTTTTAAATTCTTGACTTTAACAATAGGATTAGGTGCCAAGCCTGATCTGATTAAATTTGTAATCCCATTAAAATGAATGGGAAATTTAAAAAAACAGATCAGTAATGGGTTATAAATTCACAAAAAGTTACTTTTACATCTATTTTATTCATTCATCACGTGTCCCGTTCATTTCTATACAACTGATATAAATATAGAATGTTTTACGTCTATACTAAAAGCAGGGCTCAAAATTTCCACTCGCCACTAGCCAATGGCGAGTGAAAATTTAGCCCTGGCAAGTAGAAATTCAGCCCTGGTGGGTATGTTTTGGCTTGCAGTGGCGAGTAACTTTTCAGGTCTGGCTAGTAGCAAAGGGCTTCAAATTATAAGCCGTGCTAAAAGTATATTTTTACACTGTTGTATCAGCAGCAAAATCAGTTACTTAATACATAGTGGTCATTAAGATTCAATGTTTATATGGATTATAGAGGAAATTAAATTTGCTGTAGCTAAACAATACTAGACTGCACATACGCACACAGCATGGCAAATAAGGTATTGTTTCAGGAAGAAACTTGTGAAATTCAAATGATCTGCCTGGGGCTGCTTCTTGTCAATCAATATGAATTAAGTCATAAAGTACAAACATTAGGAGAAGTCTACATTTTCTGAACAAAACATTAATATGGTAAAATAGTAAAGTTTAAAGTCTGTAATATCCCTATGCCACCTATTTTCTTAAAGGGATAGTAATGTTTCATAATAAAAGCAGCTCTAATTAATCATCATATTATTTGGACTTTGGAGAGTGTTATTTCAATTCTGTCAGAGTTGTAGTTCAAGAGTAATTCAATGACAAAGTATCCCCCTCCCGCCCCTTTTACTGATGTTACACTGCTCAGCCAGAGCAGAAGGGAGGTGCCCAAGTAGATTGTAGAGTGGGACAATCTTCAATTAAGATAAGGGAAAAACCTGAGAAACTTGTCAAGAGGGGCAGGGCTTTCATTGTTCTCATAGGAAGAAGATTGTCCCCTTCTGTTATCTGTCTGGTCTATGGACTGCATTCCACATCTGAGAAGAGATGGCTTACATTAGGTAAAAGGGGAGGGGGGAAAACTTTGCTTGTGAATATTTCTCAAACCATAAAGGTTTGAGACATAAGACTTATATCGTTCTTCTTGTTTTTTTAATGCCTACAAAATAAAATAAAGATAAAACGAAGTATAACTATCCCTTTACAGAACCTCTGATATTCTTTAAATCTGCCCACTGACAAACTCATACTTCCCACATGTCCCTCTTTAGGAGGGACAGACCCTCTTTGAGACCCAAATCCCTCTGTCCCTCTTTTCTACCCTTTTGTCCCTATTTTTAGGAGAACAGAATGAGTAGTGTGTATCACATTGCTTCATAGCAATAAAACTCACATAAGCTAAGCTTCAGTATATGTGTTTTTAAATTAATCTGTGTAAATAAAATACTTTGGTCTTCCTCTAAATCATTTATTAGTTACACAAAGAGGTGCCAATAGGTCAAGAAATAACCTAAAAATGATTGGTAATGCCAGGCCCACCAATCACTCCCCCAGAAACACCACCTAAAACAGAAGTGTCCCTCTTTGGCCATTTGAAATGTTGGGACGTGTGAAAGTTGCTCTGTTGCAACTTGGCTGAAGATTCTCAGAGGTTTATGTAAAAATAGGAACTGGAGCAATTCTCAAGCCAGTGAACTGCACCATAGAGGACAAATAAAATTCCTCATATTCCCATTAATTTATTTGGGGCTTTTAAATCCATGAGTGCAAGAGAGGTCTCCAGTGCATTGAAAAGTAATGCACTGTATACATATTTAGCATTTAGAGGGTTTAAATTCCCATTTAAATCAATGAGAATTTTTATTTGCATCCTATGATTCAGCTGGTTTACAGCAGTATTTCTCCAGTTCTTGGTATATCAGTTCATTTTCACCTATTCTCCATCCCACATGCTTAAACAATGCTTGTTTATAGTAAGGTCTGTCCAAATGCAAAATATATGGGGCAAAATGATGGCCTGAAAGTCTTACTTATTGCCTTAACGCATTATAGAAGTTACCACTGATTCTTTTTGACAGTACGTGACTATAGTTGCTAACTATATGTCATAAGAAAAGTGCTCCATATCTAAATAAATATTTAATACAATATATTGGTGAGGAATGTACTCACTGTTTAAAATAGAGATATATTGCCTGGGTGCTCATCCGAAGACATAAGCATATTTACAAAGAGGTGTGGAAAGCACAAACAGGAAGCTTGTTGCAGTGAACGTCGATTCAAATTGACATTTCGGCCAGCACTGTAGCCTTCTTCAATCTTGAAGAAGGCCACAGTGCTGGCCGAAACGCCGATTTAAATAAACCCACTGGTTCACTGCAGAAAGCTTCCTGTTAGTGCTTTCCACACCTCTTTGTGAATAAGTAAATATTTAGACATCTGATCTTCTTACCCACACAGGTCCTGCCAGAACCATCCAGAGTTAGGCCTTCTGGGCACTCGCACTTGAAAGAGCCAGCAGTGTTCACGCAGCGGCCATTGGGACAAACTCCAGGGAAGACCTCACACTCATTCACATCTGGGAATTACAATGAAAAAGATATTTAATAACTCAGGCCAAACTTGTATTCAGAAATGCAGACTGATTGTCATGCTGTCACGTTGGAAGATATTGTTGTGAATATATGAACATGCCAGTATAGCTCCATTTGCATTAGTCTCCAATGCCAGTGGGTGAACTACAGGGTATACATTACAGTGTAGGATCACTATAATACGAAATAGCATAACCATAATTCTTTATTTATTATAAGTTGTTTATTCCTACCCTTTACAATATTATATAGTATATTATATGAAACAAGTTATACTGTAGAGATTATGTGGTGCAATAAGGTTGAGTAGATGATTGGAGGAATAGGGGAAGCTATGGGGAGTGAATCAATATGATATATTATAGGGAAGGGTGTTTGTTTGGCAACATTTGTTAAAATGAATGGAGGTGTACTGTTGGAATGTAATTCTAACAATCTATATATCTCACCTTCACATGTAACACCCTTCTTCCTGGAGTAGCCTCTAGGACAAGCTGGATCTGAACAACACACAAAAATAAGTTAAAAAACTTTTTAATTCAAGAAATTGTGAAATTATCGAAACATTTATACAGATTGTCATTTGGGGCTCACCAATCTCACAACGCTCGCATGGGCTTCCCCAGGCAGCTCCCAAGGTGGCACAGCACTCAGACTTCAGAGTTGCTCCATTGATGTTAACCTCACATCGGCCATCTTGGATATTCAGCCAACAAGTTCCCTTCATGCTGTCTGGATAGGAGAAACAAGAAGAGGACAGGGATGAAGACGGGTATATAATTCAATTGCATGGGTTAAAGAACAGATGAAATGATATTACACTATATCAAGAGGCCTAATTTAGTCACTATAAGTCTAATGTCAAACTATGATATATTTTACTAGGGCCTCCAATGCCATCAGGTGGCACCCCTCTCCTTTATACTAAATAACACTTATGGAATAAGATTTAGAATAAGAAACTGTTTCAAAACAATTCTGTAATGGGTTGATTTATACATGTACAATACATGAATTGATGTTCTCTTTCAGACATATGAATCAAATTGAATATGAAAAACTTATTCAGCAAAACAACTAAACTATATGTAGAAAAATTCCCAATGATTTAAATCAGAATGTTTTTCCTTTAAACAAGCAGTATGGTGCAATTAATTTGACCCAGAAATGGTTCACTCTGATACATAAACCACTATGTGTGATGTCATGGATTTTCATTCAAGTCATAAGGAAGTTGGGGTTATGCGATCTGATTTGTTTGATCTCACAGACATTCACTCAAGGCATGATGGTTCTGTGGGGATAGGGCATGTGTCTGAGCTCTTTGTGTTGTATCATGGACTTTCATACAAGTTCTTGGATATTTTCATATATACCACTGAAAAGTAGATAGAGCTTTGAAGCAACAAATAAAATTTCATCCATAGCAGAAGACACTGAGTCAGCTTTAACATTACATGAGACAAAATACAATCTAAAAAAATACATCCCGGGATTAGTGCCTAACAGATGTTGGTGTATAGCCTCTCCCAATGAAGTTGGATGTTAGAATAAAGTATAAGAGTCAATACTATTTCAACTCTTTATATTGTGATATAAAAGGTAATGTAATATCTGGCATTTACTTCCATAGAGACTCCCATCAGCTACTGTAATTCTAATAATCCTCACCCACACAGATGGTCCCAGTGGAATCCAATTTGCTTCCGAATGAGCACTCGCAGACAAATGAGCCAGCATTGTTTCTGCAGACACCATTAACACATGGGTTTGACGCACATTCATTGATGTCTGTAAGTTGGAAAAAGACATGTTAGTAAAGGCATAAATCCAAGAATGCATTCACAATTGTTTGGCCACCACTGAACAGGAAGATGATCTCTGAACATTAAAGGTTTTTATTTCAGTCTCTTGGACTGTAGTTTCACAGAGGAACATGAGGAGTCATTTTCTAACGTAATGAAAGCTCTTGGCCACTCGTTTTCATGCACGTTTACTTGCTGCAGGGCGACACCATTTCTGGTTTGGATTTTATGTGCAGTAATACAACAATAATAGAATAAAAGGTATAATTTTATTTCACTTTGCAACCATAGACACTGCACAGGTTTTGTAGTCAGAATTCTACAGTGTTAGCAAATGTTTTGTACAAATATGCTTTCCTTCTCATGTGACTAAAATGTATGTCCTACTTCTTACATTTTCTGAAGAGATCCACAAGACATATGGCATTTGAGTTGTGCTGATTTTGACAATTCATACATTCCTCTCACATAACATTTTTATTTTGTGAACTGACATTGTTAATGACAGGCTGTACAGGACTAAGGGGAAGCCATCTTGTACGAGTTTTGACTTGCTATTAACTCACTGTATGCTAGAGGTATCCCCTACTGCTGGGGATGCTTCCTTTGAAAAGTATTACAGAGCAATCTGAGTGTGAGAGACCAGTGCATTCTATAATTATCAACAGCAACAAACCCACATAAACTGTACTTGTTAAACGTTAATGGGAAAACAAATTCAAGTTTGTGCTGTAATAACATTTAATAAAGCATCTTCCAGGAGTGAGAGTATACTTCTTTTACTTATCAGAAAAATATGTGTTTACTATAATTTTAACCATCTTCACACATTGAGAGGCATTGCACTGGAAATGTAACTACCATTTAATGCAAGGGTGGGCACTGAGAACTTTAATCCAGCTGAAGCTGAAGGGCTTTGCCATGCCCATCCCTGACTTAACCCTTTGAGTGCCAGAGGGTATGTAATGCATTGCTTTGCAATGTGTTGCGTTTCCCACTGGCAATAAAAGGGTTAAGGGGTAAAGACTCACACTCTCCATGCACTACATCATGTCATTAAAGGGATAGTAATACCTAAAATGTAAAAAAAAATATGTTGTAGGGTTTATCCCCCTGAGTAAAACAAGAGTAGTCCCACTGCTGAAAGATGTTTCATTCAAAAGTTATTAATTTTCAAAGTTGAATTTTTTAGGTGCAATATCACAGTGGCCTGAAATTGTAGAGTGGCGCTGTTGCTACACGATCCTATGGACAGCTCTGGTCTCAGGACCATAAATCTCCATAGGATGGTGTAGCAACAGCGCCACTCTACAATTTCAGGCCACTGTGATATTGCACCTAAAAAATTCAACTTTGAAAATTAATAACTTTTGAATGAAACATCTTTCAGCAGTGGGAGTACTCTTGTTTTACTCAGGGGGATAAACCCTACAACATATTTTTTTTTACATTTTAGGTATTACTATCCCTTTAAGCCTTAACTGCTAGTACACAGGCTAGTCATATATTGTAATCACTGACTGTCCTCTCAGTGCTCAAACAGTGAACGTTAGGCAGAATGAATGACCATCATGAAAATGTGTCTAATAGAAGATTTGAGGCGGAGTTAGGTCTCACCTTCACAGGTCTCTGACTCAGGTTTGAAGACATAGCCCTTGGGACAGGTGCAGGTGAAGCTACCGGGAGTGTTGCGGCACAAGCCATTATCACAGAGCAGGCGGTTCACAGCGCACTCATCAACATCTGCAATAGGGGATACAAGATGAAACCTCAAATGTCTATCAGTTCTAGCAGCAAATGCTTTGAGGCATACTGAGGTTGATGCATCAGTTTTGGAGCAAACTAAATGCACCACAGTGGACAAATAAAACTTATCTTTGATTGAAAAGGGGTCTTTTAATGTCTTGAATGCTAGAAAGGTCTTCAATGCATTGATTTGCATTGGAGACCTCTCTGTCACTAAAAAGTTTAAAAGTCCCATTTAAAACAATATGAATTTTGATTTCTTGCCATTGATGCAGTTGGTTTGCCCCAGAATTGCTCCAATAGCTAATGTCTAACTCCCACTTACACTGACCAGTAGACTCTGGTGTGTGTGTATGTGTGTGTGGATGTGAGTGTGTGTGTATATGTATATGTTTGTATATACCTGCAGTCTCATCTGCCTCTCTGACAGACCTTGATGAGTAATAACCCTTTGGATGCTAGAGATGTCTAGCCAAGGCGTTAAATGCTACACAGCCACAAGGAAGTATAAAAAGGTACAGAACTCACCTACGCAGTTCTTTCCACTTGCATCAGATTCATATCCCAAATTACATATACAGCGATAGCTGCCGCGCAAGTTTTCACAGATACCATTGGGGCAGATCTCAGAGTTAAGGGCACATTCATTAATATCTGTGTGATGAGAAAAAGTGAGAGTTGCTTATGGAAGAAGAAGAAGAATGAGAGGGAGGAATGGGAGGAACAGAAGAAGAAGTAGAAGAAGAAGAAAACAAGGAAGAACAGCTAAATATGTAACTACTAGTTGAAGAGCCCATATACACGGGCCACAGTGCCACCCAGCAATGGCCGCACAGTAGTCATGCACAATAGAGACTGCCCGCGCCATGGCTGATATGGAGTGGGGCGCTCCGAATTGAGCAGAGAGGACTACGGTCTGAATTTGGAGCCCTGCTCCGTTATCACCCGTGGGGTGGCAGTATGTAGTGCACAGCGAGCGCAGCCGTCTCTACTGCGCATGACGGCTTCTGACAAACACACATTTAGCAAATTATTATATAGGATTATTATATAGGATATGCAAACGCTTACCTCTCCCATCAGCTGTGATTCCAATGCCGCTGCTACACAGAGCCTGGAATTCAGCTATGAATTGAAACAAACAGAAAAAAACTTTAGTGGACTGTGCATTTGGAAGAAATATGGAATAAATATGTGTACGTAAACCCAGCTGTGTTGCAGCCTTCTCTGTTTGCTTGCTGCTGTAAGAATTGACTGAGTTTGCCACCCATAGAGTCAACTTGCACTAGTGTCATATGAAGTGCTTCTGTTCATTGTGGGTTAGTGTGGTTTCTACATACACTTTATAATTTCCCCTGTGGTATGTGCAATGTGCTGAATTACCAGCTTGCACCACCAAACTGTGTCATGTATACGTTCAATCTGTCAGAGAATATTAACTCGGAATATAAACTCAGTTTAGGGGATGAAATCAATTTACTACCTACTGTCATTGTACTAAGCTATCTATATCTAGATTTCTCCTATTTAAAGGGATAGTAATACTTAAATTAAAAAAAAATATGTTGTAGGGTTTATCTCCCTTAGTAAAACAAGAGTACTCCCACTGCTGAAAGGTGTTTCATTCAAAAGTTATTAATTTTCAAAGTTTAATTTTTTAGGTGCAATATCACAGTGGCCTGAAATTGTACAGTGGCGCTGTTGCTACACCATCCTATGGAGATTTATGGTCCCGGGACCAGAGCTGTCCATAGGATTGTGTAGCAACAGCGTCACTGTACAATTTCAGGCCACTGTGATATTGCACCTAAAAAATTCAACTTTGAAAATTAATAACTTTTGAATGAAACACCTTTCAGCAGTAAGAGTACTCTTGTTTTACTCAGGGAGATAAACACTACAACATATTGTTTTTTACATTTTAAGTATTACTATCCCTTTAAGCCACTTTCACCAAGTGGGGCAATGTGGCAGTATAGAGTTTTTGGGGATATTTGTTTCCTCTGCACCTTAACTCTATGTAGGTTGCTTGGACAAGTTATTAAAATAAGTCCATTTACATAGTATTGAAGGTGCTATTTGAGGCATGCTCTCATTAAAGTATTAACAACTGCAGAGTGTGTCTGTCAGTATGCACTAAAGTCATCATAAACACTTGTACATACCCCAAAGTCCAGGAGCATGAACTGGCAGATTTGTATACTCTCATTATTGTTCACTCCTCATACAGTCCCTTAATTTATCACGTGCAACTAAATTAAATCTCCTATATTAAGACTTTTTTTTTTTAATAAAATGATAGTTTTTCTAACAACTTTGTCTCATTTGTCACTGTGTTAATACCTTTCTGAAACTTATGTGGGCAGTGATCTGATAAATGGGAAAATCAGCTGAGGCCAACTGACCAAAATGACACATTGTTTCCCTTTAATTGTGGAAAAACATATACAGTGTATCTTTTCCTGCTGTATAAAATAAGGTTATCCGTATCGCAAGGAGACACAACATTAAAAAAATAATTTAGCTCAAAACTGTCCTTTTCAATCAAACTTCAGTTATGAAATCACCACTAGATGGTTTTGTTGTAGTCTGCCATTGAGAGCACTCTTGAAGAGAGCTGTTTTCCAAAGGTAGAAAAAGAAAGAATGCAATTTTAAGGGCTGTTTGAGCTGCAATAACTTCTGAATGAAGCATTTCCCAGCTGTGGAAGTACCCTTGTTTGACTCGGCAAGACAAAAAACTGCTCTAATTGACAGTCAATTGGCTACAATGCATTTAAACAGCAGAGACATACAGTTTACTAGATCACTGTTCACGGGAGGAGAAGAAGGGGCATAATACAGGAACAGGCCGATGTACTATGAGCTTAAGAAATTCAAACACAAACCAGCTGCATCATATGGCACAAATACGAATTTCCATTGATTAAATTGTGGCTGTTAACCCCTTGTATTCAAGAAAGATCTCCAATGCATTGATCTGCAAATATCTGGAGGCCTCTCTAACATTCAAGGGATTAAAACAAAGCTTTATTTAAACCATTGGAATAATTGACAATTTTTATTTGTCCCCAATGGTGCCGTTGGCTTGCTCCAGAATTTCTCCAGTTCTTCTTAGTACATCAGGTTCACTGTTTAGCTGCAATGACATTAATAAGTAAATGCATTTATCAAAGCAATGCACTGGAGACCGCCCTAGCATTCAGTGGGAATTTGTATTTGACCCCTATGGTGAAGATGAGCATAGGTTGCTTTGAAAAAAAATATATTTTTATTCCCCCACCCCGCCTCGCCTACATTTGTTTTGTCTCAGTTAGTAATATGATATGAAGGACTAAGGCAGACAAACTCTTTGGTTTTAAGATAAACATTTGTAATTCATTTCCCAAAAGCACAGCATCCAAGTGTTTGGGTTTATTCCAGGATACCAGTGACACATATTTTTTAACAAATTATAGTATGGTAATTTGTGACCGCAGCTATATTTAAAGAGGGTATTAAATCCTTATGGAGACAATATAGAACATATTTTCTTGTGGTATAAAACATGGGTCACCCACTGCTGGAAATGTTTCACTGAAAAATTGTTACAGCACAAACCCTTTATTTTTATCTTTAGAGTGCAAGATTTTTTTCTAAAGGGAGATGGCACTGTTGCTGTCATTGTTTATGGTGAGTTGAGTGTCTGCAGACCACAGTAACAGTGCCATCTGGCTGTGGTCTTGAAAACTCAAGTATGCACTGAAATAGCCTTTGAATGAAGTCCACAACAGTGGGACTACAACTGTTGTTTCTCATCTGGGTTTATTGTCTCTTTACATGAAATTTCTATTCATTTCAGCCTCTAAAAAGATACTTCAAATACACTCACCAGAGTTTTTAGCAGGGCATGGATTGCAGGGCTCGCCGAAGCCATGGTCAGGACTGGCACAGCAACATTCAGACTTGGTAACAGCACCAGGGAATGGACGGGCACAGGTACCCTTCTTGATATCTCCATAGCAAGTGCTGCGCATGTGTGTGTCCACACAGACTCGTCCATCAATGCCAATGGTTAGACCACCCAGGCATTCACAACGGAAGGAACCCTCAGTGTTGATGCAACGTCCGTTCATACAGATGCCTGGAGTCTGGCATTCATCCACATCTAGAAGCAAAGAGAAAGTTTGTACAGTTACTGTATCCCCCACTGGACGCAAGAGAAATATTGTTATGCCACTGAAAGCAGTATGACAGTCCTGAACCTTTTCTATCAACAGAAGCAGTTTTCAGCGGTTATTCAAATAACTTTGTTTACACATTCCAAATTTCAACATAACCATCTCTGCAGATGAACACTTTACTGGTTTATCTTGACATTAAGGGATACAGTCACTGATGCAGATGTTTACAAAAGAAAGGTGAATTTAAAGGGATAGTAATGTTTCATAATAAAAGCAGCTCTAATTAATCATCATAGTATTTGGACTTTGGAGAGTGTTATTTTAATTCTGTCAGAGCTGTAGTTCAAGAGTAATTCAACGACAAAGTATCCCCCTCCCGCCCTTTTTACTGATGTAACACTGCTCAGCCAGAGCAGAAAGGAGGTGCCCAGCTAGATTGCAGAGAGGGACAATCTTCAATTAAGATAAGGGAAAAACGTGAAAAACTTTTCAAGGGGGACAGGGCTTTCATTGTTCTCATAGGAAGAAGATTGTCCCCTGCTGTTATCTGTCTGGTCTATGGACTGCATTCCACATCTGAGAAGAGATGGCTTACACTAGGTAAAAGGGGCGGGAGGGGAAACTTTGCTTGTGAATATCTCTCAAACCATAAAGGTTTGAGAGATAAGACTTATATTGTTCTTCATGTTTTTTTAATGCCTACAAAATACAGTAAAGATAAAACGAAGTATTACTCTCCCTTTAATACAGCCAAACATCAGAGGAAAATATTGTCCAATAGCTTCATATTGTATCAGCACACATGCATGGAAATATAGTTGAAACTTACCGACACAGTAACGTCCATTTGGTGCCAGCACAAACCCTGGTTTGCAGATGCATTTGAAGCTGCCATCTTCGTTGATACACATACCATTAAGGCACATGTTTGTAGTGGCACATTCATCGTGATCTAGGAAACAAATAGCACAGATTAACGACAAGAACTGCACCATTCAGATTTAAAATTCTTATCTTTTTTCCACTAAATACTAATACTTTTCTATTTTTTTTTTATAATAGCAAATTCAGCAGGAAGGTGAAACAGGAAATTGCCAACTTGTCATTTTGATGACATAACGTGTCACAGGAAGGTCCAAATATCATAGACATCAGCGAGTTGTCAAAAATATCATCTGTCCTCAATATATAACAAAGGTTTAAAGGCATAGTAAAACTTAATATGTAAAAAATATATATTGTAGAATTTACCCTCCTGAGTAACACAAAGCTCTTCCCACTGCTGTGAGGTGTTTTATTCAAAAGTGATTGCAGCTCAGACTTGAATTTTTTTAGGTGTAGTATATCAATGACCTGAAATTGTAGAGTGGCGCTGTTGCTACACCATCCTATGGACAGCTCTGGTCAGTTGACCATAAAACTCCATAGGATAGTGTAGCAACAGCACCACTGTAACATTTCAGGCCATTGTAATACTGCACCTAAAAATTCAACTTTGAGGTGAAATAACCTTTGGAAAATACACCTGTAGGAGTATTGTTTAAATCAGGAGGATAATCCTAAAATATATGTACATATTTATATATTAAGTGCTACTAGCCCTTTAATGCAACTAAATGAACTAGAAGCAAAGATCATGCTAATATTTCACTACTATAAAAAAAAAAAAAAAAAAAAAAAAAAGACACAGGAAAGTTTTTTAACGAGTTAACCTTGTTTTCATTTTAAGAATGTTTGAAGAAACATTTTTTAAATGATTTAGAACATTATTATTATGAATATATTCCTCAACTAACTATTAATTACCACTTTAAGCACTCTGATGCTAGGAGAAGCCTTCAGAGCATCATGATGCATTGTAAAGATGTAACTAGCATTTAAGTGGTTATAAACTGAACTGAAGCTGATTTACTAAGAACTGTAGTTATTCTGGAGCACACCAACCACATCATAGGGGACAAAAACATTCCCACAATTCCCATTGACTTATATGCAGCTTTTAACCTTTTTAATGCTAGGGAGGTTGTCAAAGCATTGTAAAGCAATGGGATGGAGACCTCCCTAGCATTCAAGGAGAAAAATGTAGGACATTTTAAAAGGGATAGTAATGTTTAAATTTCACATTATTTAATATTGCAGGCATTAAAAAAATAAGTAGATCTGTGTAAGTCCATAAAGGTTTGAGAGATAAATCGCTAAAGTACCTCCCTCCAGGCTGCTTCAGCGTCTATGTGACAGCAGCAGATTCCGGTCATTTGACCGGACGGCGGTTCTTCAACAGAGCTGAAATTATGCTATTTCAATATAAATACTTCATTGCAATGGTCTACAAACTGTGACTGGTTTTCAAGCACACTTTGTAGACCTTTCCAATTAAGTATTTATTTCAAATTAGAGAGATTTGGGCTCTGCTGAAGAGCCACAGGCTGATCTTTGGACCGGAATCTCCTGCTGTGAGCTAGA
The DNA here is from genome assembly GCA_037306005.1 of Rhinophrynus dorsalis. Classification (NCBI taxonomy): domain Eukaryota; kingdom Metazoa; phylum Chordata; class Amphibia; order Anura; family Rhinophrynidae; genus Rhinophrynus; species Rhinophrynus dorsalis. The sequence continues at coordinate 327,274,963 of CM074718.1, read as the reverse complement.
TGGCAGACTTTTGTGAAGCAGCCTGAAGGGGGGAACTTTAGCGAGTTATATCTCTCTAACCATAAAGGTTTGAGAGAGAAGACTTACACAGATCTACTTATTTTTTAATGCCTGCAATATTAAATAATATGACATTTAAACATTAATATCCCTTTAATGTGTTCTCTATGGTATTCCAATTTTTCATAGAACATCAGTTTCAAATAACTTCTTGAAATTAACCATTTGAGTGCCAGAGGGGTAAGTAAAGCATTGCAGAGCAATATGTTGCGTACCTCTCTGGCACTCAAAGGGTTAAGATCATGAGCAGAACATGTATGTTAACGCCTCTTCAATTTTTACTTCCAGATTTACATTGCTGTAGAACATTTAGCGCTTAATGAGTTAAGGGAAAATATAATTAATTCTTTGAGTGCCAGAGGAGTATGCAACACGTTGTTTTACCCCTCTGGCACTCAAAGTGTTAAATAGTAATGATAAGAAAGTAGCAATCATTGACTTGGAAGCAATGTAGAAATGAATGTCACTCACCCACGCAGTTCTTTCCATCAGGAGTGGTTTCAAATCCAGCATTACAGATACACTGGAAGCTGCCCTCTGTGTTAACACAGCGCCCATTCCGGCACATCACTCCATTCATAATGCATTCATCGATGTCTGAGAAAGGATGGAACATATGGGGGTTATGTGATTAGGCTACTGTTAAAGTGACAGCACGTAAAAGGCGAGGTATCACTAAAAAGTTTTCTTATTTTTTACTTCATGACAATCCATGGTGGGTTAAACTGGTGCACTAACTTAGCAGAGCCAGACTTCCTATAAGCAGGGCTGCTATCAGAGTACCTGTGTATGAGAACTGACGAAGCAGGGGGGCACACCTTCCCAATCAGCTATAGAAACCCTTTGGATGCTTTGGGGGAGGCCCTTTGCCAGACGAAACTGCAGGTGGGCCACTTTTTAATGAAAAAACTAGAGAGCACCCCTAGCCTCTGACTCAGTTCCGCAGGCTGTGTCATATCCTTCTAACTTTTGGTGCAAATGCATAGGGTGGGGGGCACTGGCTTTATGGCAGTGTTGCAAATGTATAGGATAGAGATGCACCGATACCACTTTTTTAAGACCGAGTACAAGTACCGATACTTTTTTCAAGTACTCGCCGATACCAATTACCGATACTTTTTTTGCGGTCATTTGCCAGTTTTCCAGGTACTTAAAGCGCATATATTATATATATATAATATATATGCTTTAGGTACTTGGAAAACTGGCAAATTACCTCAAAAAAGTATTGGTGAGTACTTGAAATATAATATTATATTATATATATATATATATATATATATATATATATATATATATATATATAATATACACACACACACCACCTCTTGACTGTCCCCTTTTGCCTCTTTCTCCCCCTCTTGATTCCTACCTTTTACTTCATTCTCCCCCTCTTCAGCTTTTGCCTTGGCTTTTTCTCTTCCTTTTGATCCCCCTTTGTCCCCCTCCTTGACTCTTGATCCCACTCTTTTGCCTCTCTTGCTCTCTCCTGATCCCCCCTCTTTTTTGCCTTTTCTTAGTTCCCCTCCTTTTGCCTCCTGATCTTTACTCCTTTTGCCTTTTTTTTTTTCCCCTTTTTCTTAGTCCCTTTTTTCTCCCTCTTGGCACCCCTCTTTGCCTCTCACCACCTGCTCCCATCCAGCCTCCCATACTCTCCTCTGCCGGGTGCTCGCTGTTCTCTCGCGAGCCCCGGCAGAAGTCAGCGTCAGAGCGTTGCCATGGTAACCCGCGGCAACGCTCAGACGCTACTTGAGGGAGAGAGGCAACCGGGGAGCTTTGTGAGCAGCTCCCCGGTTCCCTCACTGCAGCACCGACCCTGACACAGGGTATCGGTGCTGGCATCGGCCGCATTTGCGCGAGTACAAGTACTCGCGCAAATGCTGGTATCGGCACCGATACCGATACCAGTATCGGTATCGGTGCAACCCTAAAAACAACCTTCGATATGGGCTATATGCAGAAAAGAAAATTAATTCAATTCTGGGTAAAATCAACCGAATAATAGGTAAAAATAAAAAAATCCCAAAATTCACAGTGAGTTGAAGGCCTCTCTAGCATTCAACCACTTGATCTTCAGACAGATATCATGCACACTGGGCTGCAATGTGTTAGATACCTCATTGGCCTTCAAAAGGTTAAATCAATGTGAATTTGAGTATCCTATGGTCCAGAATTGAGCTGCTAAATCTCATTAGATGAGGGATCTAACAAAATTGTACTGATTGATGAGGTACTATCTTCCACACCTCCAACGGTAACCACAAAACCACACATACAATTATTTCCATTTGTTCTGTGGAATCCATTTTGCCTTTTTAAAAACTCAGGGATCCATGGAGCCTAGAGGGAGATTTATAAAAATTGTTCATACCGTTTAAAGAACCGTCCTTAAAACAAGGGAAGATAATGCCAGCTCTGATTTATCAATGTTTTAAATGAGTTTTTATAAATATGGCGTTACTATGAATATTTTAACCCCTGGAATGCTTAAGAACAACCTACACATGGTGTTAAAATTCTAGCTATAATATTGTCACAAATCTATTGCAAATTGCAACAATATTTTCCTTCTCCCTAACGCCGATTTTCCTCAACCTCTACTAGTTGGTGTTACATGCAAGAAAACTGACGTTACACAGTTTATAGATAACGAAATGAATTTTAACTCCACTTTAAAGACAATTTACATGTAACATTTTTATAAATCTCCTCCAACAGAACCCTCCACATCATGCTAAAGAGGTGGAGTTCTGGAGCAAACTAATAGTACCACAGCATGGAAATGAAAACTCCCCAAATTCTTACTGATTTAAATGAAGCTTTCAACATCTTGAATGCTAGAAGGGTCTCCATTGCTTTATTTCTCAACTAGTTTAAAAGCCTGTGTACACGGGCCATAGTGCTACCCAGCAGCCTCAGCTGGTGCCCGGAGCCTTTCTGCTCCCAGGAAGGTGCGCAGAGAGGACGCTGGTCCAAATTCGGAGCTCCCCACTCTGTATCAGCTGCGGCGCGTTCAGGCAGTCTGTACTGTGCATGACTGCAGCTTGGGCAGTCTCTACTGCGCATGACTGCAGCGTGCAGTCTTTACTGCTCGTGACTGCTTCTGACAAACACCCTATCGTTTTATTATATAGGATGCTTTAGGGACCTCCCTAACATTTAAGGAGTTAAAAACCCCATTAACATAATTGGGAATTTGGAGTATTTTTATTTGGCACCTTTGGTACAATTGGTTCGCCCTAGAATTGTTCTACTTTTGCTTGCTGAATTAGGCCCTTAGTTACAGTACCACTGGTGTAGGCTGCGACCAAACACTGATGGAACTTACCAATACAAGCCTGTTTGGTGGGGTTACTTTGGTATCCTTCGTGGCACTTGCAATGGTATGATCCTGGTGTGTTCACACAGTCACCATTGATACAAGGACTGCTGGAGCACTCATCTATATCTGAAGAGTAAAAGAGCAGGAGGGGATACCATTAAACAACTGATGCAAGGGAACATGCAGGTATAAGGGCTTGCATTTCAAAACTATAAGCTGACAACAAAAATCACTGTAATACATTCATATATAGAAAGCAATAGCAACTGTAATAACTTTCAATGAATCATCTTCTATAAGTGGGAATATCTGTTTCAATTAACAGGTAATGCCCTGTGTGTTTGTTTCATGGCATAACAATTCTAAACATTTAAAATATATATTCTCGCTTGTGCTGTTTTCATCAAATTGTGGGAAGACATTTTCCTTGTACTCTTCATTTCCTATTGTGTCTAAACGTAGCAGAGTACATCCTCCCAGAAACAATAAGAAGTAGTGCTTTCCTCAGTCTGATGTAAAAACAACACAAACAAATTCACATTAAGGTATTTCCTATTAATCACAGCAGGTAGCCTTACAGAGTGAAACATTGTGAGGGTCATATCAATGTGCTGTGTTTTTTACCAGTAAGGATTTTGAAATTCTTTTCTTGAAAGGCTGCTCCAACAGATGCAGTAGATATGTTCAAAAGTAAGCATGGACTACCTTCACAGGCGTGCCTGGGGGGGCAAGAGGGGGTGCTTGCCCCCACACACACATAGCACTTGCACACTCTGGATAAATATAGAAGATGGTTGTGGTTGAGTTGGCCTGGGGGCATATTATGGCTTTGTCACCCCCACCCCTGCCAAAATTTCTGGGCACCCCCACCCATGATTACCTTTTATGTGAGGAAAAATAGAGAAAATGTGTAAATTATTTTAAAGCAGGAAGAATGCTGAAAAATCTGATTGCCATTTTGGAATTTGTAAGGAGTCTTACCCACTTGAGACATAATTGTAGATGGATTCGATGTGTGGCTTTGTTTGCCTTCCATTGGGTCAAAAAATACCTTTCAAAGGATGCACTTGATGGGAGTCTAGGGGGGTTATGCACTAAAGTGTAATAATAAGGTGATAACGTGGAGATGACTTCTCCAGTGTTATCACTTCTCCAGTTCCTATGCTATTCTGTGCTGCCTATTCCTTAAGATATCTCCAACTCTGGAGATCTTAGTGCATAGGCTCTATAGATTTACATAGGAACTAGAGAAGTGATATCACTGGAGAAGTTATCTTCACGCTACTACCTTATTATCCACCTTATTATAACGCTTCAGTGCATAACCCCCAAGTTCTTTTTCCTATTCAAGAGCTGTTTAATATTTACTGTGCTAATTTGTGTGTCTGGTCAGAACAATCCCAATACCAGTCATCAATTTACACTTAAAGGAATAATAACTGCTTATTTTGACCCTATGTATTATGCAAGTATACAATACATCTTTAAATCTGCTTTCGCATTCCCTAATGGAAAGCTTTCTGCAAACAAATCCAGGGAGCTCGTTGTGAAGGGCATAACAATGTGACAATTAGGTAAAAATTAAAAAAAAAATAGTTAATTTGACTATATATATATATATATATATATATATATATATATATATATTACATAATTGTAGAATATGTAGAGTCAAAATACAAGGTTACTGTTCTTTTAAATTAGACATGCCACCTTCAGATAAGTTTAGTTAATTGTTTTATTATAAATCATTTTTGAGAATGTAACTGGTTGTAGGTAATAGGCTAAGGCAGTGATTATCATCTTCCTTTCTCTGTCAGAGTGTCAGGGTATCACTAATTAAGCTGCGGTGGATCAATAACAATGACTGGGACACTGCTTACTCACATACGATTAAGGGGGATATCTTTAAAAATCTGCCTTGTTCTTGTGTCAGTGAACTAATGTTGAAAAACACTGAAAAAACCAGAGCGTTGTTGTCTCTCACAGCAAACATGCTGTGACAGACAATAATGCACTGGTACTAAAGCAGGGTTATGTAACTAAATTGGTTGGGCTAGGATTACATGTCTAGGAAAGTCTGAGATGTAAATCAGAGAATGATTATACAACTATATGTTATATGACCATTATCGCCTCTTTAAATCAGGAAACCAATTAATAAAGCACATTGCAGGATTGCATTGGTTCCTGGGCAGTCCCGCAGATTGAAAATTCTGGTCACCTAAACTATTTGTATATTATATAATCCTTTTTCACATAGCATTGGCTTTCCTTTAAAAGTCCAAAGTCTGCAGCAGAGTATCCACAGCATACACCCTCATACTTCCAAGTTTGTTTTTAGAACTATTTTTTTTACATAATTTAAAGCTTGTATTTAGCATTTAAAAGTATGACTGATCTCAGGCACATCCTTAAAAATGTTATAAGTAGAGAGGTATTAATGTTTTATTCTCCCCTTGATTCTTGCCTTTCCTTTATGATAGCCCTATCTCCAGTGAAGGAGCTGACCTGGTCAACCAACTGCTTGAGCTGTTGGTAGTTATTGATTATTTAAAGCATTTTACATTCAGGGAAATGTGTTCACTGTATGATTTCCAGTGAGGGTCACCATGGCAACCTCTAGCTCTGTCATTCAGTTTTAAGTGTCAGCCCTTTCATAGGAGAAGGGGCTGATGTTAAGAAAAGGGGGCGGAGTGCACACATTTACTAATTCCATAAAGATAGCTCTCAAATGACAAATAATTGAGTTGCATGCATTGTGTACCCCTCTGGCATTCAAAGGGTTAAATGTTTAACAGAAACAAGCATTAATATCTCTTTAAATTCATAATTGGCTTATATCATTTTGTAAAATGTTTTTACAAGATCTTAGGTAAAGCTAGAGATATGTAAATATTATTTTTTCTGAAATGTCTCTTAGATATACTTCAACAAATCTCCAAAACTGAAAAAAAAAACTATTTCGGCATGTAAAAAAAAACAAACAAAATATATTGACTTCTTTTAACTGTAAAAATTAAAAAAAAAATGTGCATAGCTCTCGTAAATATTTCTGTTGAAGCCATTACCTACCTATACATTCCAAACGACTGTCCTGTTTATATCCCATGTTGCATTCACATCGGTAGCTGGCAGGAGTTGGAAAGCAGCGCCCATTCTGACACAGGTTAGTGAACAATTTGCAGATGTCTCCTGACTGATTCAAAGTTGCTGTTCCTGACACACAGAAAAATGTTAAAATTGTACTTGGCTTTAACTATAAAGACAAAAAAGGAAGAACAATTTTGGAGCAAGAACAATTTCCCCAAATTCCCTCTCAATTAAGTGGTCTATTTATACCATTTAATGCTATAGAGGTCTCTGATACATTGCAAACCAATGCTTTGGAGACAAGGGGTTTAAGGCCTTTAGGCATTTTTATGTGTCCTGTCCCCTCTGGTACAGGATGTTTGATTCAGAACAGATCTTCTTAGCATATGAGCCTCACTGCTGCACGTAGGATGTTGCATGTCTAATGAATGTTTATGTATTGGGGGGATGTATAAATGTGGCGGTAGGACAAAGTTAATACATAAAATGGTGCAAATGCAAGTTGTGCAGTATATAACCACATTTGTATCTTTTTTGCAATGTGGGGAATCTGTGACAAAGTTGGTAAAAGTCTGAAAAAATGGGCAAGATGAAATTGTAAGAAGAAGCAAGCAAAGTATAAAAATAAGGCATAAACTGCACTATAAATTAAAAAATGTAGTCCTAAATTGTATAGATCAGTTTTTTACATTTCCCTCAATATATCGAGATATAGTAACAGTATGGAAGATAGAGTGGCTATTTTACAGAATGCCCTAGGGAGAACAAACTGTATAGAGGAATTCTGTTAAATAAATCCAGTTTACTTACCAATACTTGTGCCAATGCCAGGCAAGACATCTGGTCCATTGGGCCCAAGAGGTCCGGGACGAGGTCTCAGGCCATTCCCTCCAACTTCACCGGGTCCCAAATCCCCATATCCAGGGCCCAAAGGCAGCCCATCTATGCACAGTCTCCGATACTCATCTGTAGGATTAAAGTGTACAATGAGATAGTGAGGCTGATGATCACCACTAAGACAGTCAGACCAGTGTACTCAGGACGGTGTACTAATTCTGAATTAAGCAACAGCATCATAGGGGACAAACAGAATTTCCCAATGACTTGAGTGGGATTTTTAGCCCCTTAAATGCTAGAGGGGTCTCCAACGCATTGCTGTGAAATCCATTGGAAACCCCTCTAGCATTCAAGCTGTTAAAAATGCCCTATTTAAAATAGTGGAACTGTTATTGTCCCGTGGAACAGCTGGTTTACACCAGAATGACTACAGTAATTCTTTGTACATCAACCTCAATAACGTACAAATCTGCACAGGTTAGGTTGTAATGCCTAAGCTCAGTGGTAAGCAACAGACAGCTCTGGTACCATATGAGGCCCACAGAAGCTTCTCCTGTTATCCCAGTCAGGTCTCTGGTAAAGTGAGAAAAAAAGTTAATTCCCTCTATCACAGAAGACACACAACACATTTTTTATCCTAAAAAGCATGCCCCCTCTTTCTTTGCCTCAGACAATACCTCTATTTTAGATCTACACTGCTTCACCTTAATCACCTGGGTACTGGAGAAGTTTATAGAGCATTGGAAAGCATGCAAAATGTTAATTTGTTAACCTTAACCATAGTGTCCATCCCTTTGGTGGACTTAAGGGCCACATATGTGGAGCTTAAGGTGAATCTGGAGTGATTTTCAGCCAGGTCAATGAGCCTGTACCTTTTATAGTGGGTATTAAATGAGTCCAGCATGCACTATTACATGCCATGAGCAGAGGCATACACAAGTACTTTCCACCAGCAGAGAAATACACCAATACAGAATGAGATGAGATGGTAATTTCCATAATAGAAAATGGCCCCCATTACCACCATTACAATGTTCCAGTTCCAGAGGAAGATTCTGGTAATGTTTGTACAGCATTGGGGAAGGTTTCTTGGGAAGCCCTCAGCCATCATCACTAGTAGATATGACTACAGACCATAGTATAATGTATAGCTATGACTACATTCTTGGGTAAAACTACAGAAAATCCTGTGAAACATTGGTTAGTAAGATTACAACTGATAGAATACTACAGTGTAATCTAAACAAGTCTTTGCTGAGTTTATTAATTAATTACCCAAAAAATTGGTCTTAAAGGGCAACTATCATATGGATAGATCTCTGTATGTAGATCTGCTCCCCTAGGCTGCAGTGTAGACCCCAATGGACTAATGGAGGAGCAGTACAGAAGACAAAAAATAGACCACCTGTGCATCTCATGGGTTCCTGAAGAAAAGATTGGACTTCAAGGTTGAAGTCTCATTGGTCTGTGTAACACAGTCACAATATATTCCCAGTGCCCAAAGAGGGTGGAAACTGTAGGAACAGCTTGCCAGTAATGTGGTTGAGAGACATATATGTCCGGATTACATTCCAGCCTGTTGCCAGTAAAACATGATTATTGTCAGCACTTACCAGACCCCCTGACAGGACACATCTCTGGGAGTTGACCAAAGGCCCAGCAGCGTCCTGACTCACAGCAACACTGTGCCTTTGTGGACTGACCAGGAAGTTCTCCAGCACATCGCCCACCAATCAGAGCTGAGAAACATACGCCAGGACGTTGATCTGGAGAAGAGAAAAGGAAAGAGATGTGTGTTACACTGTGACCTGTCAAATAATAAGTATATGTAAGTATCATTTATATACAGTCACTTTCAATAATCACTATCAATCAGAGACTGAGGATGATGCACTACGAAAAAGTGGATCAGTTCCAGAGCAAACCAACTGTACTGAAGGGAACATTTAAATCAAAGGGAATTTTTATTTGTCCCCTATGGTGCTCTTGGTTTGCTCCGGAACTTAATGTCTTATACAAATGCCCCATGTATTGGAATATAACCACTAGCAATGTGGTAAACAGACCCTGTCTTAGAAAAGTTTTTGTGTTAAGGTCTGTCATATTTTCAAATCTGGACTAGTGTTCCATCGGCACCCGCCATTTTGTTTTTCTCTAGGGAAAAGGTTAGGATGTGTGGAATTTAAGAGGTGTAAGGAATGCAGTCACCATCTGGCGTACCCTCACTGCCATTAAGGTGTCTGGGGTTCCTAGAAGGGAAAAAATGTTAACAGGGACCAGGTGTTAAAGTTGTGAAAAAATGCAGCTGAAGTTAACCCTTGAAGGAACCACAGACATATATACATGTTCAGTCCTCTATGAAAATACATTTAAGTTAGACTGAGCCATAGACAGGAATTTTTTTTTAACCCTTGGAGTGCCAGAGAGGTATCCAATGCCTTGCATTGCAATGTGTTGGATACATCTGTAAATCAAAAGGTTAAAAGGGCAGTCAATTTTAAAAAAAAAGTTATAGGAGTATTCATGATGACTAAAACAAAGGTATTCTCACTGTTGGGACATTTTTCATTCAAATGTTATTACAACTTGTTGTTTAAATTACACTGCAATTTTCTATTGCGCTCAGCAAGCAATGCAGTCTGTGTTACTTACTATAGAAAACTGTAGTCGATGACTACTACTATCTCATACACTACAGAATTAACACAGTTGCCTTTTGGACACCAGTTATTGTTCTGCTAACAGTCTGAGCTGTAATAATGTTTTCATTAAAAATCCATGAGCGGTGACCGTACCAATGCTCACCAGGAAAAGCTCTATATAATATATATTCTCATTTAAAGTTTACTACTTCTTTAAATAAAAAAATAATACATTGATTTAACCACGCTTTTGACATAGTACTTGTGTCTTTGCAAGGTGTTGTGGCAGCAATATTACCAATCACGAGGCCTGTGCTCAAAATGTGGCCCTTCAGCACCCAGGGTGTGGCACACCTGAGTTTTAACAAAAAGTGTTTTACATAATAATTAGCACAAAAAGTAAGGCCAGTAAGGCCTAACCACCTTTCCGCCTCCGCCATTATATAACTGGCACCATACAGTTCTTGATAATTAGTCAATCTGTTAAATACCAACATTCTCAATGACTTTATGAAAACTGATAACTGTGCACTTTTGTACAAGTAAACTTAATTAAAGTTTTTGTACTGCTATTGCATTAATGGTTAAAAAAAACATATTTTTAATAACTATCAGGTTATAGTTCATCATTGTTATCAATAAAAAAATGAACGCAGCCCTTGTAAATATGGATCTCTGATCATGTGGCACACACATGAAAAAATGTAGACTCCCCTGTTGTAGATGGCATTTCTATACTCAAATTCCTCCCCTTACAGAGGCTGGGTTACTGGGATATCAATCCAGCAGAGGTCGTATGGGTCATAATATGTTTACTAGTTTGAGGAAGGCAGAAAAGACAAGCCAGTGGTTCCCAAACCTTTTTGTGGTGGTAGAATCCTTGTGCTTAGCAGAAACCAAGTAATCAAATCCTTTATAACCCCTTGGATACAAGTGATGTCTCAAGAAATCTGATCTTATATTTTTACCTAAAAGGACCTAGGTTATTGTACTTATTACAAAAAAACCACCGGTGGGCATAAAAGCGCGCACACTGTCTGACATTATAGCCTGGTTCTCCTGATCTGGCATTACATTTGATCCATTGAATCCAGAATTTCATCAGGGAACTTGGGGCTCCATGGTACACAAACTGAGAACCACTGGGATAACCCAATAAAAATTGAGATTTGTGGATGTACACATATTATAACAATGCACATCTTCTTTGCTCTTTTCATTTACATTGCCATTCACAGCTTTGTCCTAATTTCAACCACTAAGCACAGTGTTCACATCTGCAGAAAGTAATCTGCAGTAAATAGTACACTTCGTCTTCTGTATTTTAACAATAAATTGTTAAGGATAAAGGTCAGGATTAATCCTGTTCCCCATGGAGTAAAGCTTCATGAAATTGCCAGTGCAGTGACATATCTTTTTAGTGTAATTGGAAATAATTACAACAGGACTTTTTGATCTATTTCTCCGTCACACAAAAATGTACTTTCCTAATCATTTTTGTTTCATTTTCTGTTTTTTCCTTTATTTGTTTTAATTTGTCTTACTCTAGAATGTTTTGCTTCCTAATGCAGGGCCTCTACTGTATAACTTTAAAAAGTCCAAATGGTGCTGTGTTCTGTTACTTGACTTAGTCTATATAATCCCAGATGGGATAGAGAATAGGTTGAACTAATGGCTGTTTGTAAATGTAGTCCTGCTTAACTAGTCAGTCATTAGTCAGATATGTCCCAGCACTCAACAGAATTCTGCTAATAGATGTGCAGAGGTAAGACCTGAAACTATAAATTGCCAATAGCTACACCCAACTAGATATGTACTAGAACAGCTTAAAAATCTAATCAGCTATATTTGAGTTGGAGGCACTGCACTGTGATGTATTATTTTGAAATGGCAAAACGTGCAATAGATGAAGGAGCATTTTAGACAGGAGTCTCTCAGCCGTGCAATGTAGGTACTCATGCTAGTGTATAATAATTCCAAATCACGTCTCCTTTGCATATGGTTACTCTGGTTGGCTGATTGATGGAAAACTCTCATGGTTAATACATTTTTACATTTATATTCAATGTGCATTTCAGAAATCCAAGTACCTCAAAAAGACCATAGTGCCCAGGAATGTGTATTTTACCAAACAAGAGGGGAACAGGCGTATCATCAGTGATGATAGAAAAAGTGACCATGTTGACTACCACAAATAGTGTTTCGGAAAACCGAACCACGCATGGAGCTTTGTAAAGGGACACTACCCCCACGAAAATAAAAAATGGTCCATAGTCATAAATTAATGTGTCTTCCTTGTCAGTATTTTAGACATTTTTTTGCAAAAGTTGTAAAATCTTTCAAACGCATTGCACAACTTGGCTAAAAGTGCCTGCAGCTCCTATACTTGTTATTCAGGATTGTTAAAAAAAACTGATACCCAAATTGCAAATATTTTTAGGTTCGAACCAATTTGTTCTAGTTCACAGAGACTATTAATTGTTTATTCCAATCAAGCCATGCATTGCACTTACCACTGTTGCTGGCTAGGAACACGATGGGGAGATGTACTAAGGTATGACAAATTCCAATTCCTTTGTTATTCTGTGGAACCAATGCACTAAGATTTCCTCAGCTTTGGATATCTTAGTGCATAGGCGACATAGAATAACATAGGAACTGGAGAAATTATATCACTGGGGAAGTCATCTCCACTTTATCACCTCTTTATCATGCCTTAGTGCATAATCCCCATTATATTTAAACCTTTGTGTGCCAGAGAGGTATCCACTGCATTGTGATACAATACATTGGATACCTTTCTGGTACTCAGGGCATGAAACTATTCATTTTGAGGTGATAATGTCCTTCTACTAAATAGTGCAATCACGAGTTTGCTGCCTTCTCTGCTGTGAGAGATTCTAAGCAAGCCAATTAAGAGCAATCTTTTAAAGTACAACAGCCAATCATTGTACTCACCATAGCTAAGAACCAGCTTTTTTATACGTCAGGATGATTTCTTTTTCAAACTTTATTCCAAATCAGAGGGGCATATGTTTAAAGGTAAAAGTGGAAAAACAACAGCACCACTTGTAGGATTATCCCCATTGATGCTAGAGCAAGCTACAATGCATTATAAAGAAATATTCTGGATATCTCTTCAGCATTCAAGGAGTTAAATGCCCCATTTAAATCAATAGGTTATTTTATTTCTCTGATATGGTGTTGTTGCTTTACCTCAGCATTGTTCCACTTTTCTCTTTATAGATATGCTCCCAAGAATTTTAATGTTCGTTTGAGAACTGAAGTGCATGGGTTAATTAAGTAATTCCATTAAGAATTGAAGTAAATATTTGTAATGATGTAGATTTTGCTTAGAGATAATGTGCACCTAAGGGAAAAGCTAGACAAGTCACAAAAACATGATCATGCTTGATTCTGCCATCATTAAATATGACACTGTCAGAAACCTTTACTTTCCAATAATCAAATAATGCTGTGTTTGTATAAAATGACAGCTTTAACTTCGTATTCACTGCCTTCATGTTGACAAAGTAAGCCATGAAATACACTACCAACCTGGGGTTCCTATGGTAAGAGGGAAAAATGCACATATAGCCTGTAGGAGTACAGTGACATCCTGACCCTGACAAGTTTAATACATTTAAGTGTCAGTCCAATTATCTGTAATGTGTTTAAATGGTTAAACAATTAACTAGCTAAACTCTTAATTCATTAAACACAGGTTCTGGCTGGGGATAAGTTGGTAAAGTATTTAAAATTCCAACATTTGTTTTTAAAAAGGAATTTCCTTCAAATTTAACTGTTACAAGGGCTGTGGCGTAGTTCTCATGTGCCTTGGGCAAGGCAACCTATGCTCTCTTAGCACATTCCACTGTAACAAACCTACACCTCACATGATTCCAGCCACCGTTGCCTGGCAAAGTAAATGTTTAACGCATACTATGCTTTTAACCCCTTGGCTACTATAGAGGTCTCCAATGGATTGCTCTTCTAGCATCCAAGGGTTTCCAAAGGTCTGAAACACATTGCATTGACTACAGATGTCTAGACAAATAGTGAGTCCTGTCATAGTTTGCGTCTTACCAATGCAGCGGGACCCATCTCGGCTTGTGGTGAAACCTCTAGGACACACACAGACGTAGCTTCCTGCTGTGTTAGTGCACTCTCCTCCATCGCACACGTTAGGAATCGTGCTGCACTCATCAATATCTAGAGAGAGTAATAGTATGTTACATGTGAGTGGATATGTGAAAACATTTCTATAGAATAAGCTTGACAGACTTTTTGTCATTACCCCTAACGTTAAGCAAGAATGCCACGTGAAAAGTTGGATACTACTAGTGTGGATAAGACATCTCTCGTTTAACCCCGTCAACACTATTAGAAAAACAGATTTTCATGGCCGATAAGAATCAAGTGACCCATCCACATTCCTACTTAGATAAAATGCACACTCTTACATAGTTCTCAGAATAGATTTATGTATATCCCAGGCATTTTTGAATTCCATTACTGAATTAGTCCCTAACACCTCCGCTCCTCTGCTGGAAGTCATTTCCTTGAGTTTACTACCCTTTCCGAAAAGAATTACTTACACATTTTACTTCTCAATTTTTTACTTTCTAACTTTAGTTCATACGCTCTTGCTTTAGAACGGTATTAAATCCTTTAATGTTTTTACCTCTTTCTCTTCTCTTTTCCATGCTATAAGTATTAAGGTATTTGAGCCTATCCTGGCATGTTTTACCAAATCTCCTATTTACCCATCAGGAGATTGTTGTATCTGTCTGAACAAGCTGGGTCTTAGAATATCTGGATCAATCCAAATTGTCATAGGCTAGAAAAGAGGGTGGGACACCCAGGTCATGGACCCACCAGTTTTATGACATACTCAGAGCTAATGTTATCCGTATCCAGGATATGCAAAATGTGGTTTCCAACTGTTATTGAAATACAGTTCTCATCATCCTTACCTGGACAAGGGCTAGCTGAGGAAGCTGGGAGTTGTAGTTCAACAACAGATGTCCTTCAGGTGGCTCATACATGTCCTAAGCTATTATATTACTGAACATCATAGGGCTGTTTACCCCCCTGCCCAATTAAAATGAGTTATTTGTCCTATGCAAAAATTATCTAAGGAACTATTTAAAGGGATAGTAATACTTCGTTTTAACTTTATTTTATTTTGTAGGCATTAAAAAAACATGAAGAATGATATAAGTCTTATCTCTCAAACCTTTATGGTTTATGAGATATTCACAAGCAAAGTTTCCCCTCCCCGCCCCTTTTACCTAGTGTAAGCCATCTCTTCTCAGATGTGAGTCTGGTTGTATGACAGGACAGATAACAGAAGGGGACAATTTTCTTTGTATGAAAACAATGAAAGCCCTTCCCCCCTTGACAAGTTTTTCAGCTTTTTCCCTTATCTTAATTGAAGATTGTCCCTCTCTGCAGTCTACCTGGGCACCTCCCTTCTGATCTGGTTGAACAGTGGGGGGATACTTTGTTTGTGAATATCTCTTAAACCATAAAGGTTTGAGAGATAAGACTTATATCATTCTTCATGTTTTTTTAATGCCTACAAAATAAAATAAAGTTAAAACGAAGTATTACTATCCCTTTAAAGAGGACATCTATTAAGAATTAATGGAAAGGCACTTTTGACTAAAACAAAAGACAGGGATTTTTTTTACAGTAAGGGCAGCAGAGTTATGCAGATCCTGTAGTTGTTTTCAAAAAGGAATATATATCTTTCTAACCCAGAACAATTTTGAAAATTATGACATTTGGTTTCACAGTAGATAGGATCTTAATACAGGGACATATCCGAAGCCCATTTAGATTCAGTAAACAGTAAACAATTGTTTTACTCATTTGGTGCTTAATTAGAAATGGCTTCAGTGTTTTTTTGGGGGTTTTTTTTGCCTTCCTCTGGATCAACAGGGATGATATGTGATGTACTGAATTTGAAGGCCTCATAAACTATGTTACTAATGGCAGTGATATGAATGTCAAACTCATTGGCTCCATAGCTGGCAGTAAAAGGGTTACTAGTGAAATCAGACTCTCAGACAGGCCTTTTGTGAGTGAAGCAGACGTGTTTTATGGCCGTCTAGCATGGATACCACCTTCTGTTTCCTAGATCAGCCCTGCTCTGAGTAGCAGCCAAAATCATTAAGCTGCTCAGAGTCACATCTCATCAAATGGGAAAAGCAGTTTCCAGCAGCCAGGACCGAAGGGTTCAATGGATCAGGAAACTAAATTTATGCCAAACCAGCTACTGAGATATATGTGAATGGGATCTTAGAGGGTGTGGTTATATGCACAAATAGAATCACTTATAAGGAGGGGATATATGGAAGAACACAAAAAAATGGCCATATGGAGCATTAAGAGGAATTATATGGATAGGATATTTGAGTTAGCCATGTGCAGTCTGATTGGTGTATCATCATACAGACTATTCATCCATTAGTCCACACTGTATTTCTTCTATAGTATGTGTCTGTCCAATCAATGTGTACGTCTATATCTGAGCCAGTCTCCCGTGTGTGTATCACGACATTTAGGAATGATTGAAAGTCTAATCAGTAGAAACAAAATGGAAGGGCCATTTTCATGTCAACTTTTTCCTCTTTGAAAACAACTGTAAAATAATTTCAACCAAGTCCTTTGGAGTGTGTTTAGTAACCAAAAGAGCTGCAAATCTGGGGAAAACCAAAGGCACCATATTGGAGAAATAATAATTTGCGTTGATTTAAGTGGTGCTGTTCAGCCCTTTACTGCTAGGAGAAGAGACAAATAAAAAATCCCACAATTCTCATTGATTGAAATAGGGCTTTTAACAAAATGAATGCTAAAAAAAGTCTCTCAATATATTCTTCTCAATGTGCTGGAGGCGTCGCTAGCATTTACAAGGTTAAAAGGCCCATTTATATCAGTTGGAATTTTATTTTTTTGTTTCACCCCAGAATTGCTCCACTTTTCACTTTATACATATGCCTCTTTATGCTAAATGTATTTAACCCTTTGGGTGTCAGATAGGTATGCAAAGCATTGCTTTGCATTGCATTGGATACTTCTCTAGCACTCAAATTGTTAAAGTGAATAAAATCTTGTAGAGCAACTCTGATTTTTTTGGTTGGGGACTTGTTCACATGGGGAACAAAGAGCAGTAATGAGGTTAAACACCCCTTATAAATAAATATAATTGTTTATTTGCCCCCAGTGTTGCCATTGGTTTGCCCAAGAGTTGTTCTGTTCATCTCTCTATGCATATGTCCCTTAATGTATAGAAGAAAACCCTCATTGAAACTGATGTGGATATTCATTTGATGCATATGGTGCAACTGTTTCACTCCAGAATGGATTTATCTTTTCGTTGATGCATATATCCCAATGAGCATGTGTGCACATAAAGGACTCCAATGGATATGTTTACACATAGAGTGGTAGTAAAAGTGAGCTTCCAGAGGTTCACATCCTCAGAATGTATGCGTGTAAAATAGTGACTGGGGGCACCAAGATGAAAACATATGGTCTGCTTATAAGGTGTCTGAACGTTAGCTACCTTCACACTTCTGGGTGGTCTCACTCTGCTTGTGTCCAGCTGGGCATTTGCATTCATAAGATCCCACTGTGTTGATACAGTTGCCCCCATGACAGAGACCAGGAATAGCTAGACATTCATCCACATCTGAAATTAAGACAAAGAGACACAGTGTTATGTAACCATCAGTATTATAGTAATGTTTTCAGTGTGTCTGTGGGCATGCATGTTTATGTATGTATGCGTGTGTGTGTGTGTGTGT
The DNA here is from genome assembly GCA_037306005.1 of Rhinophrynus dorsalis. Taxonomy (NCBI): domain Eukaryota; kingdom Metazoa; phylum Chordata; class Amphibia; order Anura; family Rhinophrynidae; genus Rhinophrynus; species Rhinophrynus dorsalis. Next base: position 327,257,195 of record CM074718.1, on the reverse strand, counting down.
GTGTGTGTATTTATGCACGTATACGTGAATGTGTTGTTGCTTATGTCTATATTTTGTGTGGGTATGTGTGTGCATTTGTGATTGTGTGCGCATATATGTTTTTGTACATGTGTATGTGAGTGCAAGTGTTCAAGAATGTTTCTGTGCACTTGTTTATGTACGTGTGTGTCTGTGTTTATACATGTATATGCATGTATGTGAGTGTGGGTATGTATGGTAGTACCAAACAATCCAGTTTTTAAACAGGGAATCCAAGAGAAAAACAATTACCGTTTTTGTTGCTATTCCATTTTAAGTTGGCACTGTTACTATTGCTGTCTATGAAGGAATTGTATATCGTGCCAAATTAAATATTTATTACCCATTAAAAGTAGAACTGTCACATTGTAACAAATAGGTGATTTTGAAAGAGCTTTCAAATGCACCTATATTTTTTGTTATTCATTTTTTTTTAATTTCAAACAATGTTTTATGGACTATTTAGCTTATTGATCTAGAACTTCTTTATAGGAAGTGGCAGTTGGGATGTGGGACTGTGTGTCAGGGCTTGCCAGACTGAGAAAAAAAGTTAAATATATCATAAATTATTGATTATCATAATCACAGTCATAAATTATATAATAAATTATTGATTTAAATAAATATAGGTCTTATGAAAGCTCTTTCAAAATCACCTATTTGTTACAAAGTGACAGTCTCACTTTAAGGATGTATTTATTTGTATACATATAGGTCAAACAAAATGGCTGTGCATGATATTGTAGCATTTGTGCTTAACTGTGAATTTCTTTTGAGCCCTTTAGGTATTTACATGCCATTGACTGATTTGCTAGTCCAGGTCTGGAGGTCCAGGGGGAATGGGAGGAAGTGCTAATTTACAGAAAGTCTTTGGAACAGTATGCTAGTATAACCATTCAACAAGGTAGAGGAGACAAGTAAGGATAAATATAAAATAAGAAAAGTGTCCTAACAGAAAGAGGCCATGCTGTGAACAGAGGGAAACAGGCTCATAATAATGAATAGGGTAAAAGTGATAGAATGCAAGATATTAAAGATGGTAGAACCCCGACTGCTTAGAAAAGACTATTCTACATATAAATCAGGCTAAGAATCTAAGGTTTTACAGAAGGGGAGAGAGGGTGGGAAAAATTGTATACAAACTAGTTCAGTGGAGGAAAGCGCACAACATAGCCATTAAGAGCCCATTCACAAAGAAAAAAAATGAACAATTCTGGTATGCATCATAGGGGACATAACATGTTCCAAACACCTATTAATTTAAATGACTCTTTTAAAGGGATAGTAATACTTAAAATGTAAAAAAGAATGTTGTAGGGTTTATCCCCCTGAGTAAAACAAGAGTACTCCCACTGCTGAAAGGTGTTTAGTTCAAAAGTTATTAATTTTCAAAGTTGAATTTTTTAGGTGCAATATCACAGTGGCCTGAAATTGTACAGTGGCGCTGTTGCTACACCATCCTATGGAGATTTATGGTCCCGGGACCAGAGCTGTCCATAGGATCGTGTAGCAACAGCACCACTGTACAATTTCAGGCCACTGTGATATTGCACCTAAAAAATTAAACTTTGAAAATTAATAACTTTTGAACGAAACACCTTTCAGCAGTGGGAGTACTCTTGTACTCAGGGAGATAAACCCTACAACATATTTTTTTTTACATTTTAAGTATTACTATCCCTTTAAACCACTGCATGCTAGAGAGTTCTCTAATGCATAGTGATGACAAGCCCCACTTATATAAAAAAATATATATTTGTTTAAATTTCCCCTATGGTGTTCGTTTTCTCCAGAATAGCTAAGATTTTTCTTTCTGAATCCAGCCCTAAAAATGTCATTTTGAAGTGTACCATTCCAATTTTTGTCAATACATAGAATCCAAAGCTCCCTGTAGGTTAGAATAAACAATGAGAAGTAAAATGCGTGGGATCTTGCTTCAATATTGTTTCAAAATCCTTTCTTCAAGCCGCACTGCTATTAAATTGGGCGCAAAAAAATCAAGTTGTGATATTTAACTCAATACATTTTTCCATGACCATAGGTACAGCTGATAATAAATCCCTAGTGAATACATTCTGTAGAATCAACATTACCACATACTCCCGTTGGCTAAAATCACAAATCTGGAATCTTTTTGCTTTGAAATTCATAAGGGACAGGCAGAAAAAGAAAATAACTGGAAGGATTTGCCTAAAGATGCTTTCAATTTATAGTATTTGTATAGGATCTGAGAATCTGTAGATTCGAGTGGCTGACTGCAAACAGATGTGGAGAACACCAGAGGGATTAAGTTGTACATTCCAGCCTCCACCACAGCCTGCCAGAGATACTGTGTGTATAAAGGTTTCTCTGTTTGCAGCTTTCCACCAGAAAATTAATGCAGAGAGCACTCATTAGCTACAAAATGTGCATCATTTTTTTGGCTTCATTCCAGTCTCTTTGTCAAATATGGGATCTTCCCTCCTTCACTGCCAAGGGGGCTTCTGCCATAATATGAATGTATGGATTAGTGCCTTTTCTTTAAGGCACTATCAATTTCCCTGTCCTTAGTATGACATAAAGGCCAGTACATGAAGATTCTTGAAAGAGATTCCATTGTAATGTAAGCACAAGGAAATTGCGTCTTATTGAAGCTGATTAAATAAGAATAACTGTAATAATCATACCTGGGAACTTTGCTTTCTTGGGCCCCCAGAGAGGGCTCAAGTGTTGCCAGCAGGGGAATGAAATCATGAGATTTGTGTCATAAAAGGGTGGGGCTTAATCAAGCGGGTGTGGCTTATCATGATTATGTCTTTAAGTGGAGGGAAGTGGGTGGAAAGTGGGAAGAACAGGGTGGAAAGGAGGAGACATAAGAGGTAAGTGGGAGGAACAGGGTGCGAAGGAGGAGAAGTGGGCAGAGTCTCAGAGGAAACTCACCACCATCTGAGAATCAGCCTCTGTGCCCAGATGCCCGGTAATTAATTCTAAAAACCCGGAGACTTTGGGGACGATCCAGAGAATTCCCAGGTATGGTAATAATTCTTTGGGTGAACCGGCAACACCATAGGGCTCAAATAAAACTTTCTAAAATTCCCATTCATGTAAATTGAGCTTTTAAGCCCTTGAATGTCAGGGAGGTTTCCAACACATTACTGCTTCTCAGTGTGTTGGTAGACCTGTGACATGCCATAATGTCAGTCCTGTCTTGCATTCAGACGTTCTCTCCTTGCATGTGATCTCTTACAAGCTCTCTTTCTTGTTCTCTTGTGTGCATTCTCTCTTGCATGTACTCTCTCTTGTATGCTCTGTCTTGCTCTCTCTTGCATGTGCTCCCAATCCTGCATGCAAGGGTTTCAATGTTTGTTTCTATTAGTCTATTTCTGTGTATGGCTCTTTATCTGTCTGTCTCCTTCTTCTTCCTGACTGTTCCCATTTTATTTGGGGAATAATGTGAACTGACATACAACAGCTGGAGATGCACATATTGCAAGCCCATTTTAGTCTTTGTAATTAGAGCTGCATGTTGTTTGCTAAAATTCTGGGACATGGTAATGTTGAAACAATACATCTTTAAATTCTGGGCAGTTTCAGAACATTTGCAATTGGGATGTGGAGTTTTTCTTTACTTCAGCAAATCCTAGGAAATCAACACTACTAATTCCAGAATGCATTTTCTCCAACCAGCAGGGAAGCAGGAACACAGCATGCAATTCTCCGTATCTAAGTACTTCTACTGTACACATTAATAGTAGTTAATTGCTAGTGTATAGTTCCTCCTAAATTATTTGAGTGCCTGACAGGTATGCCATGCATTGCATACCCTTTATTTTTGTAATGTGGTTCCTCGATAAAATAAATACAACATTTTGGTACATAGTGTTGAAGAACTTAAAGTAATGTAAAGATATAAAGGTATATCATATTATTCATCATACCTTTTTCCCATTTCCCTACATCACTCTTATTCCCTCAGATCTGAAAGTCAGTCCCTTGACCTGAACAATCGCAATGAGGGACAATATTGTCTGTGTCCGTATAAGGAAAACCCTGCCCTGGACTGGATTTCAGATCCGAAGAGAAGAAGAGTGACGTAGGGAAAAGGGGCGGGAGGAAGAAACTTTAAAATAAAAATCAAACTACGCCAATATGGACGTTTAGAACGGTACAGAGCATTATAAAAAAGGGACAATATTGTCTGTGCCTGTATAAGGAAAACCCTGCTCTGGACTGGATTTCAGATCCGAAGAGAAGAAAAGTGACATAGGGAAAAGGGGCGGGAGGAAGAAACTTTAAAATAAAAATCAAACTACACCAATACGGACGTTTAGAACGGTACAGAGCATTATAAAAAAGGGACAATATTGTCTTTGTCTGTATAAGGAAAACCCTGCTCTGGACTAGATCTCAGATCCGAAGAGAAGAAGAGTGACGTAGGGAAAAGGGGCGGGAGAAAGAAACTTTAAGGTAAAAATCAAACTACACCAATATGGACATTTAGAACAGTACAGAGCATTATAAAAAAAGTATAGTGAATAACAGGATATGCCTTTATATTGTTACATTGCTATCTCTTTCTATTGACAGGTAATCTCTGTACTTATCTTTATTATCAATGGTGTCACCTGTTGTCCAAAAGGCACAATTTTTGTAATGAATTCTGTGGGAGCGCTTGGGGGAAATGCACTAAGGCATGATAAAGATGTGATAAAGTGGAAATTACTTCTCAAGTGATATTAGTTCTCCAAGTCTTATGTTATTCTACGTACCCAATGCACTAAGGTTTCTCCAACTTTGTCCCTCAATGCTGTTTCATCCATTAACCCTTTAAAATGCTTTGCTAAGCTTTGCACATATCTTGATCAGAAGAGTTTTGCTTATCTAGATTTCAGTAAGGCATTTGATGCTGTCCCTCCCAGAAGACTCATTAATAGCATGCAATAGACTTGTGCGATTCGGTTTGGCTAATTTCGGAATTCGAACAAATAAGCCGTATTCGGCATAATTCGGACCTTCCGAAAGCCAAGGTCTGCCCACAAAAAAAAAATCAGAATCCGAAACGGACCTAGTCCCAAATTTTGGTGGAAATTTTGGAAATCCGGACGGCACTTTCCCGTCTGAAACTATTACAATGTTACTACATGCTACTAAAAATAGACGGCACGGCGCTTTCCCGCCTAAAACTATTACAATGTTGCTACATGCTGCTAAAAATAGATGTGGTAAAAAAGGCGCTTTACAGTTCATGCAAAGTGCAGATATTAACCACTTAAGGACACATTTTGGCATTTTTGCTATGTGTGTGTGTTCAACCATAATTCCTGTGTTTCTCATTTATTGCACAAACACATATTATATACCATTTTTTAAAGGGCAGAAAGGGCTTTAATTTGATGTGACATATACACATTTAAGTGTGTAGGGGTTTATAAAATACTCCTTCTTGTCTCATCAGCGATTTAATATTATCATTAATTTAGTTTAATGTATTTTTTTATTTTTATTTGTTTAATTTTAATTTTTTAATGAATATTTTACTTTTTTTTTAAATTCGACCGAATAATTCGGACTAGTGCCTAATTTCGTCCGAGTCGAACAGGTCCAGTCTGAAATTCGGATCCTCCGAATGGGGAAAAAAAAAAAGTCTCCGAAATCGAATTTTACCGAAAATTTTTGCCGTGCACAAGTCTAGGGCATAGGCTCTATAGAATAACAAGAAAATGGAGAAGTGATATCACTGGAGAACTTACCTCCTCTTTATTACCTCATTATCACGCCTCAGTGAGTTATATGAACATTGCCACCTGGTGACCACATTAAAAATTACAGTTTAATAAAAAAAAGATAAAAAAAAAGGTCTGAGGTGGAACAGCTTTTGAATGAGCAAAAAAGGAGCAAATCTGGAACAGAGTAACTGCACAGAACAGAAGAAATAAAAATTCCTTTTTGATTTAAAGGGATAGTAACACTTCGTTTTAACTTTATTTTATTTTTTAGGCATTAAAAAAACATGAAGAATGATATAAGTCTTATCTCTCAAACCTTTATGGTTTATGAGATATTCACAAGCAAAGTTCCCCACCCCGCCCCTTTTTCCTAGTGTAAGCCATCTCTTCTCAGATGTGAGTCTGGTTGTATGACAGTACAGATAACAGAAGGGGACAATTTTCTTTGTATGAAAACAATGAAAGCCCTTCCCCCCTTGACAAGTTTTTCAGCTTTTTCCATTATCTTAATTGAAGATTGTCCTTCTCTGCAGTCTACCTGGGCATCTCCCTTCTGATCTGTTTGAACAGGGGGGGTATACTTTGTTTGTGAATATCTCTTAAACCATAAAGGTTTCAGAGATAAGACTTATATCATTCTTCATGTTTTTTTAATGCCTACAAAATAAAATAAAGTTAAAATGAAGTATTACTATCCCTTTAAATGCTGCTTTTAACTCATTCAGCCCTAGAGTGGTCTCCAATATATTGTGACCCATCTAGCATTCAAGAGGTTATGAACCCCATTTAGGTCAGTCAGCATTTTAGGAAGTTTTTTTCTCCCTTATGGTACAGTTGGTTTTCTACAAAATTGTTCTTTGTTTCTTTTGTATAGAAGGTCTAAAATATATCATTATTGTGTAAATGATGGTTGAAGACATCTCTAATACGTTGCAAAGCACTGTTTTTGAAATGTACTGTCTGTAGCCTCCACAAAGTTATTCATTCATTGTGTTTGTTGTTTCAATAAAGGATATTAAGAAGGCCACCCATGTAGATTCATCTTATAAATTGAAAACTACTTCTTCCAGAATTTCTGATGTGACAGATTTCAAGAAGATTTAGCATCCAAAATCAACACTCTGTTAAATTAATCATTCAAAAGACCTGCCAAAGGTAAAATGTGCACAACATAAAATCAAATAAATGTATTGATTTCGAGAAATAAAAAAGTGTAGTTATAAAAAAAACAAAACACTGCAGATTCAAGGAGAATCTGTGACTGCTATGTGCAGAATACACTTCTGTATTCTGTATTCTGACTTCTCAGCTTGGGAATGAATGTTTCAAATGATTCTATCTGCTATGTGTTGATTTATCTTAAATGTATTCCCTGAATGGCTTGTCAGTCCCATTAAACCCCTTGGATACTAGAACTGGTCCCAATACATTGTGAAGCACTGTATTGTAGATTTCCCTAGCATCCAAGATGGGCAAACTGAGGCCCTACAGCTGTTGTGGACTACAACTCCCATCATACCTATGATAGGAGTTCTAGTCTACAACAGCTGGAGGGCCTTAGGTTACCCAATTGATCTAAGGCGTTAATACATTTTAAAGAGGGATGCAACGATGAATACTAGTGGAAAAACATGAACTGGAAATGTGATAGGCAACCTGTGGCTCTTCAGTTGTCTCCAGCACTTGCTGGAGAGCCAAAAGGTTACATCCTTTTCTTGTTCATCACAGAGATCTGTGAACACATTCTTTCCTACTGCCAAAGGAAGATTGTTATGTCAGTGATTGGGGCTTTTTCCCTCTAAACAGAAACCAGTACATTTTTATCCAGTCCATCATTTGAAATTATAGGTGAAATGGTTATAAGAAAAAGCAGTGATCCTCTATTTATCCCACTGTCCAATCGAGAATGCAAGATTCCAAACCACTGCCTAATAACTAAGGCATAGAATTCACTACCTACTATACTGTGCCATTTTGGACTGGAGATGGGGAAGCTATCCAAATCTGATGTTGACTTGTCACATTGATTTCTATTCAGTAAGCTAAATATGTGAAAATCTGGAGCAAACCAATTGCCCTATATTGGATAAATTCACATTATCATTCATTTAAATTGTGCGTTTAAACCCTTCAAAGCTAGAAAGGTCCTAAAATTCCATACTTTCTTTAGTCCAAGTAAGGGTTTTCCTAAGTCTAATGTGGCACATCCCTAACACATAGACATCACTTCTACTGGGGATTCTCCAGTGCATTTATGTTAAGGACCTAAGGAGACAGTCAAACTTCTTTTAGACTTTATCTGCTCTGCAAGTGCATAATATGTTAAGTCAAATTGCATATACCTTTCATTATTTTTATTCCTATCTTCATCTAATTTTTTTACCCTTTTATATTGGTAACATTGATCTACCTGGATCTGTTTCCAGAGATCTTTTCAATCAAGGACTGTGAAATCATAGCTATTTATACAATGACTAGTTGAAGAGTCTGTGTACCCAGGCCACAGCGCCACCCAGCAACGGCCGCGGTGCAGTCATGCACAGTAGAGACTGTCCATGCCACGGCTGATGCAGAGGGGGCGCTCCAAATTCAGACCGTAGTCCTCTCTGTGCGCCGAAGGAGCCCCACCCCTTTATCAGCCACGGTGTGGGCAGTCTGTATTGTGCATGACTGCAACGCACGCAGCCGTCTCTACTGTGCATGACGGCTTCTGACAAACACACATATAGGATGATTGATCTGTGTGCTGCAGAAGCAGGCTTTTCTGCATTGCTTCACTGTGTTTTTTTTACACTGTATCATTTTTACATTTTTGCACTCTTCTTTGCTTTCACAGACCCACACAGGAAACTCTCTGAAAATAAATTCTAATAGCTCGATTTCAGGGATATAAAGTGTGAAAAAAAAATTGGTGAAAATCTATAAAAAAGATAGACAATTTAACTTTATATATTATGCACACACAATGTACAAAGTCAGAAAATAGATTGTTTTAATTCGTTTCCATTAGCTGCATCAGTCACCAGCTCTGTTTAATTTTTCTACCTCTGAACAGGGCAGGCATATTTTTAGAGTGAACTCAATAGTATCACCAACTTTTTTATAGTAGGAAAAAATATTACCCTGCATGGGACATTTCTCAAGAAATTAAAAAAAAATGTATGATATACTTCCAAAAAATGAACAGAGTGTAAAATATATAAAACTACTTACTTTTTTAAAATGACATATTATCTTGATTTGCCAAACATAATAACGGCAGTGTTTATGTGTGTTAGTGAACCACATCACTTTGTAATTCTCATTCTGTCCAAATCAAACTATGTGGTATTTAACCAAAAAGAAAAAAAAGTGATTCTTCATAGGCCGGAAGACGTAATTGCTAACAAATGCTTGTTCCCATTCTGATTGAAAGTGTGTCTGACCTTCTGTGACTGGTACGTCCATTCTGGAGTCACAAATATGTAAACCTCCAAAAGAATTTGGCAGAGATGGAAATTTGTACGTAAACAGACAGGGGCCACTGGATTGGGGTGGTAGTCTCAAACAGCTTTCCCAGAGGATGCTGAGTGCAGGTTTTAGGGATGTCTCTGCTTTTTCATAAGTGTCAGTCATTTTCTCTGTGATTGCAAACTGAATACACAGGGATATCCCAAAAACTTGCACACTCATGGCACTCTAGGGGGAAGATTCACTAAGCGGTGATAAAGAGGTGATTAAGTGGAGATGACTTCCCCAGTTTATCACTTCTCGAGTTCCTATGTTATTCCCTGGAGCCTATGTACTAAGATCTCTTCAGCTTTGGAGATCCTAGTGAATAGAATGGGCTGAATAGAATAACATTGGAACTGGAGAAGTGATAAACTGGAGAAGTCATCTTCTTTATCACAGCTTAGTTAACCCCTTAAGGACCAGCGGTCCTGGGACGTTTCCGTCCCATAAGGACCGCTTTGACCCTTGCCGACGTGCCGGTACACGTGACCTGTTGTGTGTATCGGCGCGCCGCTTTGGGGCCTGAAAGAGATCGCTCCAATTTTAGCCCTATTTTTACTTACAGTGCTCCCGGTGGAGCACTGTAAGTAAAAAGTACGTGATGTACTATGACCGTCATTGATCCTTAATGGGATTTCAATACTTAAAATGTAAAAAAAAATATGTTGTAGGGTTTATCTCCCTGAGTAAAACAAGAGTACTCCCACTGCTGAAAGTTGTTTCATTCAATAGTTATTAATTTTAAGAGTTGAATTTTTTAGGTGAAATATCACAGTGGCCTGAAATTGTACAGTGGCGCTGTTGCTACACGATCCTATGGACAGCTCTGGTCCCGGGACCATAAATCTCCATAGGATAGTGTAGCAACAGCGCCACTGTACAATTTCAGGCCACTGTGATATTACACCTAAAAAATTCAACTTTGAAAATTAATAACTTTTGAATGAAACACCTTTCAGCAGTGGGAGTACTCTTGTTTTACTCAGGGGGATAAACCCTACAATATATATTTTTTTTTACATTTTAAGTATTACTATCCCTTTAAGGGTATAAGGACCATGACGGTCATAGTACGTCATGTAGTCCGTAAGAGGTTAATCTCGCCCATTGACTGCAGTTTGAGAGTCATGGAGTAAATGATGAGCGTCATGGACCTGTGATGCTGTGAGGTTGATATACTAAGAAGAAATGGTTCAATATTGAGGCTAATAATCTGAAAAATAGGGGATATTATTTAATTGTGTTTAAATGTGTGTTTTAATAGCTTCACTTCTAGAGAGGTCTTGAACTCAGTGCTCCTGAAGGAATTGGAGACCTCTCTAACATTCAAAGGGTTAAAAGCCCTATTTAAATCAAAGGACTTTTTTGTCCCCTATGGAGCATAATTGATCCATTTCTACTTACTATATTGGCCTCTGTACCTTGTCTAGGTCAAGAAAGACATTTACATTATAATCAGTTGTAACTGCAGAATATCTATGTGATATATAATATAGGGCCAATCTAACAGGGGATGAATTGTGTGGAGAATTTGAAAACTTACCCCAGGAGATGCTTCTGCGGTGTATGTGAGTCTCTGTGATTGTGTGTGTGTGTCTGTCTGTGACTGTGTGTGTCTCTCTGTGACCCACTCAAGCACTTAAGCCTTTCAGTACCAGTTTACCCAGATCATTGCTAACACACCCCTCTTCCACTCAAAGCCTTAAACCACACTGGCAACTCCATCCCTCTATTGTTACTATTCAAAGAGATCTTGAGATGGGTGGGGTTAAATGTGGGAATATGGGTGGGGCTAGGCATGGATACTGGTGGCGAGTAACTTTTCAGGCCTGGCTAGTAGCTCAGGACTTGAAATTCTGAGCCCCGTATAATATTATATGACACAAGGGGTGTGTCTGAAATTTTGTCAAACACTTGGAGGTTTACACTAAGGTGGTGTAGTGCTATGATATTTCTGTTTATTATTTTTTATTTGTACTTGTACTTTGGTGTTACATCATCTGCAGATCATCACTCCCTTTTGTGGCTCACATTGTTGCTTGGGATAACTGCCATGATACCGAGATAAATGGTGGCACATTTAACCCCTTAGTGACCGGCCACGAGCGTACGCGGCCGGCACTTAACAACGGGGTTTTTTTTTCTGCATTGTAGTGAATGACTTCCGTGACTTACCAGGTACGTCCTTTGTCACTAAGTGACAGTTTTTCGTGACGTACCTGGTAAGTCACTTGTCGGGAAGGGGTTAAACTAACACTGAGGTGAACACATGCCCCTTTAAAGTAGAACTACCACATTAGGTAAAGTCACCCTGCAATACTTAGGCAGGTGGCGACTAGCTTAATAGCTATATTACCTCTCAAAAGTAGCCGCTTGTAAAGTAATCCTTAATCTTCCAAGACCAGAAGCCAGGCATCAGCATAGACATCTTGTCTGCGCACTTGCACTGTCAGTCCCGGTCTCCATTCAGAACCATTGCACTGGCCCGAACGGCACTGGAAGGGACTGATGGCGCAGTCACGCAGACTGCACTAACCTGGCCGTCAGTCTTGGAAGATAAATGATTACAAGTGGCTACTTTTGAGAGGTAGTATAACTATTATTAAGCTAGTAAGTTCCGCTTTAAATCACAGATGCTTATGAAAACTTCATTCTGTAGCACTGCACAGGAATATAACCCTACAGTGTGTGTTTTTCTTTATGTGTCCCCGAATTAAAGGAATATGTGGTCACCATAACTGGCACACAGAGTTGCTAACAGTAGAACCATGTTATTGTCCTATCTTTCCTTGTATTAACCCTTGAAGGACCAGATGGCGTGTGCAACACATTGATCCGTAACCCTTTGAGTGCCAGAGGAGTATGCAACGCATTGCTTTGCAATACGCTGCGTACCCCTCTGGCACTCAAAGAGTTAAAGGGTTGATTAGAAAATCAGACACATGTATAACCCCTTGGATGCATTTGAGACATAGTAACATAGTTACACAGTAACATATTTATTATTATTATTCTTTAGATAGCACCTGGAGGTACGTTGAGATCCTCTGCAAACTTGGCTCTTTGATCTTAAATTTTCGCTCCAAAGAATAAAGATTGGCAAGTAGTATGGGAATATTATTCTAACGCGTTTCATACTGTTTTCTCTTTTTGGAGAGAAAATTTAAGATCAAAGAGCCAAGTTTGCAGAGGATCTCAACGTACCTCCAGGTGCTAAAAAAAACAGATTATTAAACCAGGACATCTACCAAAAAGAGGTATTTGAAGTGCTAGTGTGTCGGGAGGAAAGAGAGAGACCTGCCCGCGTTTTAACACAAGGAGTCGAGAGGAGAGAGAACCCTGCCCGCGTGCACAGAATAATAAGAAGTCAGGAGAATAAATATCCTGCCCGTTAATATCAGCACAAACCCCAAGGGGATGTTAAAGGACTTATACCGGACTACGCACCAAAGGAGGTAGATATTCTCTATAATAAGAGACTTGTCCCAATTAAATATAAGACGGGAGAAATCATACCCTGCCCGCTGAATTTGAGATAATCTCATTGACTCTTTAAGAAGAATTAACATTTTGCTATAGCTCCATTTGATCAGCAATGTGGGAATTTTTATTATTAACATTATTACTATTACTTATTTATATTTTCTTTGAATCTGCAGATTTCTCTATCAACAAATATCCCTGTATTTTTATATAAATACTAGCAAAAGTGGCATGACGTTGCCCGTGGGGATTAAGTCCTTTGAGTGGTTCAGGATTTTGCTACATTTGCAGGAGTGAAAGGGTGAAGTGTTTCACAGGCAAAAATTTATTCTTGCATTGAAATGTGTTGGATACCTCTTTGACACTGAAGGAAACCAACACATTGGCCATTTTCTTTGGTTTCTTTAATATTTTTGAGCCATCTTTATATATATTAATATATATTTGTGAAATGATGATACTTTAGAGTTAGCTTTATATACGTATATATTTATATAAATTGTATTTTTAGATCTTAGCGCTTAGTCCACTTATCTACCTATTTTTGATTCTTATTTTATGCAGATAGATCAGAATGTTGTAATCCACAAATTATGTTATGCTCTGCAAGTTTTTGTACCGAAAGACACTGAAATTGTTTGCTGCTGATTAGATACTGTTACTGGTCTATTAAACAATTCATCATCTAAATGGGAATGTGAAAAGGAAAGTTAATATGGCGAGGTATAAGCAACTGCCAGTCTGATATCTCAAGATATCTCATTTTACCATAGGATCATCCACAATCCACAATCATCACTTTCAAGCATCTCCTCAAAACCCACCTGCTCAAGGAGGCATCTCAATAGCAATATCCTCCTCCTTGCACAACAATAGTGACATCAGAGTCTTTCTGCACTTCCTTCACCACACCTTGTACTTGCACTTATAATCATCCACCTACTGACTCTGTATGTCATCATGAACTCTAATTAGATTGTAAGCAGGGGAGGACTGGCCTGGGGGGAAGGGGGGCAATTGCGCCCTGGGCCAGTCATATATCTGTGCTAGGGGGCCACTGCCTCACTCAATCTCCCACTTGCTGCTGTAAATAGAGCTACACTAGTGATACCACAGAGCTTAAAACTGAAATGGACCTACGCAAATAATACACATGTAGCATAGCTCCTTTCCCTTATAGGCTCTATGGTATCACTGCTGTACACCCATTTCAGTTATAAGCTATGTGATATCAGTTGCCTTACTTCATTAATGCCAATTTTAAAATTAACAAAAGGGAGTGGAGTGGAACAGTGGGCTGGAACGATAGTAGAAATGGGCCACTCTATTGTATTTGCCCCCCATGCCAGAGGTTGCCAGTCCTCTCCTGATTGTAAGCTCCTTGGGGCAGGGTCCAGTTCCCAGTGTATGTTTTCCTTGCTGCACTTCCCCCAAAAATAATGCAATGATCGCACTTTAGATTAATGCTGTTAACCCAGTTCTGTTCTTTTGTATTGTATTATTTCAACTTCTGTTAAGTGCTGTGTACCTGTACGGTGCTATATAAATAAAGATACATATATACATACATACACAGGATGGTGTTTCACAAAGACACCATACATAGGTATTAAACTATTTTCTAAGTGTTTTCCCTCTTTTTTTATGAGTTTAATTTTGCTATGTTGTCTCTTAATATGCCTAATGCTTCTTCATGTATTATATTTCTATCACCTAGTACTGTATTAATTCCATTTTGTGTGTCCCAATATGTGTGTTTGTTATATTAGATTGTATGTTCACTATTTACTTTTTATGTTCTGTTTGACCCCATCTCAGTACTGATCTTTTGTCTCTATAGCAGCTCTCTATTCACATGCAAGGACTGCCTTACAGGTTATCTAATAAGTCTAAAAAGCCTCTATGTGAAGCCCCACAGAGTCAAGAGTCCATCTTTAGCATGTGATTATTGGCTGGTTCCTGTCTGCTCAACAGGGGGGGAGAAAGAACTCTAAACAAAACTCAATGTACTGTGATTAGCAGAGCAATTAACTGCACTGGTTTCCCCAAGGCAACCCTAAAAGTCTGTGGTTTCACATGGCTCTGCTTAGGGTCAAAAACAACTGAAACTACTCATGTGTATGTAGACAAGTTCACTGTTAACTCCCCTCTTATACGAGGCAAATATAGTCAAGTTGATACCTTTATGCAGATAAATTTGAAAACATCTCTCTTAAATACAAGTACACATTGCGCTGTTTAGAATGGAAAGTAGGTAAGGTCCTCTTAGTCCAGACCCAGATTCACTGATCAGTCAGTGGTAAAGAAATGGACTGGACTGAGCTGATCTTACCTGCTTTCCATTCTAAACAATGCAATGTGTACTTGTATATAAGAGAGATGTTTTCATATTCATCTGTATAACATGCCTGAAGAAGAGACCTGAGAGGTCTTGAAAGCTTGCATTCTAAATCTGTTTAGTTAACCAATAAAGGTATCAACTTGACTATATTTGCCTTCTGTATTTCTAATGCCGGTTCCAACTCTCATCTTTTAACTCCTCTCTTAGTCTCTCCTCTTCTACTGGAAGGCAATGTACCAGAAATACTTTTCTTATGCTCCTTTTAGACCAGGTCTATGAGAATCATATTTGCATTTGTGCTGTTTATTTTAGGACAAATAGTAATAAACTCAAATGAAATTTCCAAAATAAATGTGTCATAAAAATGCACAATGCTCCATCATTCCATGTAAAACAGAGGAACAAAGATAGACACAACATTACATTTTTAAGTTGACTTTTAGATGTTAACAAAACCAGTCTGCCATTCCTTAAAATATTAGTGAAGATATCAGCATGTGTGCAGATGTCAGAAAAGTTTAACTTGTAGTTGTAGACTGAAAACCTAAGCAGAGCTTAAGATCAGTCATTTACTGTACAAAAGCAATTAAGACCTTACCAAGTAAAATAAGAAGTACTGATGCTATAGGAAGCAGTTTTATTATTTACTTTAAAAAAACCTTGATAAGACCTAAAAATGAACATTTTGTACAGTTTAGGACATCAATTCTTAAAATAAAGACCATGGAGTCGGAAGAAGTTCAGATAAAGGACACAACATGAATAAATATAATTAATATATTTGAGTATGTTGAACAGCTAGCCAAATTTTGTTAATTTAGTATAGTTGATAGGAAACAGAATTATATACAATTATGCTGTAGGCCAAAATAATGGCCTGTCAACTGAACTTTTTATTTCACAGATGAATGAATAACTGGAAGACATGACTAGAGGAAAGGAAAATGTCACCTTCAGCAGATAAAGGGGTTCTTTACCTTAAAGGATATTTAGTTATGGAATATACTAGCATGATAAGTAGGGATGAAGGCATATACAATTGTTTTATGTAAGAAACTAGTGTAAAAGCCTATGTACACGGGCCAAGGTCCGGGGGATGTTAAGAGGCTGGTCCTGTTCTGCATCCTGCCATCGACGCAGTCATGCACTGTAGAGACTGCCCAAAAGCACAGAATGCTCCCAGCACAGAACTCCCAGCATTCTGTGCGTTCGGACAGTCTCTACTGAGCATGATGGCTTCTGACAAACATCCTAGCGAATTATTATATAGGATGGTTACTTTTTTATCAAAAATATTATCCAGGTTCATGTCGATGGTATAGTAAATACATTTAACTCTGATTTTATACTCAAGAAATATTTTGCTTTTAAAAGAGGAGTCATAGAGAGCTACTGTATGAAAAAATGGGAGTCATATTAGTTGTTATGGAGAAGAAAACATGAGGAATAATAGGCAGAGATTAAGAGGAACAGCAGGAGTAGTTGTAGGGCATGGTTATATGGAGCAATACAGGAATTATATGGCGTTTCAGCAACATAACTGCTTTTAGGCATAACTTCTGTGGGATCATGGGAACCAAAATATCACTAGTGCATTTAACACATTTTAAAGCTTTAAGTTCCTTCTTCACATGAGTATAGGGATGTGTCTCCTTACCTTGGCAGGCTCCAGTGCGGATGTTCGGGATGAATCCTCTACGGCAAGGGTGTGGCTGGGCTGGACACATTTCACAGGGATGACCCCAAGCACGGCCAATGGTAGCGCAACATAAGGTCTTTGTGCAAACAATGCCACTTAGCTGGCCCTGGCACATCTGGTTGCTGATTTGTGTAAAGCATGGCCCAGTACGATAATCTAATGTAAGAAAATGGGATATTGTGTTATTATTGTCCACCATGAAAAATGAAATTCGATCAACCATAAAATCTTTTAACAATCGATAAGGTCAATCTTTAAAAATAGTAGAATGTACACAGGGTAGACAAAGGATGCTAGAAGCTGTGCCTCTTATTATCAAAACGATTTGGTGAAATAAAACTAGTCTACAAAGCATTTCATAAAAACACAAAGAGAGGTTAGCTGCTTACTTTAACCCAATGGCAGTTCTTTTATAAAGCTATTAAATTAAGTAAAAAATAAACATACATAGAGAAAAAGCAACAATATAGTTATATCAGACATTATTTTCAAAGTCACAATACATGGCTGGCGGCAAGATTTCATGATAACAAATGGAACTGGGTAGGGGGTACAGGGAAAAGAAGCATTTTGTGTGCACAATTGAATCAGCTCAAACTGATGAGCTAAAGAGAGACTGCAAGTACTCTACTTAGGGGTTTAAACCGATTAGATAGCAAGGGGGGGGTTAATCAATGAAAGTTTTGAGCATTTTTATCCAACATTCCATGATACAGTTGTTTTGGTCCATATAGACTGTGGCCCGGTATTAGAAAAGAGGACTACTTGGCAGTTTTCCTTTCTTATATAAGCATAGGAAACACAAGAACACTGCCAGACCTAGTCCTCTTCCTTGTAATAAAACTTATAATCTTTAAAGGAGAACTATCACCACAAATAAAGTATCCAGCCAACAATTAGCAATGTAGTGATAAGCTTAACAATAGTACTAATAGACAGTATAATTACCGCGTTAGTCACAAATCCTACTTGTGCTGAGACTGACGGCCATGCAGTAGAGCAGACATCTTTGCTTACTGACATCTGCATGCCTGTGCTGTCAGTCCCAGTCACCTCTAGGCTTTGCACGGTGCCTTAAGGAACCAGAAGGGATTGCCGGCGCAAGTGCGCAGATGCCTCTAAAGCGATGTTGCATGGCCGTCAGTCTCTGTAAAAGGAGGATTTGAGACTAACGTGGTAATTTTGCTCTCAGATTCTACATTTATGGTACTGCTCCTTTAAGATCAAATGTATGCTTTCTGCAACGCATGGACATCAGCCAACAAAAACAGCCGTAATTCATGGAATAGGAAAAGAAATAAATGCAAGTAAATGGTATGTCTCCTGTACGTATTTTATTTTTCTTAAATCAAGGGAAAGGAATTTTAAGTGGCTGTTAGACATTTCGTTTGCCGTCCGTCTAGTAATGCAGTTCTTCGTGTCTCTTAGAAACTTTAAGGAAAGGAATTAGTCTAAGCAGGAAAAGCCCTGGAGAAAACAGCAGCTTTCATTTTGTACAGTGCTTTCCTCCTATCAGTTTGCCAGGGCAACAATTCCCTTGACTGAATTAATAGGCCTGTAAAATATCCCAGATGCAAGAGATATGCAATTCCTCCACCACGACCCTTCCATGTAGCAAACTTGAGCCATATGCGTATTTTTGGGGACAATTTATTTAGGAATCCTAGTCTATTATAACCAGTACTAGTTGAAGAGCCCATTACACGGGCCACAGTGCCACTGCCACCCGGTCGCAGGACAGTCACGTGCAGTAGAGACTGCCCGCGCCGCGGGCTGATACAGAGCTGGACGTCTCTGTATCAGCCACGGTGCAGGCAGTCTCTACTGCGCATGACTGCAGCACGTGCAGCAGTGTCTACTGCGCATGACGCGGTGTTAAACAAGTTTTAGCGAATTATTATATAATAGTTAAAGAGCCTGTTACACTGGCCACAGTGCCACTGGCAGCCGGTCGTGGGGCAGTCATGCACAGTAGAGACTGCCCACGCTGCAGCTGATACAGTGCCATTCGGTCGCAGTGCATTCATGCTCAGTAGAGACTGCCCGTGCAGCGGCTGATACAGAGCGGGATGCTCCTTCAGAGCGCCCCGCTCTGTATCAGCGTCATCACTGGCAGTCTCTACTGAGCATGATTGTGGCTTTACACACGTTTTAGCGGATTATTATATAGGATAGGATAGGATATGGGATGTTCTGTATATTTATAGGAACTTGAACAGACCATGAGACCTTTGAACCATAAAGGAGAGCCAAACTTTGATTATGCTAAAGCAAAAACATGTAGGATGTTTAACCTTGTAAAATAAAGGAAATCCCACTGCTGTGATATGCACTGTTCCAAAGTTATTACAGTTGAAACTGTTGGGGTTTTTTAATATTAAATTGTTAGCAACAGAGTTATTTGGTATCCAGACAGATATTTTGTTACAGTGATTCTCTGATATTGTCCTTGGGACTACAAGTCAGTTTTTATGGCTTTCACTAACGAAAGTGACAGTGACCCTCCATTTTGACTTTTGACATTTGTATATACTTCTACATTTTCGAATATCCATTACGTACATTATTTATTTTTTTATTTATTATGTGGTCCAAACATTGTATGTTTGAAAAACAGGATTTAACACAGTTCCCCTCTTCAAACTACAACTATAGCTGTGCTATCACACATCTATCATATGCATTGTAATAATAGATAGATAGATATGTAGCAGGATAGCAAGCACTTACGGAACTTAAAATCAATCAATATATAATTATTGTTATTTTTTAAAAAGGAAGCAGGTACTTCTTGCAGTTATCTTGGTGGCTTTATATGAAATTTAATGAGTGGAAAAAAATGAGGCAGCAACCTCTACAACTGGACGAAATCAGGAAAGAAACCATCTGCCTCAATTTTCTGTTTGTTCAAGTTCCCATAACATTCATACTTAAACCCATTAAAAGTAGACAACACAACATATGCTTTCATACCACATTATCTGTCGAGAGGCTCTTTTTGGGATGTTAAGAGGAAACAACAGGAGAGACTCTGTTTCCTTCATTTTTTCTGAGGTCATTACTAATATATTTCATTTTGATGGAACAAATGGAGTACTTCATGCTTCATTTCTTTCCTGAGTTTTAGAGAATTTGTACCATGGGGAATATGTAATGTTTAAGTCTACCCATAAATCAAATCATCAAGTTAGCTAGGAAAAGCTATTGTGGATGCATCAAAATACCAATGTTTGAGGTTCACTTAAAGGGGAACTCTACCTTTGGAACCATTGGCTTTGAATTTATTTAACAGAAGGACGTACCTGGGCAGATGTCTTTCATGCACCAATCAACTTTTTTTTTTTTTATTTAAACTCTGCTGTAGTCTTTAACTATGTGGGGGACATTTTACTATTTTGAGAATGTTTAGCTGTTTAGAATCATGAATGTGACTCTGTCTCTAACCAGCACTACCTATTCATACCTGGATTTGACATTGAGACTCAAGGTTTTAACCCACATCTCAGGGTGAAAGGTCAAATTCTCAAGGTGAGAGAGCCCAGTGGTTCCTACTCTAAGATCTGCAGAAATTAACTGCTTATTTAGCCTCTACATTAGTGCCATTTCTACCAGAATATTTGAGGGAGAAGTCCTGCTTGTCTTGTGTGCATTCAAGAAACGAGATCTAAAAGTTGTTGGACAGTAATGATCCCTTAAGGACTAACTGGCATGCCCCTGGGTTAGAGTAAGCATGGACATATCACCCAGAATTTGCGTGTCAAGCAACTTTATTGGTTAATATTTCAAAGATCTCAGGCACAGTTCCGAGGTAAGCCTAGGATTAGGGTAGTGTTCTCTCTCACTATTGCTCTAGCCAGACCTACACATGATTATAAAGATAATAAGTTATAGACTCATTTATAGACTACAGCAGAGTTTACATGCAAAAAAAATAGATGTAACTGATTCCTGTATAAATAACATGTGCCTAGGTAAGTCCTTCTGTTAAACAAGTTATGAGCCACTTATTACAAGGGCATAGTTCCTATCACAAATATTGTATTAATACACCCCAATATCTTCTATTCCCCCTTTTCTCCTAAACTATGAATCTCTTGGCCTACTAATATGTTGTATAAGAGGTATTTAATTTACTTCCTATTTATGCAATCTTAATACAAGCTGATGGGCTCCCTTTAATAAAGCATTTTAGTAATTTCTGAATGCATATACTCATAAATCTAAAGTGTATGCTTGGTTTTTATACCATTTTATTTAATTTTTCAATATTACTGATAAAATTGTTGATTCTTTGAAACAGAAATTTCCCTAATGACTTGTCGTGCACAAAGAAAGTGAATTCAACACCACAGGGGAGAAATAAATATTCTTACTGATTAAAATGGGGCTTCTAAAGGGATAGTAATACTTAAAGGGATAGTAATACTTAAAATGTAAAAAAAAATATGTTGTAGAGTTTATCCCCCTGAGTAATACAAGAGTACTCCCACTGCTGAAAGGTGTTTCATTCAAAAGTTATTAAGTTGAATTTTTTAGGTGCAATATCACAGTGGCCTGAAATTGTACAGTGGTGCTGTTGCTACACCATCCTATGGAGATTTATGGTCCTGGGACCAGAGCTGTCCATAGGATCGTGTAGCAACAGCGCCACTGTACAATTTCAGGCCACTGTGATATTGCACCTAAAAAATTCAACTTTGAAAATGAATAACTTTTGAATGAAACACCTTTCAGCAGTGGGAGTACTCTTGTTTTACTCAAGGGGATAAACCCTACAACATATATTTTTTTACATTTTAAGTATTGCTATCCCTTTAATATGTAAACAAATATATAGTGTAGGGTGTTTTACTGAAAGGTGTTTTATTAATAAGTTATTACAGCTCAAACTTGAATTTTTTTAGGTTTATTATCTCAGTAACGTGGAATTGTACAGTGGCGCTGTTGCTACGCCATCCTATGGACAGCTCCGGTCAGTTGAACATAAATCTCCATAGGATGGTGTAGCAACAGCGCCACTGTACAATTTCAGGCCACTGAGATACTGCACCTAAAAAGTTTGAGTTTGAGCTGTAATAACTTATTAAGTAAACACCTCCCAACAGTGAGAGTACCCTTGTCTTACTCAGGGGGATAAACCCTACAAAATATATTTTTTTACATTTTAAGTATTACTATCCCTTTAACCCCTACAGTGCATTGGAGACCTCTCTATTATTCAAGGGGTCACAAGCCCAGTTTAAGTCAATGGGAGGTTTTTCTGGTCACTATGATACAGTTAAAGCTGGGAACTCTCTGGATCTGCCCCATGACTCCGGTTTTTGTACCAGACTACCGGGTCTCCGTGTATAGTGGCTGATTCTCCCATGGTGAGGAGTTTCTGATGAAACTCTGCCCACTTCTCCTCCTTCCCAGCCTGTTTCTCCCACTTCCTGTCCAGTTCTCCTCCTTCCCCACCCAGTTCCTCCCACTTTCCGACACTCATGCTAAGCCCTGCCCCAACCCAACCTCTTTTGACACAATTTTTTTAATCCTCCCAGCGGCACCAGAACACAAAACTCCCAGGTGTGGGTATAATTGGTTGCAATGCGCTTTGTACCACTCTAGTATTCAAAGAGTTAAATGGGCCTTTTAAACTGTTAGTAATGTCATGTATTAATAAAAAGTAATATTGTAGATATTCAAAAAATAAATCCATTGATGCCAGTCTGATCTCTCAAACCTTTATGCACACTTTGTAGCTCAGTGGTAAATTCCCTGACTATGGAGCCTGTTCAAATCCCAGCAGGGTCAGCTCAGCCCTTCATCCTACCGAGGTCAATGAAATGAGTACCACCGATTGGGTAATAATAACATCTATTGTTTCAGCTGCCGATTCGGTTAATTAAGAGAGTGTGCGCTGAAAGCGCTTTGAGTCCCACTGGGAGAAAGTCGCTATATAAATACGAGTTATTATTATTTGTAGACCATTCCAATGAAGTAATTCTTTTTAGATTGCGGTATTCTGGCTCTGCTGAAGAGTCGCCTCGAGTTGCATGACTCAGATGTCATTCTGACAGCTTTACAGCTGACATCAGTGAAAGGGGAGGGAGGGGAGAACATTATCACAGTATATCTCTCAAACCATAAAGGTTTGAGAGATCGGACTGGAATCAATAGATTTATTTTTTGAATATCTACAATATTACTTTTTATTAATACAAGACATTACTAACAATTTAATCCCTTGAATGCTTTGGAGACCTCTCTATAATTCAAAGGGTTAAATTCCCCATTTAAAACAATAGGAGTTTGGGGAAACTGTATTCATCTCCTTTGGTAACCTGTATAACTCCCGAGGGGTTAGGCACTAAGGATGATAAAGAGGTGATAAAGTGCAGATCAGTTCTCCAGTGTTCTAAACTCTCAAAGGCCTATATTATTATATGGAGCTTATGCGCTAAGATCTCTCAAGTCAGAGATTTCTTAGTGTATTGGCTCCATAGTATAACATAGAACTTAAAGGGATAGTAATGTTTCATAATAAAAGCAGCTCTAATTAATCATCATAGTATTTGGACTTTGGAGAGTGTTATTTCAATTCTGTCAGAGTTGTAGTTCAAGAGTAATTCAATGATAAAGTATCCCTCTCCCGCCTCTTTTACTGATGTTACACTGGTCAGCTAGATCAGAAGGGATGTGCCCAGCTAGATTGCAGAGAGGGACAATCTTCAATTAAGATAAGGGAAAAACCTGAAAAACTTGTCAAGGGGGGCAGGCTTTCATTGTTCTCATAGGAAGAAGATTGTCACCTGCTGCTATCTGTCTGGTCTATGGACTGCATTCCACATCTGAGAAGAGATGGCTTACACTAGGTAAAAGGGGCGGGAGGGGAAACTGCTTGTGAATATCTCTCAAACCATAAAGGTTTGAGAGAGAAGACTTATATCGTTCTTCATGTTTTTTTAATGCCTACAAAATAAAATAAAGATAAAACAAAGTATTACTATTCCTTTAAGAGTGTTTAAAATACTGGGGAAGAGATCGCCACTTTATCACCTCTTAGTGCATCTCTCCCTAGTTCTTCTAAGTACATCAGCCTCACAATGTAAATAAATGTTGTCATTAGAGAAAGTGTCCGCTTATCACTTGTAACTAATGTTCCTTGTTGGGTTTATACCTCATCGGTTAACCCTTAGTGAGCACTCCACTGCAAAGATCATCTAAGTATTGCTAATACGAGAAATCTGTGACAAGCAAAATTTGAATTTCCATCTTTTTTTTTTCCCTGAACAATCTGAAATGTTTATATACATAAAAAGCTTGAAATATCAGGAATGCTGACTGATCTTGCCCCTGCCTAATGTAAATAGGCCACAGGGTATTTATTTTACATTCCTGAACAAAGAAAGGAGATAATTGTGTGCATGTCATACAGATCTCAACTATGTGCTTCATTGCAATCAATAACAGACTACACCCATTTATTTCACATTGTGCTCTCCAAATATGCCCACGGATTAAATGGGCCTTTTAACGCTTTTAATGCTTGAGTGGCCTCCAAAGCACTCATGGGGGTTAAAAGCTCCATTGAAATCAATGCAAATGTATATTTGTATTTAAGGTTGCTTGGCCTAGAATTACTCAAATTCTCCATAATAGACTAGCCTCCGTGAGACTGAGAGTACCACTGTCAGATTATCTAATGGTTAACTTGTTGCCCTTCAGCAGTTGCTGTACTACAAGTCCTATCATCCTCAGCCGGCAAAACACATTAAAATTATTCAACGATTGAGTGTCAAATTGGTGTCAGTGATGCAAAACCTCATTGTGCACAATATGGAATCAGACTGACTTGGAGGTTGGATCCTCTCCAATCTACACACTTGGGAACTCTCAGGGTTTGACCTCGAGACTCAGTGTTTTGAAACAAATCTCAGGGTCTCAAGGTGACGGGCTAAATATTCAGGGAAAAGGGGTTAAAACCAATATTTATTCTATAGCAAATTGTATTAGTAACCAGTGGTACAGATCATTGTCCCAGAAAAACACCACTTTTTGTTCATAGAGTCCATAGACCTGTAATCATTCAGATTTTAAGGATATCGAAGTTTGAATAATAGGCCATAGTCCCAGTCACTTTCATTGAAAATAAACTTAATTCTTAGCCTGTTATTGGCCTTTGAGAATTGGAGTTTTGCTACCATGAACTGGTCCTACTTTTTTAGCTGTTTTTTTAGATACCATAGCAGATTAGGCCCAATGGTTTTTTTAGATACCGATGAGATATAAATATACTTCTGATCACATACCAATAATAGATTATATTAGACAACTGTGCATCAGTAGTGACTATATCACTACTGTCATTCCCTGCACTTATAGATTAATACAATATATCAAAAATCTGCTTTGTGAATATATGCATCACTTTCCATCCAAAGAGAAAATCACAGGAACACTGCACTACATCTAAGGGCCAGATCACATTGTCCCATGGTCCAAAACAGGGCTATATTTTGCCCATGTCTGATATAAAGTATGGCACACCAGACCCTTCTTGTAATTCCATTATAGCAAACAGGAAAGAGCAGACAGCTCAGAAACGCATTGATAAAGAAAAAGTGTTTTTAAATTCTACAGCAGTACGCCTACTGTTGATTATTTCCGTGGTGGTGTCTGATCAGGGGCGGAATAAGATTTCCCCTGAAGCGTTGTCTGGTTTGTTTGAAACACAAACCGGTGGGATTCACATGTGAGTAGTTAACTACATGTTGGACTGATATTGCTATGAAATATTAGTAAGAGTGTCCCTACCTGTATACTGTTATAGCAAATAGCTCCCTCTCAGAACCCGAATGAATCCTTTCTAATAGTATTTTATACTAAAATATGTATTTGCGATATAGTAACTTGAAGTGTGCGAAGATGTGTATGTATATGTGAATACACAAATTAAATGCACAATGTGCAGAAATCACTGTCCATATCTATACTGTTGTCGGTTGCAGAATGTGTATTGTGGGTTGGTGTAGCTGCCTATGCTGCTGTCATCATAGTGAGAAGGGGAGGAGCAAACATACATATATTTTAATCCAGGGACTGAAAATATTTTTTGTGAGCGCTCCTTTACCTTGCAGAAGGATGTGAACAGTATTGCTCTATAATAGAAAGCCCCCACACATGTTACTTCATTCAAAACTTATTATAGCACAATATTTTTTTAACCTTTTGAATGCCAAAGGGGTACAGAACGCATTGATTTGCAATGCGTTCCATACCCACTCTGACACTCAAAGGGTTCCTCATAATTTGGTTCAGGAGAAGTTACCACTAGGTGGCACTGTTGCTAATGATTTCTATTGAGAACTATACTCTAATATATGAGGTTCTCCAAAAGTAGCAAAAATACATTTTATGGGCAGATTTGAGTTGAAATAACATTTGAATGAAGCATCTCAAAGCATAGGGAGTACCTTTATTTTCTCAGAAGCTCAAGAATATATATATTTTTTTACATTAAAAATGTACTTGTCCCTTAAAGAGCTAAGAGAATGTCTCGTGTGGGTATGAATCTGGTTACCATAATGGCACACACATTATCGTCATATCCATCATACACTAATCATATTCTCCATTTCAGATGTACACTAATCACACTTTGTTCTCGTATTCACACATTATCCTTATACTATAATCACATATTGTTAACACATTATTCATAATACACTATTCACACACTACTATAACACATTCAAACACGATCATCATACACTATTCACAAGCTATCCATCACATACTAATCACATGCTACCCATGATACACTATTCACACATTATCCATCATACAATCTTCACACACTGTCCATCAGACACTATTCACGCAATATCATCATACACTATTCATCATATATTACCAACAGACTATCCATCATAATCTGTTCTATCTAATGTTCTGTACATGTCATACACTATTCACACACGCACACACACACACTGTATCATATCAATCCCACACTATATGTCGGTATGATTTGGAGCCTCTGAATCTCTGTTTTGTTAGCTATGTGAACTTAGTATTGCATCAATAATCACGCTTTGACATCAAAGCTTGGGATGATGGGAGTGATGTGGACGTACTGTTTAGATTTGTATATTGTATGTGCCCAAACATGGGTTATATTGTGTGACCAGTGAATTCATGTACTATATTTTGTATTGAGACCCATGAGCACAATACTGATCTGTTTTATAATATACCAGTTTACTGTTCCTTGAACCCAGGCCAAAGCCCAGTTTACATGCATGCAGTTCTATGGCAGTGTGAGATCATTATTCAGTGGTGTGAATGCAATGAAGGAGCCTTTCTGAATCATGTAAGTGATACCATTCTGTGGTTGGTGCTCTGTTTTGCTTGGCCTAGGAGCCCTTGTATACACACAGCTGGTGAGCTTGTTTTGTCTCCTACAACAAGTCTGAACTTAAAGGCATTCTCCAGGGCTTTGTAAAAATGAAAATACTAGGGGCTGCCTGCACATTTATAAAGCATATTCATGTAAGTCTGAGGTACCAAACAATGTACCATTGTATCCATAGGTATCAGATAATCTGCACTTCAGTATACCTGTGTGCACATCAGGGTGTATCAGTTTGAATGTGGGTATCATTGTGTCTGAAAGTGTATCAGTATCTGTGTCTCGGTATATAGACACATCACTGGGTGGATCAGCAGAGTATAAAGAACACCTTTTTTGGTTGGAGAAACCAAAAAAAAACAACAAATAACATTCTTATGACCCATCATGCAACAATCTAGGCCAACGGTGGGAAACCAGTTATCATCAGCTTGCCAATGGCTGACTGAGGATGATAGGATACTTTTCTGTGAGTGTCATTGTGTCTGAATGTGTGATTGTGAGCCCATGTAAATGTGCATGATCAGTAATTACCCTGCAAGTTTGACATGACGTAACAGGAAGAGGAACTAATGGCAGGGGTTGGAATAATGTGTTGCCCTCTCCTAGTGTGGCTCAGATCAGGCCATCCTGTTCCTTTCCTGGTAATGTCTCAGACTTCATTTATGTCACACATAAGTAATAATGTTACCCTCACACCCTGTGCCCAAATAAGTTAGAGACACTATAAAACAAAAATAAGTTGTTCTCCATTAAACACATTAACCTAAGTAGGTGTCTTTCATACAACAGTCAAGTGTATAAATCTACATATATTTTGCATTAGATCTGCATTTTCTTGCATATTGTGATCTCTGTTTAAAATGACCTCTAAATCATACTTCCTCAAAACAAAAAATAGGATTTCATTGATATGAATGACTCTTAATTGTTATTGAATTAAAACAGATTAAAATTTAAATCACCAGCAGACACTAAAACAAAGATCAAATGCAAAGAAAATGACTGCAAAGTAAGGACACCTACTTAGGAAAGTCCTTCTGATGAACAAATTAAGAGTGTCTTATTCTAAAAGTTTCCCTTAAAGTGACACTGATCTATTAAAACATTTTTTAACAATTGCCTTTGTTGCAAAATGTGAAGAAATA
This sequence comes from Rhinophrynus dorsalis, assembly GCA_037306005.1. Taxonomy (NCBI): domain Eukaryota; kingdom Metazoa; phylum Chordata; class Amphibia; order Anura; family Rhinophrynidae; genus Rhinophrynus; species Rhinophrynus dorsalis. The sequence continues at coordinate 327,228,916 of CM074718.1, read as the reverse complement.
ATGTTTTACTGACAGGGTGTTGCAGGGTACTGGATGAGGATAGCCAAGGTCCCAGATCTCATGGTTAAAACCACGGTCTTGATGTCAGGTTGGGGCATGTAAAGGTGTTAATATCTCAACTAGTAATGGTGCCATTGGTTACACAGTGCACCAATCATGCATTAGGATGGCTTAAGCCCCAGTGCTTTTGGGAATTTAGTAGCTCCCAACACATGGGAGGGCATCTCAAGAGAGATAACAAAGGCTGAAGGAGTAATGGAAGACATACAAGTACATCAATGAAATAAGGTATTAGGCTTTTCCTGGAGGTAATGTAAGCGTGAAATGGTTGAGACACAGAGCTCCCATTGGGGTATAAGCACAAAAGAAAAGTGAAGTAACTTGGGGCAATCCAACTGCTCCATAGGGACTAAATTAAACTTCCCCAAAGTCCTATTTATTTAAATAGGAATATGAATACTAAAGAGGTCTACAGTTCCCTGCTTTGCAAAGTAATGGAGTCCTATCATGCTTTGAAGGTGTTAAAATCCCCGTTAAAATCAGGGAGAGGTTTTACTGGTCCTCTATGGACCACTTGATTTGTTCCAGAATTGATCCACTTTACTTGGTGCATAATGTTCATCTCTTTCTTTCTGCATAAGTCCCCAAGTGTGTTGATGAGAGCTTTTCCTTGTGAGATGAGAAACACATACACTGCAGACCACTGACTGAGTCACTTTGCTGTGTGCTAAGGAAGGCAAGCTGGTAGTGTCCATAAGACTTCCCTTGCCTCCCCATGGGACTTATTATACACCTCCTTTTTTCACCCGTTCTGATGACAAAACCACATTACAAATATTTCATTGCGTAGGGGTTCTAGTTGCGCAAGGGACAGACATTTTTCACAGTGATCTTCATGCAAGCTCTACAAAAACATACATTGTTTAATCTGTGCACATGTGTAATGCAAGCTTTCCTTGGCTTCCTTTCAAACAGCGCTTTTGTTTAATGAATCGCTACAACCTGACCTCTGACAATTTTTCTCCCTCCTTTCTCTTTCTGTGCTGCAGATTTCTCCCTCTCTAGCCTACAGGAAGTTTTATTTAAACCAAGAAGCTGCCAGAGGTGCCTCCAACGCATTGATTACTGCTAAAGAATGACCTTGGGGGAAGGTTATTGAAAGAATTACAATTTGTCTCAGATATATAATTCTTCTCTGGGATATGATAGGCATTTTCAAATGTTAAAGGCTGGAGGGAAATATACATCAAAACAAGAAAATAGCAGATTAACCCCTTGTAGGCTTTGTGAAGCAAAATGTTTCAAAGAAATCTAGCAGTCAAATATTATAGGGTTTTCATGTGGAGTAAAACAAGGATATTACCAGTATGAGGAGATGCTCCAGAAAAAAAGTTATTAAAGATCAAACCATCATGAAGCATTCACATTGCCACTATAACATTCTATGGACAGAAATAGTACACAGTGGCCTTCTGGACATCAGGTTGCTATGTTATCATAGGCGACTGAAGAAGGGACAAGCTACCCCCCATACACTTGCCTCCTCCATATAAAGTTAGGGGCTGGGTGGGCTGGACTGGGGGTCATATTATGGATTTGCTCCCCCCCACCCCCGTAAACATATTTGCGAAAGCCACTGTATAATGTTACACTATGGGCCAAGGCACTAAGATCTATGAAGCTGGGGAAATCTTAGAACATAGGCCCATAGAACACCATAGGAAATGGAGAGCATATCACACTGGAGAAGTAATCTCCCTTTTATCACCTCTTTAGTGAGTAACAGCTTCCTCATTTCCTAAAAGTTTAAGCTGACAGGAAGTGATAAAGCTGTTACTATAAAGTGGAAATTATTTTCCCAGTGTGATGAACTCTCCAAGTTCTATGTTATTCAATGGAGCTAAGATTTCTCCAGCTTGACAGATCTTAGTGCATAGGTTGCATAGAATAGCATAGGACTGGAGAGTTTATCACACTGCAAAAAGTCATCTCTACTTTATCACCTCTTTATCACACCTTAACGCATAACTCCTGGAATGCTACAGAATAATTATCTGAAATCTGGCCACTAGAGGGCACTGTCAATGTAAAAAAGGCAACTGTTTAAACTGCAATAACACTACAAAGATGTATTTCCCAGCAATAACTCTGCCTAAGATGTTCAATAAATGCTTTTTTACATTCTTTAAATCAATACTTTACCTCTTTCACACTGGGGACCAGTAAACCCGTAAACACAAGCGCATCTGTTGGGACCAATGCAACGGCCTCCGTTCTGACACCCATTTTCACAGACAGCTGTGGGGGCAAAAAAAAAAAAACTTTTCATGTCATTATATATACTTGTAATTATTTACTCATATACAGTAAACACTAGTGGTGCACAATTTCACAAACAATTTACAGTAAAAGGCAGTGGTAGCTAAGCCCTGACACTTGTGTGCTACATACATTGAATATTTTCAAGATATATGTATTGAGTATAATTAGAGCAATTAAAGAGAGTGAGCCTCTGATTGAGCCTCATGTACTCAAGCAGAGGTATCCTGAAAACATAGTAGCATAGTAAATTAGGTTGAAAAAAGAAACAAGTCAATCAAGTTCAACCTTTGCCTCATAATCCAGATAAATGAAAATTATACTAATACACAGATAACCCTTTATGTTCCCTCTTGAAAGCAATGTAATCTTCTCTTAAATGTATCCATTGTGTCTGCCATTACCACATACAATGTTTGTAGCTCTTTAGGAAGGTATCCTATTGAAATGTCACCCACTATTTGGCGAACAACAAAACACTGCATTAACACTGCAAAACTGCATTAAAAATGTCGTCTGCATGAAAAAAGGCAACATCAGAATGTCACCTGCTTCAAAAGGGCGACATTAGAATGTCGTAGGCTTCAGTATCGAGTAGTATCCATCCATGCCTTAAACCACTGAGTGGCACAGGGGTCCGCAACGCTTTGAAATGCATTGCAAACCCCTCTAGCACTCAATGGTATGTCCCAATACTCATTTGCCTTTAACCTATTTGATAATAATCCTAAACATATTATTCTTATATAGTACACAGCACTGTAGAGAGATTTTTTTCAGGCACAGTGAGTCACTGCCCTGTAGAGCTTTCACTCAAAGTTTTTGCTACTTGAGGAGCAGGGAGATGAAGTGACTTGACTAAGGTCAAAATGAGCTGTGGACAGGTAATTGAACCAGGATTCCACAACTTCACAGCCAGTGATTGGGCTTCAAAGTCAGTTCTTTATATACCTGAGAGACCACCAGCAGAGGAACTTCCTCATATTCCAAATCCAGTTTGACACTGGCATATGTAAGGGACTCAGGCACAAAAGAATAACTCAGATATGCTGGCACAAACTGCACCAATGGCAATAAATACAATTTCCCACTGACTAATATGGCACTTTTAATCAGTTTAATGATACAGGTTCTCAACTTCATGCCTCTCTAGCATTCAAGGGGTTAAAATCCTCTTTTAACTCATTGTGTTGTGATTTGTTTTTGTCAGAATTGCTCCTCTTTTTTCCCACATATGGCCCTAAATATTTAAAATCATCACTTGTGCAACACCAGACATTCCCTTAGATTTGTCTGGATATGGGAAATCTAACCACTCTGGAACATTTCTAGCCATGGGAAATTGGTATGGACGTTTTCCCAGCCTATCCCTTCTGTGGCCATGAGAATCTCATCTCTTCACTATTATTATGTGGTGCAATCTAACAAATTATTTCCTTTTTATCAGGATTACAAACTTGACAACACCCGAGATAACAAGCCAGATGAGCCTAGTAAAGCACAGAGACTGAGGCAGACTTGGATGGCATTGATAACTGGAGGATGGAGACTAATTGCTTGTTTGGAAATGGCTGTCGTCCAAAGCCACAAGGCAAAGGTTCAACCCCTATCACATCACAAGTCTGGCCAATGGCAGATAAAAAAAACTTAAAAATGTTAACATCTTAAAAAAAAAGTGTTATAAAGCTGTAAAAGATAAAAAGATATAGCCAGACATAACTTTCCATTTTTGTGCTATCTTATTTTGATAAGCAGCATCCAATTCACTTGCATGGGATTTGTGTTTACTTAACCAAAATAATGCAAAAAGTATGGATGAATCACAGTTAAAGGGACTGTAATGTCCCATAAAAACTTTATCGTTTTGAAGAGCACAAGAAAATAAGAAGGATGGTGCAAACTCAATCTCTCAAACCGCTATGGTTTGAGAGATATTTACACTTAAAGTTCGCTCCTCTCTCTCTCCTGATGTCAGCGTCTAGTTGACGGCAGGAGATTCCGGTCCGGGGTCCAGCAGGAGCCTATGCAGCAGAGCCGAAATCGATGTATTGCAAAATAATTACAAAGTGTGCTTACAAACCAGGCACACTTTGTAGACATTTTCAATGAAGTAATTATTTTGCAATACCGCTATTTCAGCTCTGCTGCAGAGCCTCCTCGAGTCGTACGACTCGAATCTCCTGCTGTCAGCTTTACAGCTGACATCAGGAGAAAGGGGCGAACTTTAAGTTCCTATATCTCTCAAACATAGCGGTTTGAGAGATAGTGTTTGCACCATTCTTCTTATTTTCTTCAGCTCTATAAAAGTGTAAAAAGTTTTTATGGGACATTACTGTCCCTTTAAGTCTGGCTACATCTGTATGCCCTGAAGTCTAAAGCCTATACGTAGCCAGACTTGACTGTGATTTATCCATACTTTCTGCATTATATCTGGTTAAAGTGATAGTGATGTTTCACAAAAATTCAGCTCCAATTAATCTTCAAAGTATTTGAGCCATGGATAGTGTTAATTCAGTACTGTCAGAGTTGTAGTTCAAGAGTAATTGAATGATAAAGTGTCCCCCTCCCGCCCCTTTTACTTTGTGTAAGCCTCATCCCCTCAGATGTGGAATCTGGTCTCTTGACCAGACAGGTCGCAGCAAGGTACAATCTTCTTACTGTGAGAATAAGGAAAACCCTGCCTCCCCTCTTGACAGGTTTTTCAGGTTTTTCCTTAGATTGTCCCTCTCTGCGATCCATCTGGACAGTCCTGCTGCTCTGAGGTGAGCAGTGATGCATCAGTAAAAGGGATGGGAGGGGGATACTTTATCATTCAATTACTCCTGAACTACAACTAGGACAGTATTGAAATAATGTTCTCCACAGTCAGAGATGCTTTTTTTGTGAAACATTACTGTCACTTTAGGTAAACAAAAATCCCGTGTAAGTGAATTGGATGCTTCTTATCAAAATAAGATAGCACAAAATAAGTGGGGCAAACCATTTGTCCAATAGGGGACAAATAAAAATGCTCATTGCTTTAAAATTATCTTTTGTATCCCTTGAACGCCAGAAATGTCTAGCAAGCCTTACTAAGCAATGCAGACCTCTCCAGCATTCAGAGGGTTAACCCTTTGAGTGCCAGATGGGTACGAAATGCATGCTTTGCAATGCATTCCGTACCCCTCTGGCACTCAAAGGGTTAAAAGCCCCATTTAAATCAAATACATTTTCTCAGGATCATAAGGACGTAAAAAAATTGAGGAAATGTTCCGCTGTAATTTATAGACCTGTCACTATATGTAAAACGTGCAAAAAATGACCAGAACACAATCTTCCTTGTTTTGAGGAGAGGGAATTTTAGTCAGGTTCTAGCCTCAGATTATTTTTAAGTAAAACATTTTTACGTGTCTGGCCTCTCTCTGGCATGATGTTTAAACTTTCACTAAACTGCTTAAATTACTACTTCATAATGGCATGCTATGATTCATGAAGGATCAATGATACAAAGGATTTTAAATAAAAAGGTGACTTTATTGCAGATGTACATCCAAGTTAAACTTGTTTGTACAATACAACAGACACACATACAGAACTAGAATGTTAACTCCTTGCAGATTAGAGGAGTGTGCAGTGCATTGTTTTGAAATGGATTCCACACACCCCTCTCACCTTCAAAGAGGTTAACATGCCAGCTATAAGTTTAATACCCCGTTTCTTATGGTTTCCTTTTGAATTGTCGCCAGTAATGGGCGACCAAAAAAACAGTGCAATAACAATGGCACCTGATTGAAAAGGGCGACATTCTGACTTCGAGACATAAGAATGTTGAGAAACCAGGCAACATACTTGTATGCAATGTGGCGGAGAGGTGAAGGGGTTGAAAAAAAATGAGCCATTTTGATGGTCTCATTCAAGTATGCCCCAATTAAAGGGATAGTAATACTTCGTTTTAACTTTATTTTATTTTGTAGGCATTAAAAAAACATGAAGAATGATATAAGTCTTATCTCTCAAACCTTTATGGTTTATGAGATATTCACAAGCAAAGTTTCCCCTCCCCGCCCCTTTTACCTAGTGTAAGCCATCTCTTCTCAGATGTGGATCAGGTTGTATGACCAGACAGATAACAGAAGGGGACAATTTTCTTTGTATGAAAACAATGAAAGCCCTTCCCCCCTTGACAAGTTTTTCAGCTTTTTCCCTTATCTTAATTGAAGATTGTCCCTCTCTGCAGTCTACCTGGGCACTTCCCTTCTGATCTGGTTGAACGGGGGGGGATACTTTGTGAATATCTCTTAAACCATAAAGGTTTGAGAGATAAGACTTATATCATTCTTCATGTTTTTTAATGCCTACAAAATAAAATAAAGTTAAAACGAAGTATTACTATCCCTTTAACAACCTATGAATCTTGTAATGTTTATAAGGTTCAGAGCTCAAACTATATTCAGCATACAAATTTACCAAATGACATAGTCAAGAATCTCTTCCATTTATTCTTCTTTTAGATGTTGGAAATAAAAGCCCCATCCATCACAGGTCACAGAATGAGCAGGTGGCTATGTCATTCATGAGTGGGAAGGAAAGAGTAGCTGTTGTCATTGTAACTAGGGATTGTTGTGTTTGTGCATGGGAAGAAAGTGGGAAGGGGAGAAAACTACAGGGGATTTGGGGACAGGTGCAGGAAGGAAAGCACGGGTGCAGCATTGGGAGAAGAAAGAAAGAAAGAAAGAAAGAAAGAAAGAAAGAAAGAAAGAAAGAAAGCAGGTATGAAGCAGCCAGCATGAAGAAGAAGGCAAGATGAGTTATACACTATTGTGAGAAGTTTCTCCATGCTCAGAGGCATGTGACCCTCAAAGGCTTCTTTCTTGGCCTCAAGTTAGTTCATTGCATCATAGTGTGTTGCAGTCTTATGTACAGTTCAGGCGTTGGTTTAAAGGAGCAGTAAACTTTTTTTATGAAGCAAAATATATATTGTAGGGCTTTTCCTGTTGAGTAAAACAAGAGTACCCCCACTGCTTGAAGATGCATCTTTCCAGAATTACTACAGTTTAAACATCAGTTTTTCACTAGTGCCCACTAGTGGTCAGATTTCAATGCAATATTCTGTTGCATTCTATGGGAGAGGTGAGTCACTGACAAACAGTTCACCATAGAATGAGATAGAAATTGCTGAGTCATGATGTCACTTTGACCTTTCAGGAAGTAATGATGCCTCTACTGACATCCTGATAGTTTGAACTGTTATAGTTTTTGAATAAAACAACTGACAGCAGTGAGATTAGCCTTTTTTGCACGGAAATGAAAGCCCTATTACATATGTATTTTCATTAAAAGGTTTACTACTCTTTTCAAAGTTCCTTTTCTTTTCAATGGGGATTTTAATTTCCCCTCTCTGGTGCTGTGTTGGTCCCTCCAGAATAATTTTTAGCTTATTGAATCACACCTTATGTATTAAAGTGTATCTATCTCTGAAACTTAACATCGAGGCTCCACAGAATAACATAGGATTAGGAAGGACGTTTCACTTGAGACACTTCTCTCACCTTAGTGTTAGGATGGGCGACTTGATTCCCTTCAACTGCTGAGGACTACAATTCCCATCATTCAGTTGGCTGGCTGGGGGTGATGGGAGTTGTAATCCTAAACAGCTGGAGAGCCTCAGGTTGCCCAGTCCTGCCTTAACGCATCTGCCCCAGGGGAAGTCTGGGAAAGCATTAGGAAATGAAAGAGAAAGGATCAGACTTTAAGGAATGGAGATGGAGGGGGAATCCGTGTGTTCCAAATCCATTTGTCTCACTAAGGAATAAATTCACATATGAATCATATTCAAGCTCTTTATAAATTGAAATAATTGTGCTATCATTTTCCAGATATGATTTGCAGTAACTCACATAACACAGAATACGTGTGGAATATCTACTTACGCTGCCCGCAGTGAGTCCCGGTGTATCCTTTTTGGCAAATACAGGAGTCCTCATTACAACTGCCTCCATTCATGCACCTGACATTACAGTTCATAACTACAATGAGAAAGACAAGAGAAGAGTATATATTAGATCACAGCACTACTAGATGATTCAAACCAATGATACAGCTGCCTTCATTCACACTGCACATTTATAAATACACACAGAAAGACAGCATAAGACTATATATTTGATCACAGCACTACCATAAGCATAACTGGGGAATTCCAAGATAAGCTGACCCTGAGATCTTTGAAATAATAACACTTAAGGGATAGTAATGTTTCAAAATAAAAGCAGCTTCAATTAATCTTCATAGTATTTGGGCCATGGAGAGTGTTATTTCATTACTGTCAGAGTTGTAGTTCAAGAGTAATTGAATAATAAAATATCCCCCTCCCGCCTCTTTTACCTAGTGTAAGCCACCTCCCCTCAGATGTGGAAACTGGTCTTAAGACCAGACAGCTCACAGCAAGGGACAATCTTCTTACTGTGAGAACAATGAAAACCCTGCACCCCTTAACAGGTTTTTCAGGGTTTTCCATTATGCTGATTGAAGATTGTCCCTCTCTGCAAGCCATGTGGATACCACCTTCCTGTTCTGAGGGGAGCAGTGTTACATCATTAAAAGGAGAGGGAAGGGGATACTTTATCATTCAATTACTCTTGATCTACATCAGGTTAGTTACAGTTGGTTACCACAAGGTACAGCCCTATGAAATATTGTCTTTCAGGTAGTAATTGATAAGAATGTATATAAGAATGCTTCTATGCTTGTCATTGCGCTGCCTTGAAATAGCTCAGCTGTTTGACACAGCTGGGCCTACAGCATTTGGGGGGCTTTTAACCCTTTAAATACTAGAGGGGTCTCCAAAGGTTTAACACCCTTTGAATGGTAGATGTCTCCAAAGCGTTGGCAAAGCAATGGGTTGAAGACCACTAGCATTCAATGGGACTATGGGGAATGTTTGTTTGTTTCCTATGATTTTCACCTAGAAACTCTTAGAACCTCAGTAATTTTGTGTTAACAGCTCAAGTTATATTTGAATATATTATTATTATTTGTTTTTTGTTCTAATTATATTGCTTAAGAAAGCAATAACAGTCTTCTCTTGGACAGGGAATCACCACTCTGAGACAAATGCTCTTCCCTTCTCGGGTTCAGAGACAGCCAGCACACAGGGGGTATACACTGCTGAATTCCATTATGCTATCAATTACTAAGAAGCATTGTGATTTATGTCCTGGCCCTAGGAATGTTCTGGAGAGCTGTACAAATACAGGCAGAGGCTGGCCCCCAGCAGAGCATGCAGTTAAAGCCCCTTCTCTCTCAGGAAAGCATTGCGTTTTCAGTTACAGCATTGTGGGGGGTGGGTTGCTTTCTTTGCTTCACCATAAATGATCAGCAGCTTTGTACACATCCTCTATACAGAAAACCTTACATTGGCTTTTTCATGTTTATTACAGTGGCCATGCAACAAAAAAAGGATTCTGGGTAATGATTACCTGCTAATACTGACATTCCAAATGTTAAAAAAACTTTTTATAATATCTGTACATTTTGTAATATATTTCACTGAATTTTAGGTAAGGGTGTATAGAAAAACTAAATAAAAGACACTGAGAGATTTGTTTGCTATTCAGTAAATTCCAAACAAATATTAGAAGTATAATGGGTGGAATCAAAACACGGATGTGCCAGAGTAATGGTCAAGATGATTTTTAGATGAACGTTTTCAAACAGAAGTATATAGAATCACAGGTTTACATGGTAATGCAGAATTGTTCTCTATGGTGTAGTGGGTTTGCACCAGAGAGTCTCCGCTGTTAATTTGTTCATACCCACATAACGCAGAACATACTTTTTTTGCCATGGAGAGATAGGTTTAAATTCTTGTGCCCAAAGAGAACTATAACAAAATATCTGGCACCAAAGGGTGAAATGCCCTTTTTGCATGCTGCATCCACAGTGTGTACCTCGTTCTCTATTTCCCTCATGCCTTTCCTTCTTTTACTTTGTGTCTCCTCTGTTTTACACCCCCCGCCCTTTTAATTTATCACCCTCAAAATTCCTCTTTTTACACTCTTCCCGTCTGACTTCATTATGGGGAAGATTTACAACAGGGCAAGAGGGCCCAGCAGCTAAATTCAAAAGGTTACACACGTAAAATTTTCAGGCGATCATCAGTTTGTGCATGGGAAAATTATTTGGTGTAAGAATGTACAAAAATGGGTGACCTTGATATATTAATATTATTACTATTATTCTTTATATAGAAAAACTATCGAGAGAGGTGTTATAATAAAGGTGTTGCAACTAAAATAGATGTCTCATTTGGCATTATTCCATTTTTTTTTAACTTGGCCAATGTCTTAGACTATTAGTTGTGCATCTACTGCTTGAACAAGGGTATGCAAACTGTTGCTTTCCAGCTGTTGTCAGACTATAGTTTGCATAATCTTCAGCCATCATATAAAAATTACCTTACTTTCTTTGGTTCCCCTACAGATACACATTTGAGATGGAAATGAGGTGGAGTGATTAATGCAGACACACACACGCAAACACCTTGAAATAAAGACATACACTAAGATATACAAACACAAACACACACTTAGACTGAGAAAGATGACACACACACTCACTAACATAGATATACACTGAGATAGATAACCACATTTTCATCCTACCATTCAGGAACACTGCGGAGATGAGAGCAGTTAGGGTACTTGTCCTCTGCATTAGTGCAGCTATGAAGGATGGGTCAGTATACATCACTGGACATCAGTGCGCAACCTGCACTTTCCATGGCATACCACAGAGATCTAAACACTAGAGGGAGAACTGCCCATTGACTGCTGTGACAGAAAACAATGTCTGTGGAGGGCTAAAAGATAATGTACATCATGCCCAAAGCTTTAGACTACCATTACACTACAACAAAATTGCACTGTAGCTCCTTTTGATGTCAGGATAAAGGCTCAGTTATCTCTCTACAGTTTAGAGTCCTGTCTAGAAGACATTTTTCTGTAGTCCAGACATCATTTTCTGTAACAGTAGGCAATTGGCAGTTCTCCTTCTAGTGTTTATCCCTCTGAGTGCAAAGCAATGTGTTGTGTACCCATCTGGCACTCAAAGGGTTAAAACTCTGTGATCTATAGTCTTCTATCTGGGACTTTGTATTGTCCCAGAAGGGGGCTGCCTGGGACATGTGGCAAACATTTAACATCCAGGATTAGTTATCACCTTAACAAACACACACACACACACACACACAAACACATACACACATATCAACACAGTTAAACTGAGACAGACCACACACACACATTGAAACAAGGACACAAACATTGAGACAGATACACACATACACTGAGATAAATACACACATATACTGCAATAAACACCCACATAGTTAGACTGAGATAGACACACACACACACACACACACCAAAAAGACACACACTGAGACAGTTACATGCACAAACACACATATCCACATAAACTGAAAAATACACCCACATATTTATAATGAGACAGACACACACAGTAAAACATACAGGCACTGAAATCGACACACACATACACACTAACTGACTTACACTGAGACAGATACACACACAAACACACACACTGAGAGCTAAGGAGACACAACACTAAGACATAATTTAGGTGGAAATTTTATTCCACTCCCCCTCATAGAAAAAACTTAGATTGTTTAGGCTTTTATAGAAAAATAAAGAATTACACATTTATTCATATTAAATTGCATTTTGTAACTTACTTTCTATTTTATAAACGGCTACTTATTGTCTACTTAAAAATAAGAAGAGGTCAACAGTTAGAGTACCCCCATCTCAGGGCCAGCGCTACCATTAAGGCAGGACAGGCAGCTGCCTTAGGGCGCCGTAACTGAGGGGCGCCGAAAAGGGGGAAGCTGGAATTTTTTGTTTTAATATATATATCTGCCGCGAGGGAGCGCTGATTTACACTACCAAGTGCTCCCTCGCGGCTATGTGACACACCGCAGAGAGACCCAGGCTCTGTAGTAATACAGAGCACTGGGCGATGACATCATCTCTTAGCGCTCTGCATTACTGATAGCAGCGCGAGGGAGCTTCAGCGCTGTGCCGAAGGAGGCACAGAGCTCTAAGTTACGGCACGGCGCTAGACTACCAGGGACTCAAGGTAGTGGATGAAGGGGAAATGTGGAGATGAAGGGGCATTATGGAAGGGGCATTGTGGAGATGAAGGGGCACTGTGGAGATGAAGAGGCAATGTGGAGATAAGGGGGCATTGTGGAAGGGGCAATGTGGAGGTGGGGAGAGTGTAGAGGTGAATATGTGGGCAGGGGCAGGGGATTGTGGCAAGGTCGGGGGGTGGGCAGGGGATTGTGTCCGGGTCGGAGGGGGGGCATCAAAATGCACCTTCGCCTGTGTATACAAAAATCCTTGCACCGGCCCTGCCCCATCCCATTAGAGACATATGCACAAATATTGAGAATGAAGGACACAGCAATTCCTGTGTGGAGAGAGTGCCAAAATGTGGTGGAAAAAAAATGTAAAAAATTTACCATAAGGAGAACTGAATTTTTCTAAGGATGTTAATTAAAATAATTATGTTTAAATGTTTATCTGCCATGTGGAACAGGCTCTTAAGACTGGGACTTGATTAAATTATCCCTTGTTAACAAGCATTCGAATCTCACAGCTGTTTGTTTATACAATATGCTGATTTCAATTTTTTGCTTGCTTTTATGTGATTTTTTTTTTTAATGTTGTTATAGAACCAAAGCAGAATTTAAGTCTTTTATTCAAATGTGGTTTTGGCTTTGGCTATTGAATAACTGATGTGCAGAGAGGACTAAAGAACATTTTGTCATGACATAAACAGTGTTATTTTCTTTTGTTTGTCTAGCTTTCCCAAAAGACATATTTTTAGCATATGTAAGTAGCAAAAAGAAAGAGCCGAGTTATACACTAAGGTAATATAAATATGTTACAGAGGAGATAAGCTCTTCAGTGTAATATATACTTCAATTCCTATGTCATTCAATGAAGCCTGTGCACTAACATAACTTCAGTTTGAGAAATCTTAGAATAACATAGGGACTGGAGAGTTTATCACACTGGAGAAGTTAGCTCCACTTTGTCAACTCTTTATCACACTTTTATTTCACCTTAGGTCAGGGCTGTCCAAGTTCAGCCCTCAAGGGCCACCAACAGGCCAGGATGTAAGGTCAAAATGAATGAGCCACTGATTAACCCACCTGTGATTAATCAAGGAAATCCTTGCATCCTGGCCTGTTGGTGGCCCTTGAGGACTGAACTTGGACAGCCCTGCCTTAAGGCATCTAGCCTCAGGTATATTGGAACAACAGAGCTATTCACTTATTGGAACTCTTGGAAGGGGGTGAAAGGGTATGGTGTGATAAAGCAGTTATTATGAGGAGATAACTTCTCCATTATGGTATACTCCGTAAACCATATGTTATTCTATTGAGTCGATGCACTAAGATGTCTGTCATTTGAGAAATGTGAGTACATAGGCTCCATAGAATAACATAGGAACTGGAGAGTTTCTCTTGCTGGAGAAGTTTTCTTCTCCTTATCACACATTAGTGCATCCACCCCTGCTGTTGGGAACTACAACTCCAGCAGGTGGTTGAGGACGATGGCAGTTGCTGACCCCAATAGATGGTGGTCCAACAACTATCCATCCTGTAAAGCATATTTATAGAAAATAGGTAAGATCTGAGGAGTTATGTTGACCAGGGATAAGGAAATGATAAATAGGAGATAATTTCTCAAGTGAAATGAACTCTCTAAATTCTGTGTTATACTGTGGAACCTATGTACATACCTGGGAACTTTTTCTTATGAACTACCCAGAGAGGGTGAGTCTTGTGATGCTGCTGGTGGAGATCAATGAGGTGATTTAGAAGTGGATGAGAAGTGGGAGGAACACAATGGGAGAAGCAGAAGTGGGTAGAGTTTCACTGGAAACTCCCCACATCCGGAAAATTAGCCTCTGCCCCGGAGACCTGGAAACTAGCTGCAAAAACCAGAGTCTCCGGGGCAAATCCAAGCTATGCCTATGAACTACTAACACTCAAGTTGACTATATATGAAAGACAAAGAAAGTAGAAAAGAAATACGAATATACTAGCTATCAGTTCAGTTCAATACTGTTACAACTGTGGCACTTTCGTGTCGTCATTAAACCACCTCAAAGGCAACAAAATCTGCCGTGCACTTACTTCCGGACAGACTGCAGTTACAGATCTGTACCTCAGTCTGTCAGTCTTCTTCTGTTTCTCCCCAACTATTGTTGCGTTCCAACTACCTCCAATGACAAAGGAGTTCTCCATATAAGCTGGATGGAACGCGACAATAGTTGGGGAGGGAACAGAAGAAGATTGACAGACTGCGGTGTAGAGCTGTAACCTCAGTCTGTCCGGTACTAAATAATAATAATGTAAATTTCCAAAAGAGTATGCATAAAAAGAGAAATAAAACAACACAGGGTGGCAATTAGGTAAATTTGTATAGGGGTGATAATGACCCTTTAAACTCTGTTCTGTGGAACCCCATGGTTCCCTGAAGAAATGTAAGCAGAGAGAGGATCAAGACTGACACAGAAATGCATTGAAGAGCTCGCTATCATTCAAGGGGATAAAAGCCTAACTTATATTATAGAAACATAATGAAGTTGAAAAAAGAAAGTTGACAACAGAAATGCACCAATCAAACTTTGCCATTTCACCCTTGTTTGTATTGGTCCATAAGAAAGCAACCCCTCCCCCATACAGGCCAATTCCTGTTAGGCATGAAGTTGTTAATAAGAACACTCCTTCCTGACTCCAAAAGGAAGTTGAATATCTCCCTGGATCCAGATCCTATTTACACTGAAACAAACTGTCATATAATTTTTTTTTTTGTGAAAGTATTTTACCAGGAAGAATACATTGAGACTGTCACTCATTTTCAAGTGTACCCTGGACTCATTTTATCTACCTCAGAAGGGTGAAAGTCTGAGCTACCTTGCCAAGACTAGAACCTGTGACCTTGAATTCTATTTTTCTGGGCTAAAAAGGTATCAGTTGACTTTTTAATTTTTTTCCCCATGATGCAATTGGTTTGCCCGGATTGCTCCACATTTGTCTTCATACATATTCCCCTTAGGCATACCTGGGATTGGAATATTCAGAATGAGCTAACCCTGAGATCTTGAAAATATTAACATTTAGATTCTAGGTGATATGTCAACACCTGTCTAATTCAGATGTCATCTAATCAGTCCTCCAGGAAGCTTTGATATGTAACATATTAGAGCTATCACTGGTTGAATACACACAAGATATGCAGGACTTCTCCCTCTCTTTTCCTGGTGTAAATCACACTGATGTAAAGACTACAGAAGAAAATAAAGGGGAACCCTCACCTGTATTGATGTTTCATTCATTTTAATGCTCCTGTAGACTGAATCTGCAATCTTTTGTCTTTTTATTAATATAATGCTGCATTTTTGAGATATTTGTTTTTAAAGTTAATCTGGTGACGTCAGTTCAGGACAGGCTGTGGTACAGCTCTGTACAGCAGTCTGTCAATCTGCATCTGTTCCCCTTCCCAAGTAGTGTCTTGTTCCAACCTCCTCCAATGACGGGGGATTTTTCCATGTAAACTGTAGCGGTCTCTTGCCAATGAGAGCCCTCCGGCTCACATGGAGAAATCCCCATCATTGGAGGAGGTTGGAAAAAGACACTACTTGGAGAGACGGAGATTGACAGTCTGCTGTACAGAGCTGTACCGCAGCCTGTCCTGAAGTGACATCACCAGATTCAGTGCACAGGATCATTAAAATGAAGGAAACCTTAATACAGGTGACAGTTCCCTTTTAATTGGTGTACAGATCATATAGCAGGTACCACTGGGTACCCCTGAGAATCCCTTCACCCTGAGACCCTAAGAGTTCCCAGCTATGTCCATGGGGTTAGATAGAAGAATGTACCCAAACATATACAACTTAGCTTCATAAAAATGTTAAAACTGCTCCTATGTGTAAAAAGTGGAACATTCCACTTTGTACAATGGTGCACTCACAAACAAGAAATTAATATTATTGCGCCATTTTCCATATATAGCACATTTGTTCTCTGCAGCTGGAGTACTACGAAAAGTCCTACAGTCAATTATCTCTTTGACTGTCAGAGGGGTACCTGGTGAATTTCTTTTCAAGGAGTTGGATGCCCCTCTGGCACTCAAAAGGTTAAACAGAGAGAACAAATACACATTCTCTTGGTCCCCATTGATTTTTCAGTGCACTGTTCACCCCTCTGACACTCAACGGGTTAAAATTGAAGGGGTAAAAAGGACCATTTAAATCCATGGAAAAACTGATCTGTATTTTCCCTCTATGGTGCCGTTGGCTTGCTTCATAATTGCAACACTTTTGCTCTGCAATGCATTCCTTACCCCTCTGGCACTCAAAGGGTTAATTTGTCAGTCTCTCTCTATCTGGCAGTGTATAGCTTTAATGAATTACCTACTTTCTGTTTATAGACTGTCGAAAGAAAGACATTTTTGTGGCAGCTTAAAGGAAATAGTGTGTCTATTGCTAAATTGTAAAAACTGAATTCCATTGTGCCCACTAGGTATTACAGCACATTAATATTATGTCTGGACTTTTTTATTTTATCCATCCTTCCACCTTTCCAAACTAAATTCAATTGCAGAAATGTGAAATTACTTCATAGACTGATTTTTGAAAACCCTTTTTTTTTTTGCTACTGTGGATAGCACAGAGTATCTGCCATGTGTTTAGCTTTGTCTGGCACAAAAATTGTCTCTGCCAGAGACCAAACACCATTCACAACACAATGAAGCACATCTCCCCCCTTTGGAATTTGGAGTGTGCGGGGGAGATATTAAAGGTGGATACATTTCCAAAGTGAAAAGCAATAACTGCAGAGTATTGTGTTGTGTAGCTGAAGTTGGCTCAGAGAATGAACCCTTTGACTGCCAGAGCGATACGCAACGCATTGCTTTGCAACGCGATGCACACCCCTCTGGCACTCAAAGGGTTAAAAGGGACAGTAAACGTTTCCTTGTATAAAAAACATATATATTGTAATTCTTTAATTACTAACTAAAATTCACAGTTGAAAGATTTTACATTGAGAAGTTATTATATATGAAGTTATGGTTTTCCCTTTGAGTGCCAGAGGGGTATGCACTCAAAGAGTTAAACTGCAATTTTCTGTTGAGGTCAATAGGTGAGGCTGTTCCTATCACTTTCTAAACAAACCGGACTCAGTTATTATGCATGTTGTTCTGTTGCTTAGTACCTTTGTGCTGTAATAACTTTTGAATGGAAAATATGTAGAATCTCATAGCAGTGGGAGAGTACTTTTACTCATCACGAAAAGCCCTGCACACTCTCTCTCTCTCTCTCTCTATGTGTATATATATATATATATATATATATATATATATATATATATATATATACATATATATATATATATATATATATATATATATATATATATACACACACACACACGTGTAAAAGGTCCGGGTAATGTTAACCCTTTGAGTGCAATGCGTTGCGTACCTCTCTGGCACTCAAAGGGTTAAGAGGCCACTACCTCACTGCTCCACTCGATGCAGTCTTGCTTCACCTCACTCACACGATGCAATCATGCACAGTATGTTCGAACGTGGGCAGTCTCTACTGCGCATGACTGCATCGTGACAAACATCCTAGCGAATTATTATATAGGATATATAAAGGGTAAAAACTATGGGGTGTAAAGATTCACAATTCTAGAGCAAACCAACTGTACTATATGGGTCTAATGAAACTGAAATTGATTTAAACTCCTTGATATAATTCTCTACTATTCAAGAGATTAAAAGCCTAATTTAATTTGATGAGAATTTAGGGAATTTTTATTTGTCCCTAGTGTGAAATCCACTATAATCCAGTACTAAGAATAAATTTTGGTGAACAATCCACAAAGAATTGGTTCACAGGGGACATTGGGACTTTCTACCCAGATTAAGGTAAATGGAGGATTATTATTAGATGCTGGTGTTTCCTTATTGTATGACATTTATAAGTAACATAGTAACATAGTAACATAGTAAATTAGGTTGAAAAAAGACACAAGTCCATCAAGTTCAACCTTCGCTTCATACCTCAGTAACTAAGAATTTTATAGCTTTCCTGCTACCAATTAAATTAGTCTTTATCAGACCTTCCTGATCTGCCTACTGATAAACAGTATAACTCTGTATGTTCCCTTTTGAAAGAAATGTATCTAATCTTCTCTTAAATGTGTCCATTGTATCTGCCATAACTACCTCCCTGGGCAATGAATTCCACAATTTGACAGACCTTACCGTAAAAAAACCCTTCCTCTGCTGAAGTTTAAACCTCCTTTCCTCTAATCTCAAGAGGTGTCCCCTGGTCACCTGATCAGGCCTTGGAATAAATAGCTCACCGCAGAGATCCTTGTATTGACCTCTCATATACTTGTACAATGTGATAAGGTCTCCTCTTAGTCGTCTTTTCTCTAGTGAAGCAGTGAGCAGTAGTGGGCCAATTAATAATGTATTTCCCAGATTTTTCAGCATGGAACCAGTCTAAAGGGACATTTATCCAAAAGAAATATGGAGGAATTCTGGGGCAAACCAACTGAAAATGGGGGAAAAATAAAAATTAAAAAAAATTGCATTGATTTAAATGTGGATTTTAACCACTGTGAAGCAATTTGTGGAAGACCTCTATAGCATTCATAGGTGAAAATCCACATTTAAATCAATGAGAATTTTAAGTTCTCCCATTTAGGGCAATTGGTTTGACTCAAAAAGCTTACACTCTTCCTTTGAGCATACTGCACACAATACTAAAGGAGAGAGGCATGAGTGTAACTACGTGGAGTACAGAGGGTG
The DNA here is from genome assembly GCA_037306005.1 of Rhinophrynus dorsalis. Taxonomy (NCBI): domain Eukaryota; kingdom Metazoa; phylum Chordata; class Amphibia; order Anura; family Rhinophrynidae; genus Rhinophrynus; species Rhinophrynus dorsalis. The sequence goes on along the minus strand of CM074718.1, from coordinate 327,209,687 downwards.
GATTTATAATGGGGTCCAGTGTCCAAGGAGGCACATTGGCCAAGGGGCCCAGTTGGTTCTAGATACTCCCCTTTAAGAAAATTTTGTGATGGGGGATGACAAAAATCTTTTTGCACATTGCACACCAATGACTAGCTATGCTATGGTGAAAGGGTGTTCTGGTGCACAACACCGCAATGTGGCTGCTTTTCCCCAAAAATACTATTGGACATAAGGAAGGCAATGCGATTCGAATTGTATTTCTTTATTTGGGAGGCCTTCTTCCTCAATTTTGCCAGAGGCTTAAAGGGATAGTAATGTTTCAAAGTAAAATCAGCTCTAATTAATCTTCATAGTATTTGGAGACTGTGATTTCAATACTATCAGAGTTGTAGTTCAAGAGTAATTGAATGATAAAGTATTCCCCTCCCGCTCCTTTTACTTATTGTAAGCCACCTCCCCTCAGATGTGGAATCTGGTTTTAAGACCAGACAGCTCACAGCAAGGGGCAATCTTCTTACTGTGAGAACAATGAAAACCCTGCCCCCCTTGACAGGTTTATCAGGTTTTTCCCTTATGCTTATTGAAGATTGTCGTTCTCTGCAAGCCGTCTGGACACCACTTTTCTGTTCTGAGGTAAGCAGTGTTACATCAGTAAAAGGGGCAGGAGGCGGATACTTTATCATTCAGTTACTCTTGAACCACAGCGCAGACAGTTTTGAAATAACACTCTCCATGGCCCAAATACTGTGAATATGAAGTGGAGCTGCTATTATTTTGAAACATTATTATCCCTTTAAAAGATGTTTTAATATGCCCTTGAGATCAGCTGCAACATATGGGAATATTGCTTGACCAGCAAGGAGTAAAACTGCCCAGGCCCATCTATTTATGAGCTGTGTCTGCACTTAGTACACGTTCCTCACTGTCTGTTTGAGCTGACTTAATTTTTCATGATTATTTCACTTTAGGGGAATTATTGGGAAGAGTAGAAAATGTTACGAAATTTTTTGCTACTACCAGGAACTCCCAAGGTCAATTGTTAGTGGAAAATGAACATAAGTTTTGTAAGGATAAAGGAAAAAAGAACAATCCCATGTGTATGTGAACAGGTTGTTGGTTCAGCTGCAGCTCAATACTTTCTCTACGACTAAAATAATCTCATTCTTTTTCTATGTTCCAAAAAATACATATATATTAAAAAAAAGTTGGATGGTGTATGTGGAAACAGTTTGAGCCAAACTGTTCCTGAATTATTTTGAACGTGTCTAGGGATCACACTGGTTTAGCCACTTTACTGCCAGAACAGATCTAAAAAGGGTTGTTGGGCATGTCTTCTAGACTATGGGCAATATGGATAAAGACAAAAAGTGGAGCAATTTTGGGAAAAATAAACTATAGTGAACAAATAAAGTTTCCCATTTAAATCTATAAAGCAAGGGTACTTATTAAAACATTATTATAACTCAAATTGTTTATGTAATTTAAACTGCAGTTTTCTGTTCTGGTTGAGTTTATGTGTCACACACACACACAAGGACAGACAGACAGAAAGATAGATAGATAGATAGATAGATAGATAGATAGATAGATAGATAGATAGTCCAAAAGGTACTGCACTCACAGGAAATTGATTGAAGAATTGAAAGATACTCTTTATTAGACCAACACTTCAGTCATAACTGTGGCTTTTGTCAATCCTTGATAAAGGTCACAGTTATGGTTGAAACACGGGTCTAATAAAGAGCATATTCAACTCTTCGATCAAGTTCCTATGAGTGCATTTACCTTTTTGGACTATTTACACACATTTATTGTGGAATTTGTGGCTAGCATTCAGGACTGAACTTTTTTTTTAATTCACCAGCAGTGGGAATTACCTTGTTTTACTCAGCAGTAAAATCCCTGTAACATATTTTTCAATCAAATAAACTTTACTGTTGCTTTAAAGGGACAGTAAACTGTAATTATAAAAATGCATGTGTTGTAGGGCCTTTTTTATTGACTAAACATAGTTACTACTAATTCTGTGAGATGCTTCTTTCAATGATTAAGCAATATCAGCTCCAACTGTCTACAAAACAAAATCTTTAGCACAAACTCTCAAACAAATGCAGTGTAATAACTATCAAAAAAGCATTTCCCAGCATTGTTTTACACATTATGAAAAGCTCTACAGCATATATAATCATAACTAGGGTTTATTAGGGAGGTGTATGAAGATAATTCTTAGTGGTATGTGTAAGCATTGTTACTAACATTTATAAAGAAGTAAATGAAAGTTTATAAATGTCTCTTGAGAAAATTTGCTAATGTGATTTTTTCCACATACATCGTTTGCACACTCATCACCTAACATCATATATTCTTCCTTTAAGAATAGGCTATACCGGTGTTAAATTTTAACAATAAAACTGTCTTTATTTTTTTACAATTACATACCTCCCAACATTTCAAATGGCCATAGAGGGACACTTATGTTCTAGGTGGCGTTGCTAGGGGTGTGACTGTTGGGTGGAGCATTAATGTGAGTTGTATTGCAGTGAATCAATTTGACACACTTATATACACACCACACAATCTGATCTCCTAAAAGGAGGGACACCTGTGTGGGAAAGAGGGACACTTGGGAGATATGCAATTAGCAAATCTATTTTAAAAGGATAGTAATGTTTCAAAATAAAAGGAGTTCCATTTAATTTTCATAGTATTTGGGCCATGGAGAGTGTTACTTCAAAACTGTCTGAGCTGTAGGTCAAGAGTAATTGAATGATAAAGTATCCGCCTCCCACCCCTTTTACTGATGTAACACTGCTTACCTCAGAACAGAAAGGTGGTGTCCAGCCAGTTTACAGAGAGGGATAATCTTCAATTAGCATAATGGGAAAAACCTGATAAACCTGTCAAGGGGTGCAGGGTTTTCATTATAATCACAGTAAGAAGATTGTCCCTTGCTGTGAGCTGTCTGGTCTTAAGACCAGATTCCACATCTGAGGGGAGGTGGCTTACACTAGATGAAAGGGGCACGAGGGGGATACTTTATCATTCAATTACTCTTGGACTGCAACTCTGACAGTACTGAATAACACTCTCCATGGCCCAAATACTATGAGGATTAATTGGAGCTGCTTTTATTTTGAAACATTACTATACCTTTAATATACGTTACAACACAAATCCTATTGGACCATGCCATTTTCTACTTCACGTTTCAAAAAAGACAACTGATTAGTGTCACTACCTAGTGAAAATATCTCTGAAAATGTATATTTTATTTTTAAACTTATTGCAATCATTTTATAGATACTTTCTTTATTATGCCAGTAGTATCTACCACCCACTTTTTTAAATCATAACTCTTTCAAACCAGAAAGAGTAAGACAGTTCAGAAATTGCTGGCCAGTTTGTAACAGGTATTTCAACAATTTTGATCCAGCTACTCCACCTAGAGTAGAACTTCCAGTGCCTATGAAATTGGCACATCTTCTATCCAGGCCCATTTAACTCCAGTGCCTATGAAATTGGCACATCTTCTATCCTGGCCCGTTTAACTCAGCTGAAATACATGCAGAGTATAAAAGGCAACTTCATACGGTTACCTCAGAGTTCCTTTCTTTCCCCTTTTTAAACAATATGTTACAGGCCCAATGCTGAGTTGCTATGTTCTCGTATAAACACTGAGTTACTAGGGGTGTACGTGGCATAGCTTATTGAAGCACCGATTTCAAACTTCTGCTTATTGTGTAGAGAGGTTTTGAAGAGTGCAGACTTTAATTGCAATAAACTATGGGCTTATGTTCAAAAGAAAACTAGCGTAATTCTTAGGTAAACCAGCTGTACTATAGCCAATCCTTAACCCTCAACAACTTCAAATGCAAGCTAAAAGATGACCTTTTAGATGTAGCACTACTGTAATTTGTAAACCGTATCTTGCGCTACCAGAATTGTCATACATTGCACATCTACCTCATTGTGTAGTATGTCAACCATCTTGTATTTAGATTGTAATCTCTATGGGTCAGGGACCTCTGATCCTAATGTATGCTTACCTAGTCTCCCCCTTATGATAATTATCTGTATAAGTACTTAACTACTGCACTTACTGTATCTCATCTGTATTAAATGTAAACTGTAAAGCACTAAGTACACCCGGTGGCACTACTTAAATAAAAATGTACATACATGCGTACATACATACTATAAGACGCAAATACAAATTCTCAACATTCCCATTAATTAAATGGGCCTTTTAATCTCATGAATGCTAGGGGTATCCATCGCAATGCTTTGCAATGCCTTGGAGACCTCTATAGCAACCCATTTAAAGGCTTAGTAAGGTCAAGCTATAAATGAAGATCAGATTATTCCATAACATTTTTTTTTAATTATATTTTAAAGTTCCCCCTCCCACCCATTTACCCGACGTCACTATTCTTCCTTCAGATGAGAAAGCCGGTCCGGTCCCTTCGTCAAGGGGGCAGGGTTTTCCTTATACAGACAGAGACAATATTATCCCTCATCGCAGTATGTACTTTCAAGCAACCAGATTTTAGATCTGAGGGAAGAATAGTGACGTCGGGAAAAGGGACAGGAGGGGGAAGGCAGAGAAAGTACAGAACTATACTTTTACCATGGAAAAAGAATATCCAGTTGGGTATGTAGGGACAGATCTAGTGAATGAGGCCCTTGGTACAAAATAACTAAGGGACATACCTTCCAACATTTCAAATGGTCAAAGAGGGGGCGTGGCTGGTGGGTGGGGTATTACTGAGAATATATAGGTTATTTCATGACCTATTAACACCTCTTTGTGTAACTGAATAAATGATTTACAGCAAGAGTACAATTTTTTTATTTACAAAGACTAACTTACAAACACATATACTGAAGTTTACATAAACATTAATGTGTGTTTTATTGCTGTAGAGCAATGTGATACATTTATATACACACAACACAGTCTGATCTTCTAAAAAAAGGAACACCATGGTGGGAAAGATGGACAGAGGGATTTGGTTCTCCAAGAGGGACTGTCTCTCCTAAAGAGAGACACTTGGGGAGGTATGGCGTTGTCCCAAATTCAATGAAAAATAATGTTAATTCCTAAAAATATTCTGTCTTCAGCATTTAGTGGGCCCCTAAAGCTGGCTGGGACCTGGTGATTAACACCTGCTGCACCTAAAGTAGTTTAGAACCTGTGAGCATGTTACATGACACCTCACAAGATCTGGCACTCAGAGAGTTAAACTGTCACATTTATAAACCTACTGTGGAATTAGTTCACATATTCTTCAATAAGACATGATGGCTAAGGTACTAAGAAGTACAGCAGATCTGAAGGAAGTCAAATGCACAACCCCTTAACCCTTTAAATGCTAATGAGATCTCCAATACAGTGCATTCAAGGCATTAAAAGCCCAGTTTCACCCAACAGGAATTTATATTTGCTCTCTATGATGCATACCTCCCAAGTGTATCTCTTTAGGAGGGACAGTCCCTCTTTGAGACCCAAATCCCTCTGTCTCTCTTTCCCACCCTAGTGTCCCTCTTTTTAGGAAACCAGACTAAATATGTGTATCACAGTGCTCCACAGTACACTAATGTCTGTATAAACAACAGTATATGTGTGTATACATTAGTCTGTGTAAATAAAATAATTTGGTCTTGTTCTAAATCATTTATTCAGTTACACAAAGAGGTGTCAAAAGGTCATGAAATAACCTAAAAATTCTCGGCAATGCCTTGTCCACCAGCCACACCCCCTAAAACACAAGTGTCCCTCTTGGCCATTTGAAATGTTGTGAGGTATGATGATCCAGGGGGCTTTTGCCCCAGAATTGTTCCAGCTCTCCTTTGTGTACCAGATGTATTGCCATCAATTTCTTCAGCTCAGCAGCAGTGTTATTTTATTAAAACACCTCACACCCCTGCAAATAAAGGAATGGCTATTTTTCCTTTTTCAAAAGAATATACTAGGTTTGTCCAAATTTAGAAGTTACTATTTATCCCCCTTCATCCAAGGAACACAAATTTGCTAATTCCCTCCTGTTTTGCTTTCTAACATTTCTGATAGTGCAAGGGGGACCCTTTTCTCTGAATTCTGCCTTAAGACACGCACTTCGTTTCCTGGAGGCTCCTATTGCCAATGCCAAAAGAAACAGTCATTTAATTACTACAGACTGGGAGACCAGGCTTAGCCTGAGAGCAAGAGAAATCAGGTTTCACTAAATAAGTTCCAACCAAAAGTGGTTTTTCAGGAGCGTGATAAAAAAATAAACTGTGCAGTCATTTATTCTCAAGAGCAGAGTGCCTAACGCTAAAAAATGTCTTGCACTGTCAATGTTTATGAAACTCTATAAAACTCCCACACAATTTGTTTATAATATTATACTGTGTTTTTGTTTATGGAGATTACCATTGTAACAATTATCTGCTTTTGCTATTGGATGCTAGAGGCGCCTCTGACGTAATGGAATGTATTGGAGACGTCAGTAGCATCCATTTTAGTTTACTTTGCCCCACAAGCCAATTTTTCCTCTAATCCAGGACTGTGCAACCTGCGGTCTCCAGCTGTTTAGATTAAAATTCCCATGATCCTCAGTCATAGAAAGAGCACAAAAAATGTTAAAAAAGCATAATTATAGTGTTTTTCCTTCCGAGTAAAACATGGATTCCCCCACTAGGGAGAGATTTTTAATCCAAAAGGTATTATAGAGTAAAACTCTCTCTCTTTTTTTTTTTTTTTTTTTACATTAACCGCAATACTCTATTTTGGTCACCAGGTGGTACTCTTCTTATTACTTACTATGTAAAGCCATAGCTTATGACTAAGACTCTCACTTGAAGATCATTATAAAAATAATTGCTTTTTGTACACTAGTTGAAGATGCTGCTGAGAGTTTGGTTCAAAGTATTAATAATAACAACATTTGAATGAAAGATCTCTCAGCAGCGAGAGTACTCTTGTTTAATTCAGCTGGAAAAGTGCTATAACATATATATTTCATGAATATGTTTACTGCTACTTTAAAGGCTAACTGAGAGGAAGGACATTGCAAGATCTCAGGATACTGAAGTACATTCTGTAGGAAGAGGTAACCTAACTATATGATCTAGGGAAAAAAATGAGGTACCATGTTAAACAGTAGAGTAGATCTGACTCAATGTCCTTTTGTAACAAAAAACTCACAAGAGTGATATAAAATGCTAACTCAGCATTAAAAGTATCACCTTTATATCACTTTTGTTACAAAAGTATATTGAAACGCCTCTAAATATATGAAAAAGTGTCCTGAAAGCTTGCAATGTCCTTTTTCTCAGTTAGCCTTTAATGCAAAATTAACATCTCCATCTTCAGCATCTTCAATTAGTCCTACATATCATCTCCATGGAGGCCAACATGACAGTTGCCTGTCGTTTTTGTCAAACTGAAGGAGGCAGAGTGCATGAGCATAGTTAACCTTTTAAGGACAAGAAGGGTGTGCAACTCATTGCAAAGCAATGCATGGCACATGCTTCTGGTCCTTATAGGATTAAGATTATCATGTTCAGTGAGCAGAATGTAATGTTTTATGACCCTGCTAGCAACTATCATTTCCGCCTCAATGGGCATGGCATTCAGGGTGGATTGAAGACATTATCTCTTGAAAAAGGCTTGAGGACAAAATTCATAGGGGCCATTAAGATTTTCTTACTCTCTAAAATTATTACATTACTACCATGATAATATTCCTCATCACAGCTGTAAAATCCTTGATCCTTTATTTTCAATATGTTGGTAGGGCTATGGCCCAGATGAGCCACTCATTTCAAAGCATTTACTACAAACTGGTGTAAAAATAAGGTTTAACACCACTGTTGGGTAAAGGATATTGACACACTTCCTATATTCAGTTTTTATTTCCCTTTAAATAGGTGTTATACAGTAGGTTTTGAATTACAGCAACATGTATTAGTGTATACAGTTACACAGATATTTAGGGATACTCCATCCATTACATAGAAGTAACCTCATGTAGTGTAGAAAGAGATGCTACAGCTGTTTAAGGGCTTCATTCATGAAAGATGAATCCTGGAAGCTTATAAAATATTTAAATAAAAAGGAAAGAACAGTTTCCTATCTTGCATGCTTTAATACTAAATAATGCTGTGTGGGGTTTTGAGTGTCCCATTAAGTCAATCAGATTCATTATATCCCTGAATATCTTGATTTGCCAGGCCAACCCTTTCTTGAACATTTATACTGTATCTGCTAATGCCACAAGAGTAAATCCCATATTTTGGCTGCCCATACAGTAAAGGAACCTTCCCTTTGCAGAAGGTGAGATCTCCTGTCCTCTAATCTCAGTGGATGATCTCTTGTCATCTTTAAACTGCTTCTGATTGAAAGGCCCCAAAAATTCATTTGTATTGTCCTTGGTTCTACATGAAATAGCAATCATATTGCCTTGTAGGAACTTCATATCCAGTAATTTTACCAAATTTAGAAAACCTTTCCAAAATAGCTGTACTGTATTACCTTTTATTCCTGCCAATATCTTGCTGGCTTTTGTAGTCATTAACTGACACTGTGTACTGCTGCAAAGTCTATTGTCTACAGGTCCTTCTTCAACTATGCCAGAAGCATTTGTGGGCAACAGATGGCCTGCTGACTGCCTATGGTCCACAAATGCTTTTCTTGCAACCTTCTATCATTTCTTTGGTTCAGTTAGAAGAAGATATGATTTCCCTCTGCCAAATCATATATACCATATTTTTTCCCGACAAGCATTCTTCCTCCTTTTTTGTCTCAAAATATATTCCCCTTCACCCTCACAATGCTTCACCTTAAATCCCTGGGTCCTTGAAAGCTCTCCATTGTGTTGCTGAGCAATGAGTAGAAAACCTTTCAAGCAACCAAGGGATTACTCTTCTTTTTTCAGCCCCTATTTAGAACGTTTGAGGCAGCTAATGGCCAAAAAAGAGACCCTTAGGCAAATGTGGTTTCCTATTACTGATATATAGGCATGAGTCTTTACATGTATTAATGTATCTGTAGCTGTGAGATGTCATATATATTAAAGTAGTTCTAGTAGGGAGTCAGCATATTTTTTACAGTATTTCTACTAGTGCACACCTCCCAAGTGTCACTCTTTAGGAGGGACAGTCCCTCTTTTGAGACCCAAACCCCTCTGTCCCTTATTCCCACCCTGTTGTCCCTTTATTTAGGAGATCAGATGTGTGATGTGTACATAGGTGTATCGCATTACTCCGCATAAATAAAACTCACATTAGTGTATTTTTTCTTAAACTTCAGTATATGTATTTACAGATTAGTCTATGTAAATAAAATTATTTGGACTTGCTCTAAATCATTTATTCAGGTACACAAAGAGGTGTCAATAAGACATGAAATAACCTAAAAATTATCTGTAATGCCCACCCAACAGTAACTCTCCCAGCAGCAGAACTTCAAATAAAAGTGTCCCCTTTAGGCTATTTGAAATGTTGGGAGGTAAGCTAGTAAATCTTCTCATGAATTACATATTTATATCAGTGTGTCTGAGTGTGTATTAGAGAGAGTATATGTACCCTTTTATATCTACATCCATGATTCCTTATGGGTACTGAATGATGTGTATCAATATGGTTGGCATTTAGTGCAGGGTGAGCTGCCCAGTAATGCACAATGCTATACGTTTTTTTCTGTTTACTAAGCTCCATTTTATCAATAGGTTTTTGCTCTGCGGTAGGATTTTATTCTGAATGCTGACCTTATTTGTAAGAACAGGCTCAAACATATTATTCTTAACCCATTACATGCTAGTAAAGTCACTAATGCATTGCTTAGAAAGGTGTTAACACAATTTTTTGGTATTCAAGCCCATAAAGTGGCAATTATAATTTAAAACAAAATTGTAACAATTAATTTTCCCCTATACCACTGTAATAGATCTCCTGATTATCGTTCTGAATAAAATGTCTCCTTTAATCTTGGTTGATTTTGTGTGTTACTTATCTCAACCCCAGTGCTAATCCCATTTATGGCAATAAGAAAATTATAATATGCACATAGCATTAGTAGGTACATTGCATGTGAAACATACAATTTTGCTTGTTATGTACTCATTCATGCTGGATATCTCTTCCTAATTATACTCACAAATATGCATGTAACTTTTCTAGACAACACGTTTTTGAAAAATAAGTGCTATGCAGCCATTTTACCGCTTAGTGCCAGTGGGCTGATTTCAGGGCATGGTCAATCCCACATTTTTAGTGTAGTACGGGGTAGGCAATTTTTGCTCTAAAGCTGTTGGGGATTACAACTGCTATCATCCCCAGCCAGCCAATGACAGGTTGTGGGGTGACGTGAGTTAGAGAGCCAAAGGTTGACATTTCTGATGTAGCTGAGTGTCTGAACATATGCTAATGTGTATCATCTGCCTGTATGTTTTAAGTGTGTTTGTAATACAGCAGTCCATTTAGATGGTTTATATAAACCTTTTGATACTACGTGTATCTCCAAAGTGTTGATTATCAGATCTATGCGATAATTTTTTTCTCAGCTTCAAATTGTATAATCAGTCATAAATATGTGCTCCTAATCATCAGTAAGACCAGATTTACAATATTTACATTCCCTCTCACCTATGCCAGCTCCACAAGTGGCAGAGAGTTGCCCATTGGAACAGGTACACATGTTGGGCCTTGAACAAAATCCATCTCCACATGAGTTCCTGCAAATTGCTGGAGAAGAAGAGAGATATGAATTACTCACTGTTCTCTATATGGTAATACAACACCTCTGCAGATGACATCATTCAACTATCTCCTTGACATCAATAGTCTTACAAACAATGTATTGCCTCTGATGCTAGCAGCATGTCCAACATATTGCAAAGAGATGTTTCAAGAACCTAATGGGTCAAACGACAAATCATTTTTTAAATCTTTATACATATCAGGGGTGGGTAACATGCAGCCATCCTCCAGGTGCTGGACAACAATTCCCATCATACTTATCTAGGCCATTGGCTTTATGCTGTAATCTCAATTAAACAAGGCCATTATCATCATCTTTAATCCTTTAAGGACCAGAGGGTGGTGCAAAGTATTGCTTCACAATGTGTTGCATACCCCTCTGGTCTATAAAGAATTAATGAGGCAGCAAATGGTCAGGAGAATATGCTTTCTAATTGTAGGCAGTTACCTGAAACCTATGGGAACCTAAACAAAACTTTTTAACTGCCCTGAAGATTTTCATGATCTGCAGAGCTGGGTAATGACAGTGCTTCACTTATCACTTCTGGGAAAGGAAAAAACATCATCATCTTCTCCACTGAAGCCTTGTGTTTGCAAATTCATTGACAAAGGGCTTCATTAGAGAGGACAGTAATAGCATAGAAATGCCATTCCAAGTGTAATTTCTCCATAGACTTCAGGAACCTGTTGGATAAATCCAACTGATAAGACTGCAATGTAATCTGTGTGTATATATGGCAATGATAATTTGTTGACATGATGAATACATTTACTATTTAGAGTATGTGTGTGCACTGCATATCACAAGATGTGATTTTAAGTGCAAGAATCCTTATATAATAATTCGCTATGATGTTTGTCCTGATGCAGTCATGCACAGTAGACTGCCCGTGTTCGGGTAGTCTCTACTGTGCATGACTGCATCGCGTGAGTGAGACGAAGCAAGACTGCATGGTGTGGAGCAGTGAGGTAGCAGCCTCTTAAACCTTTGAATGCCGGTGGGGTACGCAATGCATTGCAAAGCAATGTTTTGCGTACCCCTCTGACACTCAAACGGTTAACATTGTCCTTGTCCCGTGTACACGGGCTTTTACACTAGTGTATAAATAAATGTTTAAGTTCTAACTGGAGGACTATATGGAATCCATGCTGCCTGCCAATCTGTAACAAAACACAAAAAAGTTACAATCCTTTATACAATCTACTGAAGGTTTTGGGCTTTTGTAAATACAAACAGATACAAATAAAACCAGTTAAATAAAATAAATATAAGGATGTTTAATTTATGTAAAGAGTTTCATGTGGCGTTCACTTAAAAGAGATCGGTTTTGATGGGTAGGAGTTGGGGGATGGGGCTGCAAACTAGCAGTTATGCTTCAAGTGAAGGCCTGGCTCTAGAAAGTGGATCCATGTGTGGATTTAGCCTCTTGTGAATACCGAGCTCTCTAACCACCTGCATAAGCAGAGCACAGGAAATCATCCCCAGGACCTTTGGAGAAACATTTTCCCATATAAGGCTCTACATTGGATAAATAACTACACATGGCACAGTTGTAACACCTCTGAAGCTTTGGTGTTGCTGTTGACCTCAAATGTCAAACCATTAACTCTGTGAATGCCAGGGGTGTTCAGCGCATTGTAGAGAAATACGTTGAACACCTCTCTGCCACATAAAACATTAATCTGTTGCATGCCAAAAGTTGAAGCTACACTGTTTGGCACTCCAAGGGTTAATCCTCTGAATGCTATCGGGGGTGTGCAATGCATTGAGCAGCACATCTAGTCTGGCACTTATAGGATTAAATGACTCAGCTAGGTGACCTTCCTCCTTGGTTAGTAAGCGCACAAGCTGCGAAAATGAAAAATAAAGCTATCTCTATTCTTTTAAATTTTATGTATTTTTTTTTTTAGACCACCCTGCTTCAAACGCCATGACTTCACCACTCTGGGATGAGGAACAGACGTCTGAGCCGGATCATTAAAATAAAATCAGCTGGCTCACCTTTTACTAATATTCAACATTAGGTATGAAAATTCTATCATGTTTTTTTCTACATGTATAAAATCTGTTTCTGGTTCACTGCCCACACCTCCCTGGGGTAGCAGGGGAGGGAGGAGAGCACCCGCACTCAGCGAACCACCACTGGGCAGTGATTTTTCCAGGAGTTCGCTGTAGCGAGACTCACCGCCATTGCCCTCCACCAGTCCAACTGATCCCCAATATACATGGAGCTCCCAAACGGACAACGCAGTGCAGCATTTGCTAGTTTTATATAATAAAAATAGAACTCTGAGGTCTGGAGTGATTAATTAGGAAAAGAAATACCCACAGTGCTAAGACACTATAAAATATATGTGCAAAACTGACATTAGTGCACATACATGAAATGCAACAAGAAAAAAGTGACTCACCTCAAATCCCTAAACTAAATGCACAAATAACATATAAACCTGTCCTACTTCATACAAACTGAGTCCATGTGAACCTGTGTATTGATCCAATACTACTTCTTTAAACATGTTAAAAGAACACTAACACCTAAAATAATCTGGGATTATGTACACTTAAAGAGGCAATTATCACATTTTTTACTAAGTATGTTTCAATAGAAGCAGCCTTATTAAATCAGGCGGTCAGAAAACTGGAAGTTTGTGGTTTTCAGCCACAAAGTCCAGGGTTGTGTGTGTATTTCCATAGACCTACTTACTGTGTTGGGCTTTCAAGCTTGAAACAGATAGTCTATGGGACCTGCACTACACAAGACAGGAAACTGTCCTATAGGATGATGTACAGATATAGCAAGGGAGCATTGGCATAGCTGGGAAGTCTCCAGATTTGCCCCGGAGGCACCATTTTTTGCAGCTAATTACCAGGTCTCTGGGGCAGAGGATGATTCTCTGGATGTGGGGAGTTTGTAATGAAACTCTGCCCACTTCTGCACCTTCCAAGTCTATTCCTCCCACTTCTCCTCCTTCCCCAGCCTATTCCTCAACTTTTCTTCATTTTAGAAGCTCCGTCCCCACTCACAATTAAGCTATGCCCCTTTTTTAATGCAAATTGCTTCATTAATCTCTCCAGTGGCACCACAGGACTCCCCTCTCCAGGGAGTTCACAAGAAAAAGTTCCCAGGTATGAGTATTGGGAGTCTTTTCTCCTATTCTGCTTCTCCGATGTTCCTCCAGGTCTCACAACATAGCCCTGGCATCATTAGCAGATTTGCTCCCTTGGGAGGAGATCTGCAGAGAGAGCAATTATCAAGAGACTAGTTGAACAGCCAGTTACACGGGCCACAGTGCCTCTGGCAGACGGTCGCGGGGCAGTCACGCGCAGTGGAGACTGCCCGCGCTGTGGCTGATACAGAGCTGGACACTCCTTCGGAGCGCCCAGCTCTGTATCAGCCGCGGCGCGGGCAGTCTCTACTGCGCATGACTGCTGCACGCGCAGCAGTGTCTACTGCGCATGTCGGGCGTTACACACGATTTAGCGAATTATTATATAGGATAGTTGCCTTTTAAAATACTCTGAAGTCTATGGTAGTGTCAGAAAAAAAAAACAACAACTCTTTTTTGGAGTCTGAGACCTATATGTGCTCTATGGGGTCACCATGTCTACTTTTATAAAAAGCAATGCTGATAGATGTCTCAGAAGTGATAATGCAGGATTGTCTGTAAATGGCCTAAGATAAGGTAACATTGTTTCTGAATGCATTAGCAGAGTTGGTAGTAACTGCAGTAAATTAACTGACTTAACTTGTTTCTCATTACAAAGAGTACAAACAAATTTAATACATTGTGTCTTAATAGGACTGTTTAAACATGAATTAAAAAAGCAAGTTTAGGATTAGATTTTAGGAATCTCCATAAAATAATCTTTACAGATACTAGTTATAAGCACATGTTTTTTAAAATTATATAACCCAATTTCATTTTTAGGTGTACTGAGGGAAGAGACTGCCAAGGCAAGCTATGTCTATGTGATGAAGAAGAGTGGGAGGAATGGTAAACTCTGTCCACAAAGACAGACGTGTAGGTGTTAGGTTTGGTAATCTATTGACAACTGAAGACAAGACCTGTGACGTTTGTTAGGTTCCATGCATGAGAAGGTACTTAGAAGGTTTGGAAACCTCATAGCCATAGCTGGGAACTCTCCGAATTTGCTCCAGAGACTCCAGTTTTAGCTTCTAATTACCGGATCTCTGGGGCAGAGGCTGAGTCTCCAGATGTGGAGAGTTTTTAATAAAACTCTGCCCACTTCTGTGTCTTTCCAGTGTGTTAATCCCACTCCCGCCCTCTTCTCCTCCTTCCCCAGCCTAGTCATCCATTGTTTGGCATATTTCTGAAGCTCTGCTCCCCACTCACGAGTAAGTCCCGCCCCTTTTCTGATGAGAAACACATGATTAATCTCACCCAGCTGCACCAGTCCACAAAGTTCCAAAGTATGCTCATAGCAAGTTAATGAGTTTAGTGTACTAAAGAGAAATGGGGCAATTCTGGAGCAAATCAACTGCACTAGAGGGGACAATTAAAAATGCCTCAAATTACCATTGCTTGAAATGGGTCTGTTAACCCCTTAAATTAGAGGTGCCCAAGTTTTTTAATTGTGGGCTACGTGATCAGAAAGCTATAAGTGTGAAGGCCCCATTAAAGTGGATGTATCACCTATATAAAACTTAGGCTAAATAGTTAGGTTATATAGCTAATTTCACTAAAAGTGTGTTCATTTTTTTTTTTTTTTAAAGCTTTATTTTATCAAAATTTAAGTTATAAAGTCTGGGCTGCAGCTACTTCCAGACAGACTGCAGTTACCTGCTCTGTACCACAGTCTGTCACTCTGCCTCTGCTCCCTTCCCTCTATCCAGCCTCCTCCAATGATGGAGGCTTCTGTCTGTACGCTGGAGTGATCTCATTGGCTAGAGGGAGGGAAGCGGAGGCAGAGCGACGGACTGTGGTTACAGAGCAGGTAACCAGAGTCTGTCAGGAAGTAACTGCAGCCCAGACCTTATAACTTAAATTTTGACAAAATAAAACTTAAAAAAAAAAAATTAACATAATTTCTAGTGAGATTAACTATATAACCTAACTATTTAGCCTAAGTTTTATATAGGTGATACATCCCCTTTAAGTTTTGTTGATAAAGATGGTGAATTATAACCTCCCAGCTATTCACAAATATTGAAGTATTTATCTACTGATCAAGTCAATGACAATACTGATATTTAACATATATTTAACAGACATCTGTTCTTTAACTCCACGGTACTGGCAAGCATGGGATACGGTCTTACTGGCCTACTAGCTCATGTGTGCTAGTTAATCAGGTATAAAAATTGTTTTAAAAAATCTCAAGCAGGCCACACCCTGGAGTCAGGAGGGCTGCATTTTGGTCTCCAACACATTGCGAATCAATACTTTCGAGATCTGTTTATCATTCAAGGGTTAAAATCCCCATATAAATCAATGATCATGTTATCTGTCCCCTATTGTGCAGTTGCTTTGTCCCAGAATTGTTCTAGTTTTGGGTACATCAGCCTCAATGTTTGTGTACGGGGAAATCAAAACCTAAATGTCTTTACTCTCTGCCAGTGCTGTACATTTATTTTTTGAAAAAGGAACTATAATATCTGGTTTTAAAGGAGAATTACTGTGTTATAATGGAAAAAAATGTATTGTAGTATTTTCCTGCTGAGTAAAACTGCTGGGAGCTGCTTCAGTCAAACAGTATTACAGCTCAAACTGTCATGATGAGGTGGAGCTGTGACTATCACATTCTAGCTTAGGGCTGTAAGGATAAGCTCTCCTGTAGACACCAGAAAAAGCATCTTTTTCTAGTTTACTCTTTTGTAACTTCTGAATGAAGGATCTCCTAGCAATGTTTTACACAGAAGAGAAAGTACTATAATATATAAATATATGCTTCTTATAATAACATTTGCACTTCTTATGAATATGTGGAAACTTATATGTTGACTGCAAGATGCCCGTTCTTAATTAATCCTTTGAGGACTAGAGATTTTGCTACTCTAGTCATTGTGCTCCTCTCTAATACTCAAAGCGCTAAAGATTGTCATGTGATACAATCTAAAGAAGATAGCTGATCAAAGATTACCAAAGTATGGAGTCAGCGCTGGCTCGTGTACCACTGGAAAAGCCATAAGCACGTAGTGGTCAGTCATATACTATAATCGTCCCTGACCAGGAATCCTTCAGACTGAAGCTCTGAAGAGCCATAAGCATGTAGTGGTCAGTCATATACTATAATCGTCCCTGACCAGGAATCCTTCAGACTGAAGCTCTGAAGAGCCATAAGCACGTAGTGGTCAGTCATATACTATAATCGTCCCTGACCAGGAATCCTTCAGACTGAAGCTCTGAAGAGCCATAAGCACATAGTGGTCAGTCATATACTATAATCGTCCCTGGCCAGGAATCCTTCAGACTGAAGCTCTCAGACTGACCACTATGTGCTTATGGCTCTTCCGGTGTTACACAAGCCAGCGCCGACTCCATACTTTGGTGAAGCATTGTGTTGTTCTCTGGAATGGTTGGAGTAATGGCTACAGGGCAGACAGTGTGAAGAGCTAACACAAGAAATGGATTTCTTAAAGCCAAAGAACATTAAAGAATTTAGCACCTTAATTTTTTATCTTTATACTGTTCAAAGATTAGCTTTCCTCCCTTATTTTAGTACTGATACAGTCATGGAATGAGAATGTTTAAACTCTTTGAGTGCCGGAGAGGTATCAATTGGATACTTCTCCAGAACACAATGGATTAAACTTTTGGCTTGTAGAAACATCTCTAATGCATTGCACTGCACACCTGTCTTGCATCCACACAATTAAAATTCTATTTCAGGGCTCCTGCATCAAACAAAACATGGAAGTAAAATGGTATTTAAGACTTCACTCCTTTGCATTACTATATTATATTTTAGCATTACTAAAAGTAAGAAATATATAATACAAAGCATTAAAGGGACAGTAATGTCCCAGAAAAAAATCTTTATAGTTTTTTTTAGTGCTTAAAAAATTAAACTACATGCAAAAAATCCTATCTCTCAAACCGCTATGGTTTGAGAGATATAGGGATTCAAAGTTTCCCCCTCCCTCTCCTTCTCCTGATTTCAGCTGTAAAGCTGACAGCAAATGAGCCGTGTCGGCAGACACAAGGAGGCTCTTCAGCAGAAACCCGAAATTGCGTTATTTAAAACTAATTATTTCATTGGAATGGTCTACAAAGTGTGCTTGCAAACCAGGCACACTTTGTAGACCTTTCCAATGAAGTAATTATTTTCCAGTAGCAGGATGGTCCCTGGACAGGATTCCCCTGCAGTCAGCACAGTGCTGACATCAGGGAAAAGGGAGGGAAGGAGAATTTTAATGCGGTGTGAGAGACAGGATTTTTTGCATATAGTTACATTTTTTAACCTCTAAAAAACTATAAAGTTTCTTTTGGGGGGACATTACTATCCCTTTAAAGCGTAGTCATTTGTTGAACTTCCAGCAGTTAGGGGCTACTACTCCGATCATCCCCAACCAACCAACATCCACAACAACTAGAGGTTACACATCTGACTACCCCAATATTATGGGTTTAAGGCTCATTTCCTAAATCCTGGAAAAAATATATACTTACGGACAATACACTGGTTTCCTCCTGGTAATGTTTTCCACCCGGGGCAGCAGTACGAGTGAAACCTGGATCCACAGACATTAGGCCTAAAAAATACAATGCAATAAAAAGGTCAGGTTGCTTTAATGTTCGATAAGGAAAAAAGTTTCTCCCAAAAAATGATTAAAAACTCTAAAATTATTAAATAAAAGATTGGCATCTTTAAACATAGACCTCATAATGAAAACAAAATCAATATCTGGCACCATAATCAAATATATAAGCAGACACTATCTGTAGTGTTTTCTGTTGTCATATGGTAACTGTAACCTGTCCAATTCAAAATGGTTCATAATAAGTAGCTTACTAAAATGGTTTTATAAAACTGCAGCAATAAGTAATTGGCTCCAGTACTTTATTGTGAAACTAGTGTAAAAGCCCTTATACACGGGTCAAGGTCCGGGTAATGTTAAAGCAACTCAACGCATTGCTTTGGAATTCATTGAGAACCCCTCTGGCACTCAAAGGGTTAAGAGGCCGGTCCTGCCGCCAACGCAGTCATGCACTGTAGAGACTGTCCGAAAGCACAGAATGCTCCCAGCACAGAGCTCCCAGCATTCTCTGCGTTAGGGCAGTCTCAGCTGCGCATGACAGCTTCTGACAAACATCCTAGCGAATTATTATATAGGACTGAATTAGTACATCCCCTTATTTGGGTCAATACACATTCACTTACATAAGCTACAGAAATGATATATTCTCGATGTATTTTGTAGCAGGTTATACATAGGGGCCCCTTGAATGCTTACATTAGAGGAGTTTAGCCTACTCTGGTGGAGAAAGGCTAATAAAATGAACAATTAGAAAGCAGCAAAAGATAAGCCATGTAATGTTCCACCTGATGGTTATTATGGGAATGTGGAGTTCAGGGATTTCTTGCTTTTGAATGAATCTAAACCTCTTGGGAAACACATTGTTAAAATGATCTCATATACTTATAATCTTTAAGGCTGAGTAATGTGGGTCAAGGAAACACTGTATTAATTCAAAGAGTACAGTTCATCATTAAGCAATCGGGACTCGGGAGTGATCATGGTGGACTATTAACCCTTTGAGTGCCAGAAATGCATTCCATACCCCTCTGGCACTCAAAGGGTTAAGGTCTGTTAATTAAATAAGCTATACCACTGTTAGATCTTTACACATGGGTAGAACATTTGATAGTATTTATTCCAAATGTAGTAATGCTCAAGGCATCTTTTTTTGCAAGACACCTGGCCATGTCCTCATTTTGTTAGTTTTCTATGCTAGTAAGGCTAATGCCCTAAAATGGATGGAACCTTATACCCCTCACTTGGCTTACAGCTGGATCTAGTCAACAAAGCTCTTCCTCATTATAAATGTATGTTTCTGTCCAGGGGCTGACCAGATACATTTTCTGTTTGATTACGATCTCATAAACAACATGCTTTAGAATTAGCAGTATCTCTTAATGAGTTGTTCTGATAAACCAGCTTTTTACGTTGATAAATCATGTTATTTTCTTCTAAGACCAGTGTTTCCCAAACTTTTCTGACCACAGACCACTTTTTAATTACAATACATTGACTGAACCTCAAAAGACAAAGACATCTTACTGTAATAATAACTGATTTGTCAATACTGTAAAATTGTAAAGAATTTGAGCCATATTCATCGATATAATAGAACAAACCAAATGCTTCATATGAGGGAAATTAAAATCCCCATTGCTTTAAGTCGAATTTTAATCCCTTGAATGCTAGACAGGTCTCCAAAATACATAGATTGTATTTGTCCACTGCTTTGCACCAGAATGGCATCAATTTAGCTTTATACAAGAGGAGCAGTCTACCTTAGCTTAGCACAAACACATGCCCACCCCGTAAGCTTTATGACTGGGTTGGCAGGTGAACAGTGTAGTTATTCAAGCTAATAGAATCCTTAATCATGCAGTTATTTGCATGAATTTGGACCTTACTATGGTTCTCTAATAGTTATGTAACAAATTGGAGACCACCCTAGGGAGTTTGCAGAATTTTTATTTCAGCCTAATGGTTTGCCCCAGACCTGCACCACTTTAACTTAACGAATACAGCCCTTTGAACCAATATATGAGAATATTTCATTATGTATACATTCAATGGCACTAAAAATTAGGTTGCAAGTCGTACAGGGCAATGATTTACCCTGAATTTATCATGGACAAAATTACTGATCATAGATGGTCAACTTGGAATAAGACTGCCATAGAATGGAGTAGGCTCGGTGGGAATGGTTTCCTATATAGGATGCAGTCTCTTTTGCTTACTGATGCCTTATGCAGAGAGGAAATATCCTAAAGCACAAAATGGCAGTCCAGCCACAAAGTACCAGGAAATTCCTCTCTGAACAAGAGAAACAGTGAACCACAGAAGTATGTTTTGGCCTTGTTCGGCCTCGTCAACGTTTTGTAGCTGACCTCTCTTGGCACTGCGAGCAAGAGGTAAATGCCCTGATTTTCCCATTTCCCTTGGGGTGACCAGTACCAAGGATAATTTATATATGGAAAATTACTGATTTGAAACCTCAGCTAGGAATGAGCTTGGTATAGAAATGAGCAGGCTCTATAGGATTAGTGTCCTACCCATGGTGCAATCTATTTTAGCTGTGTGTGACTTACACAGAGAGGAAATATCCTAAAATCTATCATACTGATCATGCCAAAATTGGAGTCAAGGCACAAAGTCCCAGGCAATTCCTCTCTGAACAGGAGAAACAGCCAGCCCTAGATGTATGTTTAGCCTCATTGGACAAGGGGTCCATGTCTGGATTCTCCATTACCCTTGGGGGTGACCAGTTCCAAGGATAACTTGCATTTGCAAAAGTACTTCTCAGAGATGCTGAACTAGGAACAATCCTGCCAAAGAATTTAGCAGGCTCCATAGGAATATTATCCTACTCAGGGTGCAATCTCTTTATTATATTTCCTCTCTGTATAAGGCATTAGTGAGCTAAAAGAGATTGCACTCTACTCTTATACCACCTGCTAAATTCTATGGTAGACTCGTTCCTGGTTGAGCACCTTTGACCTGCATTTACATTTATAGTGGAGCTGTTACACTTCTGACCATTGAGACCACCATTGTATCATTTATGATGCACATCTCAGTCAGCGGAACCTGTCAACGACTGACAAATGACCACTCTACTGATGTCACGGACTGATCTCTTGTCAATGCTTGACACCAAGGCCTTCTAATTGACAGTTATCCAGGAGGTGAGATTATTGACTCCTCCAATGGAGATAACAGTATTAATAATTGAATGGAATTACTTTTGTTGTTACTTGTAAGCTCTGATTGCTTACACTCTTTATCCAGTTCATGCAGTCTAAGACTGAACAGATGTTTTAGGAGCCAGTCTAGGAGTAACTACATATATATTTACAGAAAGAGACATGCAATGGGTTAAAAAGACCCATTTAAATCCATGGACATTTCCAATTGTTCCCTGTAGTGCAGTTGGTCTTCTCCAAAACTACTTCTTTGTAGCATGATGAATAGGGCCCTGCATACAACCAGAGATCCATAAAAATGTTTCTGCCATTGGAAAAAAATGCTCACTTCACTATTTGACAAGTAAATTGCCTTTCAGGTTATTTTCCTCATAGAATATCCCAAACATATAAGAGCCAGATATTACTGGAATTTATCCAGCAAGAAAAATGTACATTATATTTATAACAAGGATTTAATGTCTTTACATTTGACATGGTCAAAAAATAGCACAGTGTGGGAAAGCAAAACTTGTCTGCACATTTACGATTGGACTGTGCAGTGCACAGAGTGAAGTTTTACACTCATTGTTTTTTCATTTATTGGACCACCATGGAAGTCATTTGTAGAACTGGCATGTGTAAGAAGACCACCAAAGTATTTTTCAGATTAGTTTGGGGGAGGAAAAGGTTATCACTGATAGGAATCAGACTGCAATTTAAAAGCTCCATATATACACACATCCAGTTGTCCAAGGCATCAAGTTGTCCAAAGCATGTGCCATTATGGACTAAAGTGCTTACATATTCAGTCTCTACAACTGCTGTGGCCAGTTTTAACCAAAGGGCAAGTTAGAAGCTGATTAGGGTCTACTGGTGAAATGACCTCCTACAAGTCAAATGCTGACTCATTTGCAACACAACGTATACTCTTTAAATATCCCTGTTACAGGTGATTTGTGGCACATAATACAGGCTGGTTGTCAATGGACTGAATGCACAAATACGATTCCACTCAAAAATAGACTCTGGGATTTATTTTATAGACCTATACCAAATGAACTCAAATTTACTAAGCTAGTTGTGCCAGAATATCTCCCCACAAGGGGATAGTAATGCTGAATATGGAAAAATATATATTATAGAGTTTATAATGCTGAATTAAAGAAGGGTACTTTCGCTGAATTTATTCAAAAGTTAGCATAGCTAAAATATGCATTTTTAGGTGCGTTACACCTCCCTGGCTTTCAGTGTTATGGTGGTGCTGTTTCTATAAAAGTATTGACTAATAACAGGCAACCAGATTAACCCCAAAGACCACATATGTGGCCCTCAATTCCACCAAGGAGCCACACATTATGGTTAAACATTATATGATGGGAGGGTGGGGTTGAAAAAAGTTGAACAAGCAATATGTTGAAAATCTCTCTAGAACCCAAGTGATTATGGCAGAACAGTGTAAGTGCAAAGGGGGGGGGGGGGTTAGGCACTAAGGAAAAAGAAAAAGGGTGTGTGTTTTTGGAGAGGGTGAAAATAGGGTGGGTATGATGTAGTAGATGAAAATTATGTCCTTTTTCCACTTGACCAGAGACCAGACCTGAGGACCACTGGATAATAATCTGAGGGCCTCATGTTGCCCACAACAGTTATGGAAAGCTCTGCTCAGTTGACCATAAACCTCCATAGGATGCTATAGCAACACCCCCATTATTATAAAATGCAAGTTTGAGCTGTGATAAGTTTTAAATGAAACATCTCTCTCAGCAACAGGAGAACCCTTGTTTTACTAAGAAGGATAAGCCCCACAAATATATATTTTTTCGAGATTAAGTATTACTGTCCCTTTAACTCCGCTTGCCACAAGAGAAGGACATTGTGATAGTCTATGTATATATTGGGGAGTTAATTTCCTCCGTGCATTGTTTAATACCATGTTATACATGGCGTAGAGTTATTGGTCTCATTTCACACAATTTTTCTGTGCTTACTGGGACAGATGTAACGAGCTGCTGGTATTAAAGTCTTAATGACGCTGAGTACCTCAGCCGATATGGACCACAGCAATCGTATGGTACAGGACATACCTTGAGGTGTAGCTACTGTTGTTGGAGACTAAACCCAAGGTAGCTGCACTGATGTAATCAGCCATTCACCCTAATTTGTCAAGTTAAACATTACATCAAATAAGAGGACTAAACTCAGTGAATTGGTAAATGAGCTTTGCATTTAGCATGGAAATCAGATAACAGATTTTACATTCTCTTTTAGATTACAATAAATGGTAGTGGATCTTTAGAATAAACTCCAAGAAGAAATGGAATACTTCCTGTGACAGACACAAGGCCATGTGTTGCATTAATTGGTAATAAAGAATATATGTAAGTAAAAAAAGGAAAACCACAGCACACAGCATCATTTAAATTATACCTTAAAAGCCATTTTTTGCTTCCTGTATATAATTGAAACTTGCCAACTCATTATATTCAAACTGAGGTTTTAGTTGCCTGGACTGTATAATCTATGATAAGCAAAGCCATCCACATGGCCACACTAATGAAACATTCTAGAGAAGGGACACGTTATTATTGGACCTCTGGCTGTTGGGGATTACAGGGCTATTTCAGCAAGCTAAGTGGTGTAATTCTGAGGTAAACCAACTGCACTATAAGGGACAAATGAAAATATCCCACATTCCCACTGATTTAAATTGGGGTTTTAACACTTTGAATGTTAGAGAGGTCTCAATGCATTGCAAAGCAAAGGGGTTAACAATCTAATCTCAATCAAAAAGTATTTTCATATGTCCCCTATGGTGCAGTTGGTCTATCTCAGGACTGAACCACTCTAGCTTGCTGAATTAGGCCCTACAATTCCTATCAACCCCAACCAGTTGATGGTTGTTAAAGAAGATGGAAGTTGTCCCGACAGCTGGAGGGCCAACAACTGACTATCCCTGTTATAGACAGCCAAATCTTTTTATAACTTACACACAATGCGGTGGAAACCTCTTTTCATTCAAGGGTTTAACATTAAAAACCTCATTGAAATCAATTGTCATTTGGGGATTTATATTTGGATTGTTCCAAAATTGCAACACCTCTGCCCCAGTGTGTGGAGAAGATGTGAATTATTATTGGGGACAAAATATGGCTGCTGAAGTTAAGCTTAACATTTGTTATGTGGTTCTTTTTCTTGTCTGTTTCAACCCATCGAGAGGTCTCCAAATGAGGTTAAATGATAATCACACCATCAGTGTATCCATACCAAAAAATTGCTGTATGGGTAAGGCAGTGTCAATGATTTGCACACCCTTCTGGCACAGAGAGTATTAAAATGTCACATATAAGTGTGGGTGTTCAAGGCAGGCAGCTAATGTAATGTGCAAAAGTACCATCAGTAGAGGTGTTTGGTACAAATACTATCAAGGAATTCAAAATTGCCTGGAATAGACATGTCTGTTCTGAAATGTAAGTAAGGCTGTATATTTTATTAGATAGGGAAATGAGCGGACTGGATTTGCCAGATTGTTCTTTTCTGTGGTCAAAATCTATGTTTCTGAGGCAGGCAGATATAAGTGGTTCCTGTATTTGAGAGATATTTCACTTCTCTATCCTTATCACATGGGACAGTTTTTAGGAGTCACAGGATTAGGTAAGGTGTTGATATGCATAATATAAATGGAGATAAAATAAGTGTCACCGTCAGAAACAATAGGAGAGAGGTCCCTGCCCCAAGGAGCTTACAGTCTCAATGGGTACTAGGGGGACAGACAACAGGGTATGAGGGAGTCAAGTGCTGTGAGTTCAAGTGCTGAGTTTGCCAAAAGATAGTGCATGGTGCAATAAGTAAGGTATGCAACTGTGGACAGGAGGGAGGTATAAGAGGGAAGTATATAAGGGAGGAAGATATAAGGTATAAGAGGGGCACAGGTATACACAGGTATGTGCCAAAGTTTTAGACAGGTGTGAAAAAATACTGTAAAGTAAGAATGCTTTTTAGATTTTTCTTCTGTTCACTCACTCTGCGTTTTGTTAATTGATAAAAATAAACTATTATCATGTGTATTTTTGAAAGCATTCTTACTTTACATCATTTTTTCACACCTGCCTAAAACTTTTGCACATTACTATATATATCCTACTGGGCCCTAGGGTGAAATGTGAGGTAGCATCCCCCCACCAGTCCAGAAGCAAGTTTGAGTCAGTTCACCACTGGAGGATCTTGGAAGGAAAAATAATTTATTTGCAGCTTCAGGGAGCTTCTACAACATGATTAATGACTTATATGCTGACACGTAACCCTTTTAGTGCCAGATAGGTTTACAGTTGAAAGGGTTAATGATTAAAATGAAAGGGGCCAGGGAACGACTGTGGCCTGGGGGGCAAGTACAATCAAGCATACTATTTCTACTATCGCTCAAGCCCAACGTCCCATCCCACACACTTTTGTTAATGTTATACCTGGAGTTAAAGTTATGAAGTAATGCAAGTGATATCACAGAGCTTATAATTGAACTGGTGGTACATCACAGAGATTATAGTTGAAATGGAGCTACATTACTGGTGTAGCTCCATAAATTCTGTTTACTCCATTTACTGCAGCAAGATGGAAATTGGGTGAGGAAGTGGCCCCCTGGCCCAGGGAGCAATTGCCAGGCCAGCCTCCCCTGGAAGCGTCTCACCAATTCTACTCTTGTCTTATTTTCTGTGAGACACAATATGTGATAGCAACAGCAGCCACCAGCCAAGACAGAAAACTGGTCTGATTATAGGGACTTGCAGAAGAGCAGAGCCCATGGTCCTCATTTGATGCCAGGCCCCTGTCACAACTACACCCTCTGCATCCCCTGTAGTTATACCCATGAAAGTGAGGCATTATAGGGAAGACTAGGAGGAAAATATTAGAGAAGTATAGGAGGAAGGGATATTAGGGAGTATATTAGGGATTTATATGGGAGAGTTATAATAGGTAATTATGGGAGGAAAATATATTATTGAAGCATAGAAAGGAGAGGTTGGAAAAAGAAAGGGTGATGTAGAGAATTGGGGGTCATGGAAAATGTAAAAACATGTCAATTTAAAATAAAGAACTGCAGATTCATTAAATAGTTGTATAGAAGGTAAGGAAAAGGCAGGCTGGATGGGTATAACAAGATGGCCTTATTTGTTGTCTCATTAAAAGACTGCTTAACCCCTTGGAGCCTAAATATGTCACCAACACATTGTGAAGCAAATCCAAGGAGTTAAAAAATGATCTGACCAGCATTATGGTTTTTTACTTTTATCAAATGAAATGATTCTACTGGCTGAAATATCTTCCTTAGTCTACTGACAGAAATGTTTTATGTACTTTACAATTATCACTGCCTGCATTTTCAAGAATCTGCTCTTTTGAAGATGCTTCTGAGATGCTTCTGACTTTGAAGTTAATGTACACAATGTTTTTTTCAAACCAGCAGAAGGACATAACACAGCTCTTCAAAGACTCACACGGTGTTGATCTCTCACCCCCATCTTTTTTTTTATGTACGATTGATAGTACCACAAACAGTCTCACATCTGTGTACTGACATGCATACGGCTGACCCTCAAGACAAAACACCTCCCGATGCTTGAGAAGCTCATGTGTTTTCATTGCAAACATCCTGCTGTGCAGTAGAACTGTTGGAACTGTTGCATATATCCAGAGATTCCTTCTGTTTGAAGAGCAAATGATGTAGAGCTCATGTACTGGTGAAAATTATGTTTCCAGCACACACAGATTTTTCCCATTTTCATTACTTGTCATTCTTTGTTCAGACAAATTGGTCCTGGTATCTTTTAAGGTGACCTCTTTTCAATTAAAAAAATCAAAAGCCATGTGAATTTTTTTCCATAAATGTTTTGAAAAGTTACCTCTGACCCAAAATAAATCATACCTACTGTCCATATATTCCAAATACTCCATATAGCTACCTCTTTGTCATACAACCCAATCCAAGCAACCCCCATTTTCTTTACTCATACTATCTCCACCTAACTTCTCACTATACCTTTTGCTATTGATTCCTATACATTTCCCTGCATCTCTCATTGCACCTCAAATTGCCTTCTATTACCCCTTCTACAGAGCAGAGATCCCTAAGTGATAGCTTCACCTCTCAACAATTAACCCCAACTAACCAAAGCTGACCAATGGGAAATGATTAGGGTATTGGTGCCTGGCATATGAATCATGTCTACCAGAATTAACATGATTTCCAGAACAAATTAAAGATACAAAATTGATTCATTCTGACCACTGATCATTGCAATTAACTTTATCTGCCTCTCAGGCCAAACAAAAGCCTTTTTGGTTGGGGAGCCAAACAAGCCCCATGCTGACACATCACACAACAGCTCAGAGCAGGGGTAGAACACCTGTAGGACTCCAGCTGTTGTAGTTTTAATAATGGGAATTTTTGTTGAACAACAGATGGAGGCTGCAGGTTGCATTCCACTGGATTAAAGGTTTTGAGTGCATCATAAAGTATGTGGAGAGATGGCCCTTGTGGTTCACCACTTTCAGCTGCTTGATCTACCCATATTAAGACAGATAATAGGATTTGGAGCTGGAATGTGAACAGAATTCCTACATCCCACAAACCAAATGTGTTTAATGTTAAGTATCCCCTTCACCCTTGTACGATGAGCTAGCACACGTCATTTCTAGCAACTATCGAGGGTTATGTGACTAAGGACTTTCCAAGCATGTATGTGAATCAGCACACACAATCAACCCAGTGGAAATTACAGGGCTGTGTGGAACAGCTGTGTCTGGCCTACATCTCCCATTGCTTCTGGGCATGGATGTTAAGATCGCCCAGGCTTGTTCACTGACTTCAAAGCATATGGAAGCTTTAGGGACATTATTATCAAAATGCACTGCAGAACAACTATTACTTAACTTAGTACTCTTTTTAACATGCTCAGCTAGACCTCAGATCCTGAGGAATTTAAACAGGGTCACAATTTTTACAGTGCTTGGAAAATAAAACCCTGCTTCTTTTTTCCCCTTGCTTCTCTGATCACACCACCATTATTTAAAATCCATAGCATTGTATTCACAGCAATTTTAAATTCCATACATTTCTTTTTTCAGTAATATCTGAGGTCATGCCTCCTACCCTTAACCCCCCCAAGAAAAAGAGTCCATACTCAATTCTATTGCTTATAAATCAATGTTCTGTGGGCCTTAAACTAACACTGCACAGGCTGTAGCTCCAAACTGGCACAAGCACGTCTTTCTATGTAATAACCTCGTTTTTTTGTATTTGTGCTTGTCGAGATCAAAAACTGTTAGTAGACAGATTTCTGCTGCACATGGTTTTGATGTCCTTGATGATCAAATGTTTATAGGACAAATCAACTTAATTGGAAAAAGTTTAACCGTTTGAGGGCCAAAGCGGTATGCAGTGCATTGAGTTGCAATGTATTGGATACCACTCTAACACTCAAAGATTTAATGCATTTGCCAACCTTCCCTGAAGTGCAGTCTGAAGCAGAGCTGGAAGTTGTGTGCATACTGCTTATAGATGTACTAGTTGAAACGCCCGTGCCACTGCCACCTAGTCGCGGGGCAGTCACGCTCAGTAGAGACTGCCCACGCCGCGGCTGAAACGGACCGTCCAGCTCTGCATCAGCCGCAGCTCAGACAGTCTCTACTGAGCATGACTCGGCGTTACACACATTTTAGCAAATTATTATATAGGATAGGTGCTAGGGACTGGACCTGTTTTTCTATACAGCACCTGATAATTCCAATTCCTGATAATTCTCATGCCAAGGGGGTGAGTAATGTGAGTGTATTTAGGGGCATTTTGGGGGCTTCCATTTCTCTGTGCCTTGTTTTACACTATGTACTAACAAGGTACCAAAGAAATCAGCACAAGATTCTGGCAGGCTTTCTCGCATTAGAGGCTTGCTTTGGAGGAGTTGTATGTTTTGGGATGTACTAAAGGCTGCTGAGGTTACATATAAGCACAGCAAATGGACTGCACTGGTGGATTCATTCAGTCCCCTATCTATATATATAAAAGAAGACTTTGTGCCTGCCAAAACACACCCAGGGGAGGCATAAAGCAGGAGTTACTACTCCTATTGGGTGATTCAGTCATGCAGGGAGTTGGCCCGCCCCCACTATGCAGCCCGCCCACCACTATCAAAGTCAGAAAAAAACAATATGGCCGCCACTTGCTCCTACACCACAGACAAACACACATGCCCCACTCACACATGCCCCACTCACACACACAGACCACCACACACACATGCCCCACTCACACAGCACCACACAAACACACACACATGCCCCACTTACACAGCACCAAACAGACATGCCCCCACTCACACACACAGCACCACATACACACACAAAGCCAGAAATACATATGGCTGACACACACACACAGTCACTCACCCTGACTCCCAGAGGCCTCAGCAGGACCTGTACTGCAGCACCAGAGGAACAAAATTGCACTCAAAGGGTTAAGGTAGGTCCTCATTGCTCAATTATTTCTTCACTGTCATCATTTGCCATGCAAGACACAGGACAGACAGCCATCAGATTCACACTTAACCCACTGACTGCCACAGGGTTGTGTATCAAGTTTTACCCCTCAGGGAGTGTGTTCAAACCCCTCACACTGTAAACTTGCATTTCCCTCCCACTTCTCCTCCTTCCCCAGCCTATTACTAACACTTTTCCACATTTATGTTAAGCCCCGCCCCCTACTCGCGATTAAGCCCCGCCCCCTTTTAACCCAGATTGCCCCATTGCTCTCTCCACATCAGCACCACATGAGGGACTCCACAAGTAAAAGTTCACAGGTATTACACACTCATGCCCCACTCACACAGCACCAAACACCCATACACACACACAAAGCCAGAAAGAAAGATGGCTGACACACAGTCACTCACCTTGACTCCCAGTGGCCTCAGCAGGACCTGTAGTAAAGCCACTGAATGGTGCTGCATCACCAGGGGAACAAAATGGCACTCAAAGGGTTAAGGTAGGCCCTCATTGCTGAATTACTTCTTCACTGTCACCATTTGCCATGCAAGACACAGGACAGACAGCCATCAGATTCACACTTAACCCACTGACTGCCACAGGGTTCTGTATCAAGTTTTACCCCTCATGGAGTGTGTTCAAACCCCTCACACTGTAAACTTGCATTTCCCTCCCACTTCTCCTCCTTCCCCAGCCTATTACTAACACTTTTTCCACATTTATGTTAAGCCCCGCCCCCTACTCGCGATTAAGCCCCACCCACTTTTAACCCAGATTGCCCCATTTGTCTCTCCACATCAGCACCACATCAGTCCCCTCTAGGGACTTCACAAGTCAGTGTTCCCAGGTATGAACACACTTCCCACTGCTATTTAACTCTGACATGCCTCTCTATACCTTAACCCTTTGAGTGCCAGAGGGGTACACAACTCATGAGCACATGTGTTTCTGCTCATATATGTTGCGTGTCTGTGTGTGTACATCTCTGTTACATATGTGTGTCCATGTGTGCATCTCCAGTGTGTCTGTGTGTACATGTGTTTTGCATGTCTCTGCCGCTCACTGTGTGTATGTGCATACCTCCCAACATTTCACAGGGCCAAAGAGGGACACGTTACTTTTAGGTGATATTATTGGGGGTGTGGCTGGTGGGCGGGGCATTAGTAAGAATTTTTAGGTTATTTCATGACCTATTACTGGCTATTTATGTAACTGAATAAATGATTTAGTTCAAGACCAAAGTATTTAATTTGCACAGACTAATGTATAAACACATATACTGAAGTTTATTGCTTTATTGCTGTAGAGCAAAGTAATACACACCACACAGTCAGGGCTGGTGCAAGGATTTTTGCCACCCTAGGCAAAACCTAATTTTGCCGCCCATTTCGCTCCGCCCCTTGTGTCCCACCCCTTTATACCCTGCCTACTTATACCCAACCTCTTTTCATGATTGTCCTCTCTCGGCCCCCTGAGCCACTCTGCCCCTGTTCTGGAGATGCCTGTAAGAGATGCCCCCCACCAGCTCCAACTTGCCCCTTATCAGCTTCACTTTGGCCCACCAGTTCCACTTTGCCCCTATCAACTCCAACTTGCCCCCATCAGCTCCAACGTGCCCCCACCAGCTCCATTTTGCCCCCTCAGCTCCACTTTGCCCCCTCAGCTCCAACTTACCCCCATCAGCTCCACTTTGCCCCCCATCCTCTCCAACTTACCCCCATCAGCTCCACTTTGCCCCCCATCCGCTCCAACTTGCCCCCACCAGCTCCACTATGCCCTCTCAGCTCCAACTTTCCACTATCAGCTCCACTATGCCCCCAGCAGCTCCAACTTGCCCCACCAGCTCCACTTTGCCCCCCCTCAGCTCCACTTGCCCCCCCTCAGCTCCAACTTGCCCCCCCTCAGCTCCACTTTGACCCTCATCAGCTCCACTTTGACCCTCATCAGCTCCAACTTGCCCCCACCAGCTCCTCTATGCCCCCTCAGCTCCAGCTTTCCCCTAACAGCTCCAACTTGCCCCCATCGTCTCCACTTTGCCCCACATCTGCTCCAACTTGCCCCCTCAGCTCCACTATGCCCCCTCAGCTCCAACTTGCCCCCCATCACATACCTGTATCTACCGCGCAGTCTTCTCTTCAGTAATGCAGAGCGAGGCAGGAGATCATGACTCCCAGCACGCTCTGCATTACTAAAGATCCGACCAGATGAGGGAGCGCTGTAGCAACATAGACCTGACTGTGTTGTGGTTCCTGGCGTGGTGTGTGTGGGTGCAGCTCTTCTCCGCTGCATGCCCCGCCCCCAGTACGTGTGCGCCCTAGGCCGGCGCCTACCTCGCCTATATGTGGAGCCGGCCCTGCACACAGTCTGACCTCCTAAAAAGAGGGACAACAGGGTGGGAAAGAGGGACAGAGGGATTTGGCCCTCAAAGAGGGACTGTCCCTCCTAAAGAGGGACACTTGGGATGTATGGTATGTGTCTGCCTGTATGCTGCATATGTCTGTGTTTATCAGTGTGTCTGCATTTCACACACATGCGCCCAATGGTCATAACATGACGGGCAACGCCGTCCCATGTTGCTAGTCTGCTATAAGACGCATTCATATACTGTAAATAGTGGTTTTTCAGGTAGGATCACGCAGTTATCTTTAACCCCTTTGGATACTAAAGAAGTCTCCAATTAAATGCTTCATGGCATGTTACAGACACTTTATCAGCCAAGGGTTCAAAGTACTGCAGATAGTTTACAAGTCAGTGGGAGAAACAGTACAATAGAAAGAAAATCCTCCAACCAAACAAAGCTACTCTAGAGGTTCCATAGACTAGTTTAGGAATTATAGAATAGTCTCTCTCTGGGGAGTCGTCTTGCACCTTAGTGCATCTTCCACAAGAAGCCCTCTCTTGCTAGAGATTTTTCTCTGTGCTAAGTGGATCTCAGTTTATATGTTTAGCTGGGCTGGCGAATGGCTTTGGTGAGCAAGAGACAATACTCTAGGCCAGTGTTGGGCAACCTAAGGCCCTCCGGCTGTTTAAGACAATTTCCATCATCCCCAGCTGGGAACTGCAGTTTTGAACAGTTAGAGAGACTCAGATTACCCACCCATTCCCTAGATCCTGATATTTAAGACCTTGATTTGGGTAGAACTGTTGCTGCTCACACGCAATAAAGAGGTCTTGCACACGCTGACTTCCCATGGGCTCTGCAGCCTGCACAACCTCAGAGACAGGCCCAATGTCTGGCCTTTTGTTAGGATAACATTTGAATAAATCAGCTATTTTTGCTCTTCATTCTGTCTAATTATACATTTGGAATGACTTTAAAGTAGTAAAGCATAAAACAGACATGTTTGACTTTAAAGGGATAGTAATGTTTCATAATAAAAGCAGCTCTAATTAATCATCATAGTATTTGGACTTTGGAGAGTGTTATTTCAATTCTGTCAGAGTTGTAATTCGAGAGTAATTAAATGACAACGTATGCCCCTCCTGCTCCTTTTACTGATGTAACACTGCTCAGCCAGAGCAGAAGGGAGGTGCCCAGGTAGATTGCAGAGAGGGACAATCTTCAATTAAGATAAAGGAAAAACCTGAAAAACATGCCAAGGGGGGCAGGGCTTTCATTGCTCTCATAGGAAGAAGATTGTCCCCTGCTGTTATCTGTCTGGTCTATGGACTGCATTCCACATCTAAGAAGAGATGGCTTACACTAGGTAAAAGGGGCGGGAGGGGAAACTTTGCTTGTGAATATCTCTCAAACCATAAAGGTTTGAGAGATAAGACATATCGTTCTTCATGTTTTTTAATGCCTACAAAATAAAATAAAGATAAAACAAAGTATTACTATCCCTTTAAAGGGGAACAACATTTGTAGGAATAAATGGCTGTTAACAAGTAGACTCATCATACAGTGGTAAGGTATAACCATCAAGATAGACAAACAGGCAGACATAATGCACTTCCAAATCTAATGTATTAAACTATTCCTTCTTCCTATTTCTATGACTACCAATGTATTGTTACCAGAGTTTTTGCTTATCATGTTAGAGATTTTAAATATTGTTCTTTTTGACCAATTCACTATTTAAAATGAAATGTCAACCTAGCTGGAAGACATTAAGTAAATAAATATTTTTCAATAGGATTAAAATGTACTTTTATTTCTATTATTTTGTTTTAGCTACGGACGATTTAAAAAAAAAAAAAAAAAAAAAAAATCAACAGTTGGGATGCCTGTCTAGAAAATTAGAAATGGAAGAAAATCAACTCATCTCATCTAATAGCAAGCTGCAAGAGAAGATGCTGCGGTTTCTTATTGCGGTTTCTTATTGGATATCATTGCCAAAATATTGCAAAAGAATACTTTGGAGACATTTGAAATTGCATGTGCTGCTTTTAAGCAAGTTGGTGAAACAGTTTTTGGTGTGCGTAGCTTTTTTTCTGGTAATTAGACTTTATTTTGTAGTGCCAGCAGACATTAGGAAGTGATAAATGAAAGGATAATTGCTACTCCCAACATGAGTAAAAACAGCACGACATTTCATATAAAAGTAATAGCAAAGTGCTATTAAAGTATGGAAACGTATACTTATAAATCCATAATGTTGTTTTAAACGGACACGGGAGGACATACGTTATTGGACTCCTGCTGAGTAAATTAAGGGTGCTCCCACTCAGGGCTCAAAATTTCCACTCGCCACTAGCCAATGGCGAGTGAAAGTTTAGCCCTGGCGAGTAGAAATTCAGCCCTCGTGGGTATGTTATGGCTTGCAGTGGCAAGTAACTTTTCAGGTCTGGCTAGTAGCGAAGGACTTCAAATTTTAAGCCCTGCTCCCACTGATGGAATATGTTTAATTTAAACTTTAATACATAGTTTTAAATTAACTTTTAATTTTCTTTTGTGCTGATGCTTTTGCTATAACATACTATAGAGAGGGGCATTGTAACAAAAAAGTCTTTTGAACACCAGTTGGAACAATGAGTTGGGCTCTCCTTTAGAACTCGAACGGGTTAAAAAAAATTAAATCTGAACTGTGATAATGTTTGAATGTAAAATTTCACAGCAGTTGGAATACTCTCATTTTACACAAAGGGAAAACTCCATAATTTATATTTTTCCTTTTTAAAAAAAGTTTCTGTTCAAAGGCTAACATAACATAGCAATGTTGCTTTTACTTTTTTTTTCATCTTAACGAGGGGGTTGGTTTTCTGTCTTGAAATCAGATAATGTAATCCTTTGTCTTGTGATATGTAACATGTGAAGACATGTAGACTTTATTACAAATGTGTCTGGACTAATAAAAATAAGGACTGGCCAAAATAAAAATCTATGCCAGGAAGCCTTAACAAGCACTAAGGGAAGCAACCACATCAGAGAAGAGAAAGAGGATGGAAAGAGTTTTTATATAGCGAACTGGAATTCAACATAAATACATAAATTCACAAAAAGCTACTCCAGTTCCCTATACTATTCTTATGCCTTCTTTGATCTCCATTCCCAAGTAAAACAGGGTATTTCAGATAATTTACTGAATGTGCAAATTCTCATAAGGCTAGAGCTGGTTTGGTTACAGTATAAACACTATCGAGACACACATTCTACATCAGCATTTAAAGTTCGACTAAGGGGTTTGAAGGCTGAGAACGTGTGAACCAGCAGGAAAGGGTGGGTCAAAGGGGCCATGGAGAGCACCATGTATAACTCATAGAAAGACAATATTCCCTCTGATCAAGGGGTGTTTAATTTGTAGTCTTCAGCTGTTGTTGGACTACAATTCCTCATCCTCTGCCAACAACCAAATGAGAAAGACGTGAGTTGTAGTTCATTAACAGCTTAAAAGAGCAGTAAGCTTTTCCAAATTAAAAAAAAATCTTTGCTATAGGACTTTTCCTACAGAGTAAAACAAGGAAATTCATACTACTGGTGGATTTTTCATTCAAAAGTTATTACACCTCAAAAATGTTTTATATTCAACTGAAAATGTTTATTCTGGTTACCAGGTTGTGTTGTTCCTATAACTTCCTATGGAGAGCTGTAGTCAATGACTCCTTTTCTCTCACAGGGTATATTGTAAAAAAAAAAAATAGCATTTAGGACATAGCACTGCTACTAATAGTTTGATTTAAAAAAAGTTATAGCTGAATGAAAATTCTCCCAGCAGTGGGAGAAAACACAGTAGTAGGAAAACACAAATGCATATTATTTTTTAAAGTTGATTTTGCTTTTGTCTTGTAGGATGCCCATCTTTACGTTAAGCCGTTGCATGATGGGTTAGCAGGAAGCTTTCTCCCCCACACACAAAAACACCCAACCAAAAAAGGTATTCCTTGCCCTCTGCAACCAGGCATTCCTTTATTATGCTATCTTCAGTTTAGAATGGTGCTTGCATGTTGTTGGAGTCAGCCACACAGAGAAAGACTTTGTAGGATGTTTCTCTCAAGTTTATTCAGCTGTAGAGAAAGGAACCATTTGTGCATCTGTGTAAATTTCTGCACAGTGATAAAACTGTCTGCTATAAATAAAAATGAATAAACGACCCATGAACCATTCTTGCATTTCATTCTTTCTTTCAGTTGTAACAATTCAACTAGCACTTTACAACTGAGGTATACTAAACAACAAGTATAATAAATTTAACAAATATACTCTGGGCAAATGCACTGAGTATAGTTACTAGTGAAATATTTCTGTGCCTTAAAGAGTTTACAAAGCGTTGGATGGATACCACTCTGGCGCTCAAAGGGTTAAAGATCATGGGTAGAAAGCACATGATGAGCAGTTTTGGAGCAAACCAACTGCACCATAGGGGACATGTAAAAATTGCCCAAATTCTCACTGAATTAAAACAAGCTTTCAGCCCCTTAAGTGAAGCACTTATGAAGGAAAACACTGTAAACCTCTTTATCATTCAAGGGGTTAAAATACCATTTTATGGCACAGTTAGTTTCCTCCAGAATTGCACCTCATTAGCTTATTCAATATGGCTCTAAGGGTGACTACAAGAAAGTGGAGCTTTTGCTATTTACAAGGTATTTTCAATGGAAAAATTATATTGAATTGTGCATATTTTTATGAATTAGCAAACAACTGATTTAACTTAGAGAATGTGTTTCAAATGGTGGATGTTGTTAAAAGTCCACCATTTTGTTAGAGGAATAGCAGTTGCTCCTAGTGCAACAAAACAATAAACAGTCATTTTCCTTTCTGTGGCTACCTCTCGCATTCATTTAGATGCATGCGTTATTCAACAACAAGGAATCATTATTGCTGTTGCATCATAATTACTAATAGTGCATGTATTTATGGCTTTCAAACTATATCAAATGCTCTGTTTTGTGTGCAGTCAAGAAACTGGTTATGTAATGGAATCTCTGCTAAAAAAATTCCACATAAAGTTTAATTTGTTTAACTAAATAATTAAAACCAGGGTTTGTGCCCCCTAGCCACCATTGATTGCTCTCCTGAGTGCTATCTATCATACAGGACAGGGATGTAACTACAGGGGCTGCAGAGTGTGGTTGAACCAGGGCCTGGAAAACAACAGGGCCTCATGTGCCCCAGTATCTAATAGTTTCTAGTTATGCCTCTGCCATACCTCCCAACACTTCAAAAGGCCAAAGAGGGACACTTTTGTTTTCAGTGGTGCTTCTGGGGGCATGGCTGGTGGGCAGGGCATTACTGAGCATTTTTATGTAATTTCATGACCTACTGAGACCTCTTTGATTTTGATCTAAATCATTTATTCAGTTACAGAAAATTATTTTATTTACACAGATTCCTTTATAAACACATGTACTGACATTTAAATACGTAGTATTGTGAGTTTTATTGCTGTGGAGCAATGTGATACAGTTATGTGCACCAGGATCCTTCAATGACTAGTTACACCAGTGATGAAGGGTATAACTCACTGTCATGTTCTAAAAAGAAATGACCCTCATCAGTTAAAGAAGTTAGACAAAATTGCTATAAATGTTCATGACTCCCAGTAAAATAAATTACATATCTAAAAATACTTGGGATTTTATCCAGAATAACTGTCTTAAAGTCATATTCTAAGAGTCAACGTACAAGAAATTATTTTATTAAATACATTTTCAGGAGGTCTTCTGTGCAGGGAATGGTTTTCTCCCATATAATCCCCATCTACAAGAGATGACATTTTTCAATAAACTTTCATGAGTTTTTCTTCTACAAAAGATTGTTTGCCCAAACATTTATGGAATGTCCCCTTTACAAAAATTGGTTTGACCCAATCCACTTTTATGGAACCTCCCTTCCTAATAAAAGGTTTGTTGACCCTTCAAGGCATCATCACTCTCTCTCTCTCAGACTGTTTTCTTTTCATTTTTTTTCTGTATCTCGCCTTTCCCTGCCCTCTCGCCCCCTCTTGCTTGTGGCTTCCTGTAACATTAGACAGAATGGCTTTCAGTTTTAAAGAAAGCATTTCAGCAGTCATCAGTCTGAAGGGAATACTTCATTTTCACGTTGTTTTTCAGATTTACACCATTTCCTTTTGCTGATATGCCAGTGAGACAGCCTTCCTTGATACAGACAAGAAAAGTTCACCTCTATTCACAATGAAATGAAAGCTTGATACCAGATAAGACCAAACTGTCCCACCCTGTCTGCTCTTTCATATAAGCTGGCAAACCTCAACCTAACCTTCATCACAAAGTCCACTGGATTGCTTTATAATTTCTCTACTTAAAGGGATAGTAATACTTAGTTTTATCTTTAATTTATGTTGTAGGCATTAAAAAAACATGAAGAACGATATAAGTCTTCTCTCTCAAACCTTTATGGTTTGAGAGATATTCACAAGCAAAGTTTCCCATACCTCCCCTTTTACGTAGTGTAAGCCAGCTCTTCTCAGATGTGGAATCCAGTCCATAGACCAGACAGATAACAGAAGGGGACACTCTTCTTCTTCTTATGAGAACAATGAAAGCCCTGCCCCCCTTGACAAGTTTTTCAGGTTTTTCCCTTATCTTAACTGAAGATTGTCCTCTCTGCAGTCTACCTGGGCACCTCCCTTCTGATCTGGCTGAACAGTGTTACAACAGTAAAAGGGGCGGGAGGGGGATACTTTGCATTTGAATTACTCTTGAACTACATCTCTGACAGAATTGAAATAACACTCTCCAAAGTCCAAATAATATGATGATTAATTAGAGCTGATTTTATTATGAAACATTGCTATCCTTTTAATAGAACATTACAGGGAACCTGTGCTAAACTACAGCTTATTATTATAGCTAATTTATAACTAATTTGTACTAAAAGCTGGTGTATTAAAATATTAATAATGTTTTATTTTTATCACCTTTTTTTTCTACCAGTATCCACATATGCACTGTTGTGGATGTACAGTTGTTGTTGAATGACATGGTTCATGTAGACCATGAAGGGTATGTGACAT
The DNA here is from genome assembly GCA_037306005.1 of Rhinophrynus dorsalis. Taxonomy (NCBI): domain Eukaryota; kingdom Metazoa; phylum Chordata; class Amphibia; order Anura; family Rhinophrynidae; genus Rhinophrynus; species Rhinophrynus dorsalis. The sequence goes on along the minus strand of CM074718.1, from coordinate 327,170,132 downwards.
CATCGGTAATCCCTAGTATACTGGATCATGTGACATCAAAATGTAGATACATTTCCAGTGAGGCCTGGTCAGAAATATCCCTGCATGCAAATAGGATGCGATCAAAATAAATAAATCAAATATATCTACTCAGCTTTGATATAATTAAATCTATATAAACTGCCTATATCATGTTGGTGAAGAGAGGCAGCAGAGTGTACTTGGATGCGTCTGTTCATGCTCTGATACTCCATGGACAAGAAAGTAAGAGGGCATCCTGACTGTACACTCAGAACTCTTAATATTACTTATGTGTTGATTCAGTTTGGCATCCTGTAAGTACACATCTTTACAGCTTGACCACTTTTCACTACAGCTGAGAAAGTCTGCCCGTATCCCTACATTGTTCTCTGATATAGATGTCATCCACTTTGTTATTATCTATACTAGGTTAGAGCCCGTCATTTGACGGGGTCTAGGTCTGTGACTTTCTATGTCTGTGCTTCACTGTGCCCGTGCCTCTCTGTGTCTGTGTCCATGCATCGCTGTCTGTGTGTATGCGTCTCTGTGTCCGTGCATGTTACACACACAGGGAGCGATGCACTCTAGCAAATTATATTGTTAGATCTGTTTGAATCATCTTTCCAGATCGGTTGTATTTAATTCCTACAGTTGTTTGTCACAATTGTGTGTGATTCTGGATGTACAATGAGAACATTATATAGCCTTCATTTTTTATGGCGCTTACCAAGCAATACTTGTTACTTAGATTTATACATTCTTAATATACTCCTGTATTAATGTGTAATAAGTTGTACTCCTAACACTTAGAGCAGGGCTTATAATTTTAAGTCCTTTGCTACTAGCCAGACCTGAAAAGTTACTCGCCACTGCAAGCCAAAACATACCCACCAGGGCTGAATTTGTACTCGCCAGGGCTAAATTTTCACTCGCCATTGGCTAGTGGCGAGTGGAAATTTTGAGCCCTGACTTAGAGTACCTTCCTGGGTACCGTCTCCTCCTCCTCTTTCTTATCTACCCATCGGTCCATACGCCTATCTGTCTCTATTTACCTTTCTACCCATCCGCTACTTCCTCCCTTGTCGGTCTCTCACATCAAACTATGGCTTTCATATATCTCTGGCAATCGAAGGACTCGTTTACTGCCTTGCAAGTCCTCTGTTTACCTGATCAGCTCATCTGCGGAAAGTCGGCTCCATTGGCTCAGTCAGCACAGAAGGGCAGAGAAGTTGTGATAATTAGCTTCATTGCCATTCTCTCATTTTGGAACCCTTTCAGTGTCACAGGGGTGTGCAATACACATCCTTATTGCACTGAAAGGGTTAGAAAATGATGCTGTTCGTGCTGCTGAAGTCTGAGCGGATCCTCTCCGCTCCCCCACTGAGCAAGTGGGGGATTTGACAGGATGTGGTCAGACATCAGGGTTGTCGGATTGCTGGCAATGTGTAAAGGAGGGCATCTCTTATACATCGCCAGCAGTTCAACAACCCTGCATGCTAATGAATACATTCATCCCATTCCCCTTACATTACTAATTTACCACATACTTCCAGAAGCACATCACCATAGTATCACTCCTTAGTGCATATCTCCCTAGTGATTTTTGTTTTTAAATCAGTGTACTAGATTTAGAGAAGTTAGTTGGGGGATCTAACGTCAGCAAGACTTTAATCTCCGACGTGTCTGATAAAGTCTGCAAAAATGAATTCTTATATTTTCAGAATCTCACCTCCCTCCATCTTCTTAGTTTGCTTTAGAGGTTGAATAAAAGAACGAGGAGGAATAATCCTAATATTTCAGGGTGGAGATGGAGGGGAAGATTTGGAAAAGAGACAGATTGCCTTTAACCAGACGGAGAGGTAGGCCAAATCATTCAGAATAAGCTACATGCATGTTCAGGTAGCCTCTCACCAGCCCAGAACTACAACTGTCTTCATCCTCAACCAGCCAATGGTTGGAGGCCAGAAGACTGACTACACTTGTCTTTTGGGCTGGAGTTGTTTAAAGCGGAACTATCATACATATTAAAGTTACCCCCAAATCATTATGCACATAGTGATACTTATATCCATACTAGTATTACTGGCAAGATGTCTGCGCTGATGCCTGCCTGACCGTCTCAGAACGAGTTGGATTTCTCAGTAACTCTGGACTTATTCAGGATAATACTAGTATGGATATGTGTATCGATATGTGCATGATGATTTGGGGGTAACTTTAATTTGTGTGATAGTTTTGCTTTAATTCTGGTATTTGATCCTACTCATTATTTCATATAGTGGAGGATGGCTTTATGTTTGCCCTAAGGAGTTTTCATACTTCTGTCTATGGTCTATATTACATTGCATTTGTTAAATGGTACATATTTACATTGAAGTCTGTGAAGAAATTTGTAGATACAACTGCAATAAAATCCACGTCTATATTAGCTCTTCTGGGAGGCTATTGAATTCATTCTTTATCGTTTTTGTAAAGCCAACAGGACAATGCACAAAATGTTTTAAATAGTCCTAAAAGGAGACATTTAGCCTAATGCCATCATCATCAGAAAACATTGCCAGAGGCTACAATATATTACCTCTTTGTTTGGAGAAATTAAACCTCAAGAAGATTCATTGGCTTCTTTTTTTCTTGCCTTTAGGGGATTGGAGATGGTAATGAATTCTTTCTGAAATCAGTAACCTCATCTTAAAGTGGATCTATCACATATAGAGAAGTAATGCTCATTAGTTAGAGCATTTAGCGAAAAAGATTAACATGTTACTAATTTAAAAAAAAAAACACGTTATCTGCACAAAAATGAATGTTTTAAAGTCCCCAGCAGCCTACTTTCGCTTGCCGCAGATTGCCGCACAGAAACTGCTCCCGTCCCACTACCCAGCATCCATCGATGATGTCTGTCTGTCTCGAAGCTGAAGCGATCTTGTTGGCTAGATATCGATCTCTGCCAATGAGATCGCTGCAGCTTAGCGAAAGAAAGCCTCCATCATTGGAGGATGCTGGGTAGTGGGATGGGTGCAGAAGCAGTGCTGCAAGCCGGGAAGTAGGCTGCTGGGCATGTTTTAAACATTCATTTTTGCACAGATAACGTTTTTTTTTTGTTTTTTTTTAAACGAGTAACATGTTAAACTTTTTCACTAGACTAATGAGCATTACTTCTCTATATGTGATAGATCCACTTGAAAACCCAGGTGAGAATTCTAATTTGGAATGCTGGTGCATCACCATGTTTAGCTCAGCATATATATCTCCTTGCAGTCATGGATCACTAAACATAAATTCCGTTTTCATTCTTTGAGATCCTGTTTCACTGCCCAGCTACTCCTTTACATAGTGTGCCATTATAAATATTAAGGTTCTTAATTGGACTGAGATAAGGTAACAGCCTTTTTTAACTGTTTAAGGTTCAGAGAGGTGAGCAACATATTGCTCTGCTTCTTAACCCCATTAAGGACGGCACGCACGGCTGGCACTTAAGGACCACTGGGCCTTTTTTTTTTACAATCCGATTCAGGGGAGCCCTGAATTCCAGTGCAGGGAGCCCTGAATTCCATGACGTGCCAGGACCATCACTGTTCCTTAAGTGCCGGACAGTCCTGGCACGGCAGTGGACGTTATGGGGTTAAGGACTTAACAAAACAGTGGTAGGTACTAATTTCAAGTGCCTTAGCTCTTGTCTCTCATCACAAACAGCCAAAACAAAGTTAACAAAATAGCACATTTCAATTTGTATTTTTGGTAGCTAACATAAATAATTTTACAGATGTTAGCTGGGAGTATTTTTTATTAAAATGTATATCAAACCAATGTAATTTTGGTGTTACAATTGTTTTAAAGGAGCGATAAACATTTTGAATGAAAAGAAAAATATTATTGAGCCTTTCTTGCTGAGTAAAACAAGAGTACTCCCACTGCTGTGAAATGTATTTTTCCAGAGTTATCACAGTTTAAACTGCTGGGTTTTTTTTGCCCTCTAGTGGTCAGATTCCAATTAATTATTCTGTTATGTTCCATGGGAAAGGAGAGTCACTGACAAAGTTTGACACAAAATGTGATAGAAACAGCTGGGTCCCTTCCTGCCAATTTAAACTTGCAGGAAGTAATGATGCTTTTCCTCCCTTCCTGGCAATCTGAACAGTTAAAACTTTTGAACAAAACAATAAATATCAGTGGGAGTACCCTTGTTTTATTCAGCAGGGAAAGCTGTACCGCATATAGATTTTCAAAAAATGTTTACCTCTCCTTTAAGGTTAGATTATGTGTATGTGTACACATAGCTATATTTGTACTTTCATGTACATAGCATAGGAATTTCAGAGCCCTGAAGGTTTTTCATGACTAGAGGAGAAGAGCATCTGGTCAGGTCCAGTAGCCCCAGGAGAAACCTCAGTTAAAGTAATATGAACAGTCCGGAGGCTAGTGAGATGAAAACCCCTCCCACTTCACACCCTCTTGCATCTGGTGATAAAAAGACACATGGGGAATGAGTAGTCTGAACAACACCTCACAGTGAATCTGGAATTTCAACCACTACGTCATTGACTCTTCAAGAAATCTGGCCAAAATTTACTTTTAATTAAAAAAGAAGAAACTTTATTCTATGAATGGATATTTTTTCAAAACATTTCAGAGCTGATGAAAAATGCAGTCATTCCCAAGAGAGAAATATTTAAATGATTCATTGCACAAGTAATAAAAAAATAATATATCAAAGGAAACCTAACACCGCCTAATAATAAAACCCCCACTTACCTTACTATAACTAGAAAATCCTAATAGCCCCTATGAATTTTTCTTATGTGCCTTGGTTTAAGGAATAACATCTTTAGTCAGTCCTAGATGTCATTCTATGCAGGCAGACATGACGGGTGCTGGAAGTTTTGTCAAAAGCAGGCAAGATATGTGAGTCTACTTAACCTTTTCATGACCAGTAAACCAATACCTTGCACATCCCTCGGGTCTTTTATCCCTTGACGACCAGCAATCCTGGATTTGGATCAACATTAAGGAGTGCACAGATGTCATTCGGAAAGCCAGCACACATGACTGATAACATGTACTGGCTCACCGAACGATAACCTGAAACTGGTTTTGGAGCAGTCATTCTCCTGTATTAATTACAGTGCTCTCGCAGGAGCAATGTGAACACAAAATCCATGACATACCAGGACCATCACCGGTCCTAAGGCATGGATGCCGGTCCTTAAAGGGTTAAAGGATTAAAGGGATAGTAATGTTTCATAATAAAAGCAGCTCTAATTAATCATCATAGTATTTGGACTTTGGAGATTGTTATTTCAATTCTGTCAAAGTTGTAGTTCAAGAGTAATTAAATGACAAAGTATCCCTGTCCCGCCCCTTTTACTGATGTAACACTGTTCAGCCAGATCAGAAGGGAGGTGCCCAGGTAAACTGTAGAGAGGGACAATCTTCAATTAAGATAAGGGAAAAACCTGAAAAACTTGTCAAGGGGGGCAGGCTTTCATTGTTCTCACAGGAAGAATATTGTCCTCTTCTGTTATCTGTCTGGTCTAGCAACCAGATTCCACATCTGAGAAGAGATGGCTTACACTAGGTAAAAGGGGCAGGAGGGGAAACTTTGCTTGGTAATATCTCTCAAACCATAAAGGTTTGAGAGATAAAACTTATATCGTTCTTCGTGTTTTTTTAATGCCTACAAAATAAAATAAAATAAAGATAAAATGAAGTATTACTATCACTTTAAGACTACCATGTGCAATGAGCAGTGTATGTGGTCCTGTGGCCCTGTTAGCAACTGTGGTGTCTACCTTCATGGACATGGCATTGAGGACTGACTGAAGATGTTAGATTAAAGGATCTAAACATGTATAGCTTGGAGGAGAGAAGAGAGAGAGGGGATATGATAGAAACACTCAAATACATGAAGGGATTCAACAAAGTGCAGGATGGAAGTAGATTTCAAATGAGTAGAACTCTTAGGAGAATAGGTCCCAGTCTAAAACAAAAGGGACAGAGGCTTAGATGTAATCTAAAAGTTTCACTTCACTAAGATGGTGGTAGATAAGTGGAATAGCATACCAGCAGACGTGGTAGAGGTTAATACAGTGATGGAATGTAAGCATGCATGAGATAGGCATAAAGCTGTCCTGAACATAGGTCAAGACCAAGGACCAAATAAGGTTTGAGGTTTTTATAGTAGGAAATATGGGCAGACTAGATGGGTTGTCAAAATCTGTGTTTCTAACTCTTGAACTAGGGAACAAAGGAAAAACCCATATAGGACATTAGGAAGGGTGAGGGGTAGGTTATTTTTATGGGGTGTTAGTTCTCTTTTAACACTAAGATATATGATAGGGAGTGGTGCAGTCAGTAAATTCATTGGTTTATGGGCTCACTTAATGCTAATTATCTGGTGCTGCATAGACCAACTGCACTATTACCATTAAGGCAAAGTTCCCAGGTATGCACATTAAAAGAACACAAAATCCCACTTATTTAAATGGGGCTTTTAACTCAATGAATGCTAAAAAAAGCCCCAACACTGAATTCTAGAGAAGTCTCCAATGCTAGAGGCTTCCCTAGCGTTTAAGGGGTAAAAAAGCTTACTTATATTAATGGGAATTTTTATTTGTCATCTATGGCAACAAATAATAATTCTCATTGATTTTAACGGAGCTTCCCTTTTGCAATGCATTGGAGAACTTCCTAGCATTCTAGGGGTTAATATCATAATTGAAATGAATATTTATTTCTCCCCTTTAGCATAGTTGATATGTTCCAGAACGGATCATCATTTACTTTCTATGCAAGGGAGGTCCAAAATGTGCTATGATTATATGTGTATGCCTATATTTTATCTTCTAATGAGTGAGCCTGTCTGTCCACTTAGTAACACTCTATAGCCAATAATGATTCGTCCTTGAAGATTAGTACTGCTTCTGCACTGCATAATGAGTGAGCTTGCACTGAGAGTATCTTCCAGTGATGAGGGAGACAACCTTATTGTTAACTGTAAGCCAGGGGTAGTCAACCTTTAGCACACTAGCTGTTGGAGACAACTCCCATCATCCCCAACCAGCAATTGGCTTAATGGGAGGGATTGAAATTGTCACTAATATCTTCGAGGGAGATGCACTAAGATGTGATAAAGGTGTTATAAAGTAGAATTCAATTATCCAGTGAGATAAATTCTCCAATTAACATATTATTATTATTCTATTATACTAGAACTTGAGAAGTCATAGTCATTGAATAGGCTGCATAGAATAACTTAGGGAATGGGGAGTTTATCAAACTGGAGAAGTTATCACCTCTTCATCACACCTTAGTTAATCCCTTCACAGGGAGTGCCAAAAATTGCCTCCTCCAGCATTAATACGGTGTTTGAAATTTCAATATGATCCAAGAAAGCTGTTGTTCGGCTAAAAAATTTTTTTTTACATCTCACCACGTTCCCTACCCAGTCCCACCCTCTTCCTCCCTGATGTTCAGCAGATTCATTCTTCATACACATGTAACTATTTCCAGGTGCAATGACCGCATTCAGCACTGGTGTTATAAAAGCCTCGCTGGGAATGGCTGTGCTTATGGAATAGAAGGCTTTTTGGCATCCTTAGTGGAAAATCATGGTGCGTTTGTGTGATTTTCTTGGGGTGGTTGTCTGAACAGAACAGAAAAGGTTTTCAGAATGAATTGGACCTATTTACACACTGGGCATTGTGCACGGTGATGTGATGGGAGACGTACTGAGGACTAAAGGCCATATGCAGAAAGAGGAGCAATTCTGGTGCAAACCAACTGCACCATAAGTAACAAATAAAATTCTCATTGCTTTAATAGAGGATGTCAACCCACTATAGCATTTAAGAAGTTAAAAGTTCCCCTATAGCACAGGTGGTTTGCCTCAAGTTTGTTCCATTTTGTCTTAGTGTCTTAGTGATTACGGCCCTATGAGCAAGATTTTGACCTGTATGTTTAAAAGAAGAGTAGATGGATTAGAAGCAATACCCATTGCGCCATAGCGATCTTAACCAATTTAATCCTAGAGTGGTCTCCAATGAATTGTGGTGAGGCCTCTTTAAAATTCAAGGAGTTAAAATCCCCATTAATATCAAAGAGGATTTTTAATTCTCCCCTACAGTCATACCTGTGACTCTCCGGTTTTGCCCCAAAGACTACAGTTTTGAAAATGAATTACTCCTGGGTAGAGGCTGATTCTCCAGATATGGGGAGTTTCTGATGAAACTCTCCCTACTTGTGCTCAATCCCACCCTGTTTCTCCCACTTCCCACCCTCTTCTCTTACTACCCCAGTCTATTCTAGCTATTTTTTGTGTTTTAGAAGTCCCGCCCCCCACTCGTGATTAAGCCTGCCCCTTTTATGACGCGAATCGCGTCATTTCTCCCTCCTCATCGGTACCACGGGACTTTCCTCTGGGCAGCCCCATCCAAGAAATTCCCAGGTATGCCTAGAGTGCAGTTTGTTTGCCCCAGAATTCTTCCACTTTACATTTGAACATTACAGCATATGTTTTTTAATGCTATTGGTGCGGAACATAGCAAATTCTGTAAAAATAAATAGAAAAACAGCATGTGTTACATAAATATTTCAGCCAACACAAGCACAAAATCAATGAGATTTTGTTGACCCAGCTCACAATGTATTAATTACTTATTTATTTCTATTTCCCAAACACTCAAATGGAACATGGGACTTGAGCATTTATTCATCTACAACTTCCATTATTTATTTTGGAAACAGCTGATCTGGATATGAAAATGGAATGTAAAATGAATCTTGCATAGTTTAGAAGTATATCTTCTTCATAGGTTAAATTAGAGAGTTACTGGCGATGATAGTAAAACAATTGGAAAATATTCTTGGGACATAATATTAAATTCCGAAGAAAAACTATTTAATTGCATTCCCCAATGAAAATGCTTACTGATGTCAACTGACTTTTTAGTGTTTTTTGCAGTTGTTTAGCCTCAAAAGTTCTCTACCTTTTACCTGTTGATGTCACCGTCAATCTCCTAACACACAGTAGTGAACAGCTGGCATTTATACGGAAATCACAAGGTTTTGTGGATTGCTAAAACATTTTGGTGTGTCTCTTATGGCTTCCTATATCTTATTTTACACTAAAGACATAATTCTGCCATGCTCAAATGGGTAAGGTTTAAAGATTAGTCTTGAAATGTGCATGGATGTTTAGGTAATTGATTTAATCACCTGAACTCATAGAGTTATTAATGGTTATCCTTAATACTTGACTTGTCAGATTTCCATTAGGGCTAGAGGTGTTAATCTGTATCCTAAGGGTTTCTCTGACTGATACACAAATTGTATAGCTCACGTTAGGTAAAAGCTCACATTCTCAAACCTAGTCTTTGGGAACATCCTACAGTATAAATTTATCTTAGCACAAGCACAAGTAGATTGGTAATAATAACATTTTGACAGATCTACCTGTGCTAATGTGGAAATACCTATGCACATAAGGGGAAATCCTAAAAGAACATCTGAGTTAACAAATAATAGAATTTCTGAATCTTTTCAGCCTCAGCTAATCCATGTATACGATCTCAATACATTTCTCTGAAAAAGGAATTAGTGCATTCAAATCATAAATATCCATGACTTACCCTCTCAGTGTTTCCTGTCCTCTCCTTCTCACTCTGTTAGCTGTTGGCCTATCTTCATATCCTGCAAAACGGTCCACTTGTATGTCCCCTTGGTCCTGCTGACCCTGGGCTTGCTCCACGTACAATATTGCTGTACATCCCAGCATAAATTTGGCCAGCCATATCACCGCCATGACGGCAGGGGCTGAAGAATCCTGCCGCTCACTGACAAGGATCTCCCACTTTCACTATCACTTTTGTCTTGGTGATGGGAGACAGACAATACACCTGAGCATAGAGGTCTCCTGTTCCTTCACTCTCCTTCAGAGACTGCGAGAAAATAAGAAACAAAATATACTGTTAATATTCACCTCAAACTACATAAAGCTAGAATTTAAGAATATTAACACTTAACAACACTGAAAAAGGTTAATGTTAGAGAGACAATACTTTAGTACACTAATAAAGAGAAATGTTTGCTGCTGTTGTACATAAAACTATCCCGGGAATTTCAGCCTGCAGCATTATGTCTGTGTTGGGCTACAATTTCCATCAGAATTGTTAGCTGGTATTGAGGGGAAAAATACCTCCAAGCTATAGACTTATACCTCCAAGTGGTCTGGTGTCCATTTATTGTTGTGGATATTTGTGGGTTTCGGTAGGTTGTTGTGGACAGGGTATGACATCTTTCAGTCATGTAAAAAAACAATGTGTTGGAGACATCTAAGTTGTTAAGTTTAACTATGAACCAAAGACACCATATGACAAAAACAACTACCAACTTACACTGCCATGGATCAGAATCTGCATTGGACTTTGAAGTAAAAACTTGGTTTGACAGATTACACCAAACTATGATTTGAAAATGATACATCATAAAAACCTTGTCATGGCTGCATTCAAATCTACTGAATGAATATCCACCAGATTTTACAGTCAGATATTTCAGGGAACTACAACTATTAATGTCAATGTTTTTCTACATGGTGAAAACTAATGTTGCATCAAACATTGTTTGGTTCCCCTTTAATGTCCATGGTTAGGTAAGTTTCTGTTAGGATAGGGTCAGTGTCTGTTTGGTTTGGAGTGTGGTTTTGGTTAGTTGTTAGGTTAGCGGAAGTTGCAACATTTTAAAGGTGACATTTTAAATGTGCCCTTTTCACACTGGCAAAATTGTAAGTAAATTTTTTGATGTTCACTATTACCAGTTTGACATTTCAATAGTAAGTCCTTAGTAACGTTTTTTATAGAAATTATGGGGGTGGGAGTGGTATTGAATAACTTGAACTTGGTTGTCTGTCAAACTAAATGACTGTAATTGTTATTATTAGTCAATCATAACTGATAGTATACTATAATACAAAGCTTGTAAGATTGCTATTTGCTTGTACACCATACCTCCCAAGTGTCCCTCTTTAGGAAGGACAGCCCCTCTTTTAGACCCAAATCCCACTGTCCCTCTTTCACATCCTGATGTCCCTCTTTTTAGGAGATCAGACTTTGTGGTGTGTATATAAGTGTATCACATTGCTCCACAGCAATAAAACCCACATTATTATTTCTTTAAACGTCAGTATATGTGTTTATAAATTAGTTTGCTTAAATACAATACTTTGTTCTCGTTATAAGTAATTTGTTAGGTAACACAAGGAAGTGTCAGTGGGTCATGAAACAGCCTAAAAATTCTCATTAATGCCCCACCCACAGGCCACACCCCCAGCAACACCCTTTAAAACACAATTGTCCCTCTATGGCAATTTGAAATGTTGGGAGGTATGGTACATTGGACAATCATAAATACGTTATAACTGGTTTTAGAGTATCGGTACTATTAAACATGTTAGTTCAGTGGTGTTATAAGTCTGATAATACATGGAAAAGATCCCTTAACACAGTGGTTGTTGTATCACATTAATTTATATCCATTATTCATACAGGCTTACACTTCTCATGTTATAAATATGATAATTACCAAAATGCAAAAATTAACCACTTTTCATAGTATTTAGCAACCAGTGCTTATTAATTGAATGAGACTGTTATAGCATGCTAGGAAGGTTCTTAAAACACATAAAATGAAATCATACTCCCAATATCTGTAAAATGTTATTTATTTTAGATCCCTAAATCTAATCCTAAATTTGCATCTTTAATGCATGCGTAGATTACACTTTATAGCTATAATCTAGTTAATTGCCACATCTAGAAACTCTCTGAATCAGTTTTTTAGATTAAATTTTCAGGTCTTCAGGCACAGAGGATAATTTTCCTGCTAGGTGAGTTCAGTGGTATCCCCACCCACTTTAATTCCTGTTCAACCCACCCTGTTCTGCCCACTTTCCCACCCACTTCAAGGCAAACTCCACCTTTCAACCAATCAACTCCAATTAAGCCCCACCCATATTATTATGTGAATCATTTCAATTGGACACTCCCATTCCCATCCCTGTGCATTTCTCCAGGAGTAAAACGATTACCAGGTATGTTGTTTGTGCACAGCTAATGCTGTTAATGTATTGAGATTAGTACCCACTATTCAGAAAGGATTTTACATTATCTCAGGTAAACGGACAAACAATAAAACATTATGACTACCTATATCTATCAAGATTGCTATTGTAATAAAGGGAGTCCTGAAAAAAGCAGAAGTGGAAGCCATCAGAAGGCATACATAAGACTAGATTTTAGGCCTCAGAAAACAGAACATTTTACAGAGGCTAACATAGATTACAAGGTATTTAAAGGGATAGTAATACTTAATATTTAAAAAAATATATAGAGAAGTGTTTATCCCCCTGAATAAAAAAAAGGTACTCTCACTGCTGAAATGTGTTTTATTCAAAAGTTATTACAGCTCAGAGTTGAATCTTTTAGGAGCAATATCACAGTGGCCTGAAATTATACAGTGGCGTTGTTGTTACACCATCCTATGGACAGCTGTGGTCTGTAGACCATAAATCTCCATAGGATGGTGTACAATTTCAGGCCCCTGTTATATTGGACCTAAAAAATTCAACTTTGAGCTGTAATCACTTTTAAATAAAACACCTTTCAGCAGTGAGAGTACTCTTGTTTTACTCAGGGGGATAAACCCTACAACATATTTTTTTTTACATTTTAAGTATTACTATTCCTTTAAGTTTTTATTGCTCCCTATCATTGTAGTTGTTAATGTTTCTTTAATAAAGGAATTTTCCCTAATGAGAGAGGCTACGTTGTGATTAACCCTTTGTGTGGCAGAGAGGTATCCAATGTATTGTATTCCGATGCATTGGACACCTGTCTAGCATTCAAAGGGTTAATGCCTTTTCGTTTACTTTACCTGCATATGACTACAGTTATAGTTATCTACTTAGTGAGAACAATCAGGCACAGTTGTTCATTAGCATTGTGTATATTACTAGTGGTGTATCAAAGCAGAGCCCATAAAACCAGTAGTTTGTATAACAACCAACCACATTATAATTCTCATTGCATACCATTACACCAAGGGTAAGTAATCTGATTCCCCCTAGCTGGTCTACATCTTCCATAATACCCAGCCAGCCAACAGCAGGAGACTCTGTTTGCTCATGCCTGCCTAATTCTTCTTATCCACTGCAGAAGCCTAGCATCTGTCCTGTGAACCCTAACTCATTTTGGAAGCCTACCCTTTAATTCTATTCCCACCACTTCCACTGGAAATTACATGTTATTGGTAAGCAGTGATCGCATGTTCACGTCCATCGTGGAATGACTAGAACTGACTGCTCGGGTCCTGAAGCAATCAGTTACACCCTTCCTGCCAAGATCACAGCTCATCCTTAGGTGCGATTAGATCATTAAATGTGATTAGTAGGACTGACATATGTCATCAGGCACGTCTCCCAGCGTTAAAGGGTTTACGGAAGCATTTGAGTTTGTTTTGCAGTTGATGCCAGCTGAAAATCTATAAGGGTATTTGGGTCAAATGTATCAAGATTAAGGGAGGAATGTGCAAGACCGTCAGCAGAGTTTATTTCCCGCAAGTGAAAGCTGTCAAAAAATGGGTATGTACTAGAGCTTACGATCATTAAGTGAAAACCAGAGCTCGCACTCCACCATCATTATGACTTTAAAGCAAGCAAGCCCTGAGCACAGCCTTGTTAATACATGGTGTTAACCTTTTCTGTGCCAAAGGGGTATGCAACACATTGCTTTTGCCATGCTTTGCTTATCCCTCTGTCACTCAAAGGGTTTTAAACAAGAGGCAGACAAATGGCACACCCGGAAATGCCCATATAGTCCCACACTCCTTGGTGGGGTGGCGTTAATGGGAGAATTTCCTGCAGAGGTAGATTAGCACATAGACATTAGGGAAGAGTAGCAACAGTAAATCAATTCCAACTAGTAATCATATTAGCATCCCCTCCCTAAAGAGTATCATTTCTGTAACAAACCAACTGGACCATAGGGGACAAATAGAAAATGGCCACTAACCCTTTTAGTGCCAGAGGGGTGAACAACACATTGGTGTGCAATGTGTTGTGGACCATCTGGCACTTAAAGGATTAGCAATAATCCCTATTGTACAGCGATGCGGAATTTGTTGGAGCTATATAAAGAACAATAATAATAATAAATAATATGATATAAAAGTCTATGAACCCAGAGAGGTCTCCAACAAATTGGGTAGACCCATCTATCATTCAATGGGTAAAACTTTCATTTTAAATCAATGGGAATTGTCTGAATTTTTATTTGTCCCCTATGGTGCAGTTTAGTTGCCCCAGAATTGATACGGCATGTGTCAGTTGGAATTGATTTAGGTAGCTGTGGGCTATTCTTAACTGATAAGAGGAATAAAGGAAAGTAAATGAAGACAAATTGCAGACGTTACTACAGGGGAAGATCATTATCAGACGTCAGCTCTCCCTAATCTTTATTAGAGACAACTTCTTTGTTTTCTTTAGTAATGGAGTCTCAATCATTACTGATAAACAGCAATAATAAAAGGGTCTGTACTGTATCCATTTGATTTCAGCTGTGAATCCTTGGGGGAGATGCACTTAAGCATGATAAATAGGTGATAAACTGAGAGGTAACTTCTCCAAGTCCTATGTTATTCTATGGAGCCAATGCACTATGATTTCTCCAACTTTGGATATCTTAGTGCACAGGCTCCATAGAATAACATAGGAACTGGAGAAGTGATATTACTGGAGAAGACATCTCCGCTTTATCACCTCTTTATCACACCTTAGTGCATAACCCTATTGTGTCCTATGTGGCATTTCACACAGGCAACATGCACTACAGTTTCAGAGAAAAAGCCAGCATGCTGCAACTTCCCTCAGACAATGCGATAATGCAGCTACAAAGCTGTGGTACTGATTTCATCACGGAATCACATGGAAATTGCACAACTGTTACGGATAGTTGCGTTTTCTTTGTGGGTTTTATTACGTTTGTTTCTACTGAGAGAATGGGATCCTGGGAAAAACTTGCTACATTGTAGCTCTAACATTGCACCTACATTTTCAGTTGCTACTGCATATAAAATCACATTTAAATATAATGCAATCAGATTGTCTTTTTCCAAGCATTCCATATCACATTAATCTATACTTTTCTACCCATAATACTTTGTTTTTTAATTTTCAAGACTGCAGCATCAACATATCACAGTAATTGTGTTAATCTGCAACATCTGAAATCATATGTACTTGCAATAATGCACTGTCAGATCAGAAGTTGCAGCAATATGTGTTACCTTGTGATGTGCAATGTGTTTTCCAGCAATGTGAACAGTCCCATAGGAGAAAATGACACCAATTTCATGAGTTATGAATGCATCTGAATTCTTGAGATTCAGTTGCCAGTGTTAACAAGGCCTGAACCTCAGTGCTCAGTGATTGTATTGAGTTTTTTTTCTCAAAGTTTTTTTTTTAACAAAGTAGTGGTACTATTACGTGTCAAGACCGTCCCGCAGGTCTGGACATTAAGGACCAGTGATGATCCTGGCACATCATGGAATTATGGGATGACATATTGGCTTCATGTCTCTCTGCCATCCCAGAATTCATTGCGATAAAAAAGGGCTGTGGTCCTTAACTACTGCCCACCGCCGGATCGGGGCCGTTAATGGCTTAATGAATAGACTATATGGGGTTAGAATGTCTTTTGCAGGAAGAAAAAGAGAAGCAATTCTGGAGCAAGCTAACTGCACCATAGAGCACAAATGAAAATTCCCATTATTTTAAATGGGGCATTAAACCCCTTGAATGCAAGAATCACAATGCACTGGAGGCCTCTCTGACATTCAAGGAGTTAAAAGTTTAATTAAAATCAATTCTTCTTTTTTATTCCAGCTGCTACAGAATTATGCATTTATCATCATTAGGAATCTTGGTGTACAATGGAATTCCAATATCAGTATTTCTCTCCATATGTCTCCATATGCCTCAGTTTATAAAACTGTAATTGTAAACTGATACACAGACTTCCTGACAAGCCTAAACCTTACACGTAAACCTTCTCTCCTACACTCTTAACCCTTGTGCTTCTGAATTATTCACAGTGAAAAATCTGTGGCTCCCTGAAACCCACAATTTTGCATAATAGAAAAAATATTTCTGCTTCTTGGGACATGATTTCTTTATTTAACTGTAATCAGCATAATTTTGCTTTCTCTACAGAGGATTAACAGTTTGGATGCCAGAGATATCCTCAAAGCAATGTGAAGGCATCTGAAGCATCCAAGGGTTTCATAAGTATAGTAATCTGCACAGTGTCTTTAAATATGAATAATCAATGCACATGATACTTTTTTTATATAAACATTACCAACATAATCCATACTCACTCTATATAGGGTCTTGTTAACACGGGCTATACAAATGTGGAAACACCACCTCCCCTTTGGTATAACCTGTGTTCTGTGCACTGTGCTTCCCTTGCAAATCTATTATGAAGGGGCTTTGCACTTTTTAGTAGAAACCCCGCCCAGACGAACCAGCCATTGACTTTCTGGCAGCCATCTGAGCCAGCCAATGGTTGGATCATTGTGCTAAGCTCCATAGGACGTGCAGGCCATCACCGCTGCAACTACTTGATGACCATCACTTATCACCAGGAAGTTGCTTCACTCTATGTCCATGGACTACTATCAGAGCACGTCAAACTTTCTCGATGTAAAAATAACACTTCAAGTATAATCAATTCACTCCATAATTTCTACATATAAAAGTAATCAACACACATCAAATGTATATTAGTAATTAATGTACTTTATACTTTCTATGTGTAAAAGATATTGCCACACCATACTTTCTCTCACAATCTCCATACCCAAAAACATTGGCCGTCTTTAACCCAACAGAGTGGTACACAATGTGTTGCAGAAGGAATGCATCACAAACTTCTTTGGCTTTTAAAGGGATAGTAATGTTTCATAATAAAAGCAGCTCTAATTAATCATCATAATATTTGGACTTTGGAGAGTGTTATTTCAATTCTGTCAGAGTTGTAGTTCAAAAGTAATTCAATGATAAAGTGTCCCCCTCCCGCCCCTTTTACTGATGTAACACTGCTCAGCCAGAGCAGAAGGGAGGTGCCCAGGTAGACTGTAGAGAGGGCCAATCTTCAATTAAGATAAGGGAAAAACCTGAAAAACTTGTCAAGGGGGGCAGGGCTTTCATTGTTCTCATAGGAAGAAGATTGTCCCCTGCTATTATCTCTCTGGTCTTACAACCAGATTCCATATCTGAGAAGAGATGGCTTACACTAGCTAAAGGTTTGAGAAATAAGACTTATATTGTTCTTCATGTGTTTTTAATGCCTACAAAACAAAATAAAGATAAAACGAAGTATTACTATCCCTTTAAAGCAATAAATAGTAAGGAAATAACAATCGGCAAATTGCTTATCAGGTTGAAATCTCCACAAATTTAGTGTTGGAATCAAGACACCGACAGAAATTTTGGTTATTAAATGAATTCCTTTCAGATACTTCTGAAACATTGATTAAAGAAAAAACTATCCCAGTCATCTCCATAATCCCTGGCCTTTCTCATCTTTTCTGCTGTAGCAGAGAAACGCGCCCTTTTTAAAAAGAAAAAAAGTAACATTCATTCAAACCATCACCACTTTTATAAATCACAGATGTACAAAGTGGGAGGAAGATTATTTTCAGAGCAAGGCTTTCATTACAGTTTTCAAGCCCTGGTGTTGAAAGGTTATTGTGCATTTTCCCTCTGTTTTCCAATTGTTTAACCCTTTAAAGTAGAACTGACACTGTGCAAAAAAATCAATGATTTAGAAAGAGCTTTCAAAGCAACTATATTTATGTTAGCTTTTTGCTTATTTTTAAACAATGGTTTAGTAGAGGTTTAACTATATTTGTCAGTTTAAGCAAATTAGTTAGTACTTCCTGGTAGGAAGTGGCAGTTGGGATGGAGGAGCAGCATTGAAGTGTCTGCCAGTGCCTATCTAAACTAAATAACTAAAGCTACATTAAACTTTATCTCCGAGTCTTCGATAATGTTTTTATAACATAAATCGCTATGTTTAATTACTTACATGTTTGTATTTCATAAGATATTAAAGTGATCCCTCGCCTGCCCCTTATGGCCGTGTCACTCTGACTCGCTGTCTAGTCCAGACAGATGCAGAGAGGGACAATTTTCAGAAAGCAAAAGGAAAATCCTGCCCTCCTTCGTTAAGGAGGGCAGGGTTTTCCTTATACTTACTGATTGAAGATTGTCTTTTGCTGCATTCATCAAGTCCCACGACTGGATTGCAGCTCTGAGGGGAGGTGGCCAGAAGGGGTGGGAGGGGGATCCTTTCAGCTTTAATATCTTATGAAATACAAACATGTAAGTAATTAAACATAGATATATATGTTATAAAAACCTTACAGAAGACTCTGAGATAATATAGACATTACTATCCCTTTAAATAGTAAAAAATGACCAACATAGGGACGCTTATTGATTCTAAAGTGACAGTTCCACTTTAAGGACTAGCATACTCTTCTGATCCTTAAAGTGTTAATTCCTAAAACAAAATCTGAGGATAGAGTTATTATTACTTATTTTTATTTTTTTTTACTTCTGAATGATTTTTTGATGTATGACAAAATGTATGCTCTAAATGTAGCCATATATAAGAATGACACTCTATTTGCAAACTATAACAATGTCACCAGCAACAAAAATTGACTGGATTAAATACATTAAACTAGACTTTATAATGCTGTTGAATGCTGGAGAGATTGCCAATGCATGTAGGCAGCCCTAGAATTCAAAGGGTTAAAATCCCCATTCAAATCAATGGAATTTCCATTTCTGCCTATAGTCCAAATTGGCTTGTTCCAGAATTGCACCAATTTAACTTTAAGATTAAGGACTTTTGCACCAAAGAAGTAAATATTCCCAAAATCTGCGCTGATTTAAATGGGATGTCTGAGATATCGCTAGTATTCAAGGGGTTAAACTTCAATTTATGTCAATGGAAATATTTTATTTGTCCCCTATAATGAGGTTGGCTTGCTCCAAAATTGCTCCTTTTTTCAGTGGGGTGTCCAATACATTGAAACAGTGTATGGGCAGCATTCTGGTGCTCAAAGGCCTAAAAATATGTGGTGTTTGTAAATTTACCCTTTGAGTACCAAAGGGTTAAAAAAAATGCCATGACATGTAAGCAAAGTATAGTAGATTTAAAATGCAACAACTAATTTTGTTTTACA
Organism: Rhinophrynus dorsalis; assembly: GCA_037306005.1. Taxonomy (NCBI): domain Eukaryota; kingdom Metazoa; phylum Chordata; class Amphibia; order Anura; family Rhinophrynidae; genus Rhinophrynus; species Rhinophrynus dorsalis. The sequence continues at coordinate 327,150,821 of CM074718.1, read as the reverse complement.
TTGAGGTAATAAAAAACTGCTAGAGATAACGACTGTCCAACCGACTACCTGGTGTCTTGATATGGCCCAGAAGAAGGTCCACAGCCTGACTGAGAATGTACTAATATAATCTTCTCAAAAATACTTGCAAAGAGCTGCTTTTGTGCTCTATGCGTAAAGTTTTTCACAAAATGGCCGCTTTGCACAGTTTACAGCTAGGGGTAGGTAGTGTGGAAGTATATGTGAATTTGGGGAGTGCCATTCCTCTGCACACTGGTGCACACTACGTACAAACTGGGAACAGAGGAAATCAGTGCAGAATTCATAACATTCGTCTGCACATAAACACAATTACTAGTTTAGCTAAAATATAAGCTTAGCTCATACTCTGCACCAGTGTTTTGAATATTTCCTTATCATTCATTGTACTTAATCTTTCTAAGAGTCTTGACTATTAGCTAATGGTTCAAAAAAATCAACAAAAAAGTTACTGACCTCTGTTTCATAGAATTCTGCGTAAATATAGATTTTATTTGCCTCAAATTGTGCTTCTAGAGGCTTAAAAATGGCTTCCCCAATGCCAATGGGAAGCAGAAAGATGCAGAAATGCACAGAATCTCTTACTAGCTGGCTGTTCTGAGGAATGTTCACTTTCTCTGCCACAGCTTAGCTAGAGCCATGAATGATTAACTACATATGGTAGGAACCCCACCCAGTTCCTATAAGAACTTGAATACATTTATTTCAAGACCATTTTCTACAATACTGGTCACTCACAGAAATAGACATTTTAGATAGATAGATAGATAGATAGATAGATAGATAGATAGATAGATAGATAGACGAATCAATGCATTAGGTTACATCTTTAGCAGTTAAGGGGTTATGAGATAACCACATCATCCAAGCAGTGGTAAGACAATTACTACTTTAGGCACAAATGCAAATGGTGTGCCACATTTTTTAAAATTCCCTGGTTTAGATGAATTGTAGGTTATGAAACCTTTATTGAACCAACATCATGAATGAAATTATAGATGACTGAGTTTGTCAACCACACAAAACTTTCTTCAAGTTTACATGCGAAACAAAGAGACCTGGGACCATCAGAAAGATATGTACTCTTGCAATAAGTAAGTGGGAAATCCATCATATATATAGGAGTCCTGAGAGGCTTGGGGATGTCTATCAGTTGCATGTGTCAGTGTAGATGTTATATGAGGGGCTACAATTAGCCTTGCTTAAGTTTGCATGTTACAATATGTATCATCTTATTTTTACCTCAAGCATTGGATTTTGCTATATGTTATACGTTTGCCCTGTGTATGCAGCAGTACTGACACAGCTTCTTGAAGCACTTATTTGTTTCATGGTGTAAATACCCATTTTCTTCACACACGTACCATAACTGGGCCCTAGACTAATCTACAACTCATTTCCCATAAAGTAAGACTACAGTGGAGCAAATACACATTGGGCTTTATGTATCAAAGCAAAATGGAGCCATGCTGGGCCAAAACAATTGCACCATTTGCACCAGATGAGTTAAATGGGGCTTTTAATACATTTGGTTTTATGTGGAATTAACTGTAATTGTACCTAACATAGGTCTTTAATATCACTCAATGCACAATTGGCTTTATCAGAGATTAACCCTTTGAGTGCCTGGTGGTATGCAATGCATTGCGTACCCCTTGACACTCAAAGGGTTAACTCTATGAGTATCAGTGAAGTATCCAACCATTAGATACCTCACTGGCACTCAAAGCGTTAAGATATATGTATGGTGTGGATAAGCTGGCAGTACTGATGAAGAGGCTTGTGAGGGTTTTGACAATTAAATGCTTGTATATTTGTCTAATGAAACGACTCACCATCCACAATCAATGTGCTTTTCCCCAGTGACACTTTCTACAAACTCCATTTGCTGCCAGTCTTTGGCCATCTCTGACAGAACAGCCAGTTACATTTGCCTGCACTGATCACCTAATAGTTCTATGACATTTGCAATTTTCAAATAATATGCACATTAGAAACTGCTAAAAAAAAACCTTCAGTTCAGTGTGTGAATGAAATGCAACCTTTGCTCAAACAGCCATGTAATTTAAAGCCCTATGCATTTCGCCTATCATATCAGGCAGAAATTTACATGACAAGATGTAGAGAGAAATTTTCCAGACCTTACTTTAGAAAGAAAGACCAACAAAGATTTGCAAAAAAAAAAGTCTGTTAAAAAAAAAAGTCAGCTTTAACCCGTTACTTGTGAAAGCAGTCGTTCTGAAGACTCTAAGGCTTATGTACTAAGAACTGGAGCAAATTCTGGAGTAAACCAACTATAGGGGGCAAAAACATCCCATTTACTTATATTGGGCTTTTACCCCTTGGAGTGCTAGAGAAATCCCAAAAGCAATGTTTCACTGAACCAGTATGCAACAGAAATCTCTCTAGCAGTGAAGGAGTTAAAAGTCCAATTTAATTCATTTGGGACATTTTTATTTGTCCCCGGTGGTGTATGCAGTTGGTTTGTTCCAGAATTGACTGAGTTCATCCTATTACAGTACATGAGCCACACAGTCTGGCATCCAAAGGAGTTAATGTCTAAAACAGTTTTTCCATTTATCACAGATTCAGATAAAACATCTTTCTGCGTACCAATTGCTATTAACACCTTGGATGCTAGAAATGTCTCCAATGCAGGGCATTCTTGCATTTAAGGAGTTAATATACTCATTTACAGTTCATGTACAGTAGATAATAAGAAAAAAACGATGCAGAGGCGGCATTTCTAAAAATACAGTCAACAGAGAGCTACATAGCAATCCAGGCATCACCCTATTGTTCCCTTGCTGCACAGCCCATACCGCCTGAACAGTAGATAACCAAACTTCATTCATTTCTGCCTGAAGCTAACTCACATCTGGATCTGTACAGCAGAACATTTCAAACTCTCTATAAAGTATCTTATAATGGATTTGCCAGTTGCATAACATATCCCATACAAAAAAAAATAGCTGAAAAAAGCTAATGCAGATTGCTTTTTACAGTTTGCAAACTTTAAACATCAAATTAGAAAAAAAAATGCAAAATTAAATGTTCAGAATGAATTACCAGCAGAGTGAAGGAGTGCAATGCCTTAAGCCTAGATACAGGCAAAGGGTAAGTAATAAGGATGACTGTACCTTGAAGTCCTGGAGAGTGGTAAAGTGTCCAGAGGTTCTTTTGTTTAGTGGAGACTGGAGAGAAAGGAAAGGAATAAAGTAATGTTCCCTGGGAGGAAAGCAAAAAAAGGTAGTGCTTCCACCAAATTGGGCAGTGGGAGTGTCTTCAAGTGGGTGCAGAAAGGAATATAAACCAACCACATTCTTCATCCAAAAGTTTCTAACTTTAAGTAGGATGGGGGGGCGGGGGGCAGAGAGGGAAGGGAGGGGGGTAGGGTTTTTGGAGTTGTAGACATTATCACCTAAAAGTCTACACTTAGTTCAAATAATTGCTGAATGCTTTCCATTGTATTAGTCCAATCCAACACTAGCATTATAATTTGTTTTCTGGCTTGCAAACATCAATACTGTGAAGATTTAAACACAGCTGTTTATGGAAAGAAGGGGGAAAGTCGTGTTTGGAAGCAGCAAATATTTAACCCTATAAGGATCAGAGGTGTGTGTGTGTAAAGCAATGTGTTGGACACCACACTGGTCCTTAACAGAGAGCAAGGTCATATAACCATTTTCAGTATTTGTTCTCTTTTTAGTTGTCCTTATCTCTCAAAGGGTTAATAAAGATTCCCATTGATATAAGTGGAGCTTTTAACCATATGAATGTTATTGGGGTCTCCATTGCATTGTGAAGTAATGCATTTAACGTATAATGTAGCTCTATATAACATAGCCAGTAGGGCCAGTGCTGCCCTATGTGAACTTACAGGGGCCCTAGGCAAAGCTGCCTGCTTCTAAGACGTCCTATAGTATTGATACCCAATACTGGGCCCCCAAAGCTTGGAGTCCAGAGCAGTCACCACTCCACAGGAAGCCATGAGGAGGATAAAACATACCGATGCACTAAGAATAAGGGGAACAAATTATCTTCATCAGAGGAACCAAATAAACATTCCCACTGATATAAATGGAGTTTTTAACCCCTTGAGTGCTAGAGAAGTGTTAACACATTGCTTCGCAATGCAGTGGAGACCTCTATAACATTCATGTGGCTAAAAGCTTCACTTATATCAATGGGAAGGTTTAATAACCCTTTGAGTGCCAAAGGGGTATGCAATGCATTGCGTTGCATACCCCTCTGGCACTCAAAGGGTTAGTCCTCAGGCTGATGTTCTAAGAGAGCAGTTCTAGAGCAATCCAGCTGCCCCATGGCGGGGGGAGACAACAAATAAATATTCCCCAAATTTCCATTAATGCAAGTGGAGCATTTAACTCCTTTAATCCTTTGAGTGCCAGAGTGGTACGCAACACATTGCAAAGCAATGCGTTGTTTACCACTTACACAACGCATTGCAAAGCAATGCATTGCGTACCACTCTGGCACTCAAAGGGTAAAAACTTTGTAAATCCGTGCATTGGACAGCCCCTAGCACTCAAAGGGTTAATGTCAGAGAGGTCTCCTGCGCATTGCATCTCAATGCTTTGAAATCCTCTCCAGTGTTCAAGGGGTTAAAAAGCACCATTGAACCTTTGAGTGCCAGAGAGCTTTGGAAAGCATTTCAATGTATTGCACTAGATGCCACTCTGGCACTCAAAGGGCTTAAGTAAACAGGAATATCGATTTGTCCCCATGCGATATAGCCGGCTTGCTCTAGAATTGCATCTCTTCAGCCTTGTGAGTGAGGCCTGAATCCTACCCATTGAGATAAAATGGGTAGAGGGCCCTGCTAGTCAGTTCTGAAGTGTATTGATAAACATATGTCTGTCATATACTGGATACTTCTCTTGCTCAGAACAATGCTAAGAATTCTGACAGTTGGTTTCAACGCAGAAAGGATATTGATCCAGGTAGATATGTGTCATGCATTTGGCGTCAGAAAGTATTTTTCACACTTGGGGCTTAAAGGGACAGTAATGTCCCAGAAAAAATCTTTATAGTTTTGTAGTGTTTAAAAAATTAAACTATATGCAACAAATCCTATCTCTCAAACTGCTAACTTTGAGAGATATATTCATATTCAAAGTTCCCCCCTCCCTCCCGTTCTCCTGATGTCAGAGCTGAAATCGCATTATTTAAAACGAATTACTTCATTGGAATGGTCTACAAAGTGTGCTTGCAAACCAGGCACACTTTGTAGACCTTTTCAATGAAGTAAATATTTTCCAATAACGCGATTTCGTCTCTGCTGCAGAGCCGCCGGTTGGTCCCCGAATATGATTCCCCGCAGTCAGCACAGTGCTGATGTCAGGGAAAGGGGAGGGAGGGGGAAATTTAGTGCAGAATATCTCTCAAACCATATCGGTTTGAGAGATAGGACTTGTTGCATATAGTTTAATTTTTTTAAGCACTACAAAACTATAAAGATTTTTTCTGGGACATTACTGTCACTTTAAGCCCCAAGTGTGAAAAATATGTTCTGACGCCAAATGCATTTCACATATCTACCTGGATCAATATCCTTTCTGCGTTGAAACCAACTGTCAGAATTCTTAGCATTGTTCTGAGCTAGAGAAGTATCCAATATATGACAGACGTATGTTCATCAATACACTTCAGAACTGACAAGCAGGGCCTTCTACCCATTTTATCTCAATGGGTAGGATTCAGGCCTCACTCACAAGGCTGAAGAGATGCAATTCTAGAGCAAGCTGGCTTTTTCTGGGACATTACTGTCCCTTTAACTGGAAATGTTTCAGTGGATTTTTCCCCCTTCCTTTGGCTCAGCAGAGATGATATGGCATCTGCTGAACTTGATGGACGCATGCATTTTATTCAGCCTCATCAACTATGTTACCTCATCACTTTAACTCTTTTGAGTTCCAAAGGGTATTCAATGTGATGTTCACCTCTCTTAAAGGGTCAACACTATCTGCTTATGAAAGGTTAATTACTTCAAAGCTGTATGGGAGCCATTGCACCCATAGAACAAGGGTGGTCAACCTTTACATAAACATCCAATACTAAAGGGATGCCTTATTCACAAAAGAAATCAGGAGCATTTTTGGGGCAATTCAACTGCAATAGGGGAGAGAAAAAAATCCCCAATTATTAAATTAGGCTCTAAACCCCTTGAATGTTTAATATGTCTCCAAAGCACTGTGCAGCAATGCACTGCAGACTTGTCTATCATTCAAAGCGTTCAAATCCAAATTTATATCAATGGGAATTTGGGTAATTTGTATCCCCCCCCCCATGGTCCATTGTTTTTTTTCACAGAATAGCTCCTCTTTTGAGTAATGCATAAGGCCTCAGGTAAGCAAATTGATCTTCCAACACCTTGGCTTTACAGAAGACTTACATACCTCCCAAGTGTCCCTCTTTAGGAGGGACAGTCCCTCTTTGAAACCCAAATCCCTCTGTCCCTCTTTCCCACCCTGGTGTCCCTCTTTTTAGGAGATCCGATTGTGTAGTGTGTATCACATAGCTCTACAGCAATAAAACTCACATTAATGTTTGTTTAAATGTCATTATATCCTATATAATAATTCGCTAAGTTGTGTGTAACGCCCGACATGCGCAGTAGAGACTGCCCGCGCCGCGGCTGATACAGAGCTGGGCGCTCAGTCGAGGCGCTGGCAGTCTACACTGCGTGTGACTGCCCCGCGACCGGCTGCCTGAGGCATTGTGGCCCGTGTAACGGGCTGTTCAACTAGTGTGTTTATAAATTAGTCTGTGTAGAGAAAATACTTTGGTGTTGCTATAGATCATTTATGAAGTTAAACAGAGAATTGTCAGTAGGTTATGAATTCACCTATAAATTCTTTGTAATACCCCGCCCACCAGTCATGCCCCCATTATCACCCCCTAAAACAAAAGTGTCCCTCTTTGGCCATTTGAAATGTTGGGAAGTATGGACTAAGATTTATTCAACTTTGGATATCTTAGTGCATAGGCTCCATAGAAGAACATAGGAACTGGAGAAGTGATAAACTGGAGAAGTCATCTCCACTTTATCACTTCTTTATCAACGCTTAGTGAATCTCCTCCCTGGACATCTGATAGTTTGAGAACTGCATTGCAAATCACACTGAGTTCAATTTCCTTATGCATCTGTCATTTATTTATTTACATTTTATTTTAAAATGTAATAAACACGTCAAAACTGTCAAAATGGTTCTAAGAATAGTTTCAAGAATCATGCTCATCTCTACTTTCAATCTGTATAGTCAACCCACTAATCCCAGGATAGTCCTGTGGTGGTGTGTTTTGACAGTGTAATGATAGCTTATCACAAGTAACTACCATAGCTGCATTTGTCTTTGTTTATTTTGATTGTATACATTTTACCAATTCCAGGGGCAAATCCAACATTTTTGTGGGGTTTAAAACAAAATAGACAGTAAGGAATAATGGGGGAGATTTATAAAAGTGGACTTAATGGAAAAGAAGCATTAAAATGGCTGTAAGGTTGCCGCTGGTAGTTGAAAAAGTATTAAGGACAGTTTAGGACAGTGGCTCTCTAGGCATTTTTCTGTGGCCACCATCATGTCCTGATTATTTTGCTTTGCTTCACTTTTTTCCTTACACTTACATATTTCTGCTATGCACTATCCAGCGATCTGGCATGATTAATAAAAAACAGTATGTACTGGGTTCACTGTGTGTGTGTCTCATTCAGGTTCAGCACTCACTCTCACTGATGCCAGGTGAGGTTGAGGCTTAGGGGAGAGACTATGAGAGTGACTCACACTGCCCACTTGACACTGTCCCACACACATGGCCCATCTCTTATTCCCCACTCGCACTGTCCCACTTATATTGTCCCACCACACATTGCCCACCACATATTGCACACCTCATTTTGCACCCCACACATTTCCCACTCACATTTTACCACTCACATTGCCCACCTCTTATTGCCCACTCATATTGTTCCACTCACATTGCCCACCTCATATTGCACACCACACATTGCCCACCGCTTATTGCCCACTCACATTGCCCACATCACACTCCCCACTCACATTGCCCACCTCATATTGCCCCTCCACATTGCCCACCTCACACCATACACTTACATTGCCCCTCCACACTGCCCACTTCACACTGTCCACTCACATTGCCCCTCCACATTGCCCACCTCACACTGCCCAACTCATATTGCCCACCTCACACTGTACACTCACATTGTCCATCTCACACTGTCCACTCACATTGCCCATCCACCTTGCCCACCTCACACTGCCCACCTCATATTGCCCACCTCTCACTGTCCACTCACATTGCCCCTCCACATTGTCCACCTCACACTGCACAACTCATATTGCCCACCTCACACTGTCTACTCACATTGCCTGCCTCACACTGTCCACTCACATTGCCCCTCCACATTGCCCACCTCACACTGCCCACCTCATATTGCCCACCTCACACTGTCCACTCACATTGCCCCTCCACATTGCCAACCTCACACTTTCCACTCACATTGCCCCTCACACTGTCCACTCACTTTGCCCCTCCACATTGCCCACCTCATATTGCACACCTCACACTGTCCACTCACATTGCCCCTCCACATTGCCCACCTCACACTTCCCAACTCATATTGCCCACCTCACACTGCCCAACATATTGCCCACCTCACACTGTCCACTCATATTGCCCAACTCATTTTGCCACTCAACATTGCCCACCTCACACTTTCCAGTCACATTGCTCATCCACATTGCCCAAGTCACACTTCCCAACTCATATTGCCCACCTCACACTGACCAATTCATATTGCCTACCTCACACTGTCAACTCACATTGCCCACCTCATTTTAACCCTCCACATTGCCCACCACACACTTTCCATTCACATAGCCCCTCCACATTGCCCACCTCACACTGTTCACTCACATTGCCCCACCAAATTGCCCCACGGTGGCCGCACTTGAGAATCTCTGGTTTAGGAGGACATAACGCATACCTCCCAACATTTCAACTGGCCAAAGAGGGACACTTTTGTTTTGGGTGGTTTTGCTAGGGACGCGGCTGGTGGTCGGGGAATTACTGAGAATTTTTAGGTTATTTCATACCTATTGACACCGAGCAAGATCAAAGTATTTTATTTACACAAACTAATTTATATGCACATATACTGACATTTACGCAAGCATTAATGTGTATTTTAATACTGTGGAACAGTGAAATACATTTGTACTCACAACACACAATATGATCTTCTAAAAAGAGGGACATGAGGGTGGGAAAGAGGGAGAGAGGGATCTGGGTCTCAAAGAGGGGCTGTCCCTCCTAAAGAGGAACACTTGGGAGGTATGATAACTCTGTGTAGCATGTTTTTTTATAAGATGGAGTAAGGAAGTTTGTAAAAAGTTGCTCAGCGAATTTATAAAGAAATGTTGCCATTTGCAACATTTTCACAACAGAATTTTCACCAAATATTGAAGGCCATGTCTGACCTGTTCTTATTCTTTACAGTCACCACATTTATAAATGTAACTAGAACACTTTATAAATACCAACACTCATAAGGAATAAGGACATTTCTAGGATCTGTTCACAAAAACAAACAAGAACACATTTTTATAAATCTTCCCCAGTGATACCTAGAATTTGTTTAGTACAGTTCTCTTCCTTTGCTCTTGACTGGGAATAGGTCAGGAGAGTACAACCTGCATCCCTCCAACTTTTGTTCTAAGACTCATGGAAACTGTAGTCCAACAAAGGCTGGAAGAAAACAGAGAACCTTTCTCAGTATTGGTTTTCTACATCAGTGTCTCTCTCTCTGATGTGATGGGGCAGTAGAGTACAAGGGGTATGTGGGTTCTGGGCAACTGAAAAACCTCTCTTGGCTTGTCCTTGAATTCACTTGTGCAGGGGTCAAGTGTGTAAAACAGTGGTTATCAAACCTTTATTGCTCAATTCGCCATTAGCACACCCACAGCTCCCTAATGTTAAAAAAGTGGAGTAATTCTTGGGCAAACCAACTGCACAATGGGTATAAACTTTTTTAATAAATTGCAATTACGGTCTTTAATACTCACCAAATTCAAAGTTATTTACAAAATAATATCCCCCTCCCACTTCTTTTCCTGATATCAGCCTGTTTTCATTGTCATGGCAACCTTCCCTGCCATTAACTCATATAGAGACATTTCTCTCCGTGTGGGTAGTTTTAATGCATCCTGAGCATTGGCTAAAGCTCTGTCAGTTTACAAAAGTGAAAACTGGGCTGTGTTGCTATGGTAACTGCTTGATTGCTTGGTACATGGCACTTCCTTATAGAACAGGCTGAAGTCCAGGAAAGGGATGGGAGGTGTTTATTAAATGCTAAATAACTTAATCATATGATATGTGTTTTATATCCTATGATACTTCATATCTCTCTCTCTCTCTCTCTCTCTCTCTCTCTCTATACATATATATATATATATATATATATATATATATATATATTCTATACCAGAGGTTCTCAACCCCATACCTCCCAAGTGTCCCTCTTTGAGACCCAAATTCCTCTGTCCCTCTTTTCTACCCTTCTGTCCCTCTTTTTAGGAGATCAGAATGATCTGTGTATATTACATTGCTCCACAGTAATATAACTCACATAATGTTTAATTAATTTGCAGTATATGTGTATTTAAATTAGTCTGTGTAAATAAAATACTTTGGTTTTGCTCTAAATCATTTATTAATTTACACAAAGAGGTGTCAATAGGTCATTAAATAATTTATATATTATTGGTAAGGCCCCTGCCCACCAGCCACGCCCCTAGAAACACCCCCTAAAACAAAAGTGTCCCTCTTTGGCCATTTGAAATGTTGGTAGGTATGCAACCCATGCCCTCAATGGCCACTATCTGGCCAGGATGTAGGAATTTCCCTGATAGAACACAGGTGTGTTGATCAGAGGCTCATTCATATTGATTAACTCACCTGTGCTCTAACAAGGGAATCCTCAAATCCTGGCCTGTTAGTGGCCACTGAGGACACGGGCTGAGAACCACTGTTCTATACTATAAAGGAGAACGTGGTCACGTGACCACAAATTCTCCAGATGTGCAACACATACCCCGGGCGGCCTGAAGAAGGAGATAAGCACATCTCCTCCATTCAACCTCAGCAGGACATACAGCGAGACATCATTGGTCTGCCCTCATTCTCTCCTCTTGGAAGAAAAAAAAAATTCATGCCACACTTACACCAGTAGCAACCTTCCTCTGGTCCCTATCTCCTCTTGCTTAGTGTGTTGGCGTGTGCCAGTGCATCAACTACTGCATGGCCGTTTAAAGAAAAATAACACCCACACGCACCACCACCCTTTCCTCGGAGGTGCAGATGCTTACCTCCCCTGACATACACCGACCAGGCCCTGCACTGACTATGTGTTGGCCCTGCTTCAATATAAGATGCCAACTCATAAAAAAGCAACAGTGCAACCTTTAATGGCATGAGCTTTGGAATGTACAATACGTCCTAGGTGCAGCTGTTGTGCTGAAACAGCTCAGTACCCGCACCTTATGCATCCAAGGCCTGGGACTGTTTGAAAACTGGATCTCACTGGTCTGTGTTTAATCTATTAAGTTCTAGGTTCTATATATATAGATAAAGGTAGGATCCTGAGGAAAGTTGTGGAAAACAATCGAAACTTTGATCACCCAGTACATTTTTTTCACTATTTACAACTTCTTTGAAGTCCTGAGAGTGCTTTTACTTATCTTGAACTTTGTAAATAACCATTGCTTAGTAAATGGCAACCAGGTCCATATCTATGAAGCGTGACTGGAGTGGGCAGGAGTGGGTGAGGGTGGAGCCTCCTGCACACTACTGTGAAACTTGTTAAAATGGTCCACCGGGCCCCTGACGTGCATGGTGTGCCCAATCTCACTAGCAGTGCCATGCACCATTCCCTAGTAGTGTAATAATGTGTGTTACAGGAATAAACCCTACACTTTAGAAGTATGCATATATGTAAGAAAGGAAAGATATAAATGTATAAATCAGGGATGTCCAAGTTCAGTCCTTAAGGGCCACCAACAGGCCAGGATGTAAGGTTTTCCGTGATTAAGCACAGGTGAGTTAATTAAAATGAATGATCCACTGATTAACTCACCTGTACTTATTCAGGGAAATCACTAAATCCTGGCCTGTTGGTGGCCCCTGAGGACTGAACTGAGACAGTCTTGATCTAAGTCATTATATGTTAGAAACAATGAATTGAGGATAAATTACAGCGGAGTAACTACAGGGGTCACACCTGCGACCGAGCCTGTGCACTCCAGGGGCCCGGCCTCCCCCTGCGACCCCTCAGCCTGGCGCTCAAAATCTCCCACTGGCGCTCTAGTAATGCATCATCTCCCAGCGCTTTGCATTACTAAGAGGAACGCGCGGGAGCTCCAGGTAGGAGATGGGGGCATTGTGGAGGGGGTCAATGTGGTCAGGGGGGACAATGTGTTAGGAGAGGGGCCCGTGGCACTTCTTGTACCAGGGCCCGGAGGCTTCTAGTTACTCCTCTGATATATTATGATGAATGTGAACTGGCAACAGCTGTGGCGTTTTAATGCAATTTCAATTTGAATCCATTGAAATCACTATTACAGATTTGTAGCGGTGTTATTGCACGGTCTGAGGAAAGTTGCAGTTTGTTTCTCTACAACAATTGCTGCTCATTTTGCCTGTGTACAAGGTCCCACAGGATACAGTGAGGGTTATGCACTAAAGTGTGATAAATTGGTGATAAAGTGGAGATGACTTCTCAGTGATAACGTTTCTCCAGTTCCTATGTTATTCTATGGAGCCAATGCACGAAGATCCCCAAAGTTGAAAAAAATGTTAGTGCATTGACTCCATAGAGCTTGGAAGAGTGTTGTCACTGGAGAAGTTATTTCTACTTTATCACCTCTGTATCATGACTTAGTGCATCTCCCCCAGTGATTCACACCTCTGCTCAAGACAAGTTTATGTAGCTGTGATACAGTTGCCCATGTGAAAGGGAGATTAGGGAGCACTATAAGAGATTACAAACTATAAAAGTGCAACATATTTGATTGTAAAAGAAATTAAAAAAAAATAGCAGCCTACAGTCTGTGGACTAAGGAGTCACTATGTAGTGGATTTTTGATGACCCAGGTTGAGAATGACCAAAGTCACAACATAGTTTCCAAGTATTAAGCAAACGCTATGTTTAAGGCATGGGGTCTTAATTAAACATCACATTTGCCTCTCAATGTTATGTATTAAAGCAGCTGTGGTTGTTTAGTACATAGCAGTCCAGTGTGTTTTTGCAGTGGAGTTTCTTAACAGCTATCTGAAGGTCCCCTTAATAATGCAGGTTCAAAGGTCATCCATGCCTAAGCACAGGTGAATTAGTCTAATACCAAACCACTAATTAACACTCCTGTGTACAAGCAGAATTATCATTAAATGTGTACAGTTAAGAAAATGTAACCCTGCAAGGACCTTAGAAGTGTGCAACATAGCTTTGCAATGCATTCTTAACCCCTCTATTCCTCATAGGGTTAAAGGAACCCTAACACCTCATTAGTAGCCCCCATAAACTTTAATCTAGTGAGAAAACCCTATTGGTAATTAAGAATCAGTTCTGTGTGGATTGGTTCAACACAATTCATCTTTATTTAGTACTGGATATCGTGTCCAGGACCCCGAATTCTGCCTACTGAAGTCTTCTTCTTTAACCCTTTCAGGGCCAGAGGAGTACACAATGCATTGAAAGGGTTAGGAATTCTTCAGTGAAATGAGTTTGAGGTCCTGGAGTCCAGTAACAAAGAATCAGGTTACTACATGGATATCACATCTGCTATTAATGAACCCCTTGGGGATATGCCAAGACCTTCACAAGGGTGCCAGTGATGGTCCTGGCACATCATGACTTTTTTAGATAACAGCTCACCTACAAACATGCTATGATCATTGGGAGAGCCTAAAATTGACTGCTGAGAGATTGGAGCAGTCAGTTTCAACCTATGCCTAGTACAGCCAACACGTTTGATCGATCACATGTAGTGGCTCTCCAAACACACACAATATAAATATCCTGGTCTTCCAGTGCACCTTACCCCTGGACAGTCAAGAGTTAAAGAAGAGGTGTCCAAGTTCAATCCTCAAGAGACACCAACAGGCCAGAATTTAAAGCAGAACTACCACCCTTCAAAAATATTGTCCTGTATAATTCCCTATCTGACGACTAGCTGCTCAGTAGCTCTAGTCACCAGATTTCTTACCGCGTTGATGAGAATGAGACTCTACTCTGGGACTTAGAGGCAGGACGGATCACAGACATCTTTCCATAGTGATGTCTGCGCGTCTGCTCTGTCAGTACCAGCCCGCTCTAGGAGCCATTGCTAAGAGCCATTCAGTTCCATAAGGGACTAATAGAGCAGGTGTGCAGATGTCACTATGGAAAGATGTCTGCACTTCGTCCTGCCTCTCAGACCCAGAGTAGTGTCTCATTCTCATCAACGAGGTAAAAAATCTGGCAACTAGCTCTAGAGAGCAGCTAGTCGCCAGATAGGGAATTATATGGGACAACATTTTTGAAGGGTGGTAGTTCCGTTTTAAGGATTTCCTGGGAAATCCTTCAATCCTGGACTGTTGGTAGCTTTTGAAGACTGAACATGGAAGGTAATAATAATATCAAAGTATTTTACCAGGAAGGATACACTGAGATTGTCTCTCGTTTTCGAGTATGTCCTGGGGATATGGATATTATGAGGCAATTTAATGGTACTCACTTTACCTTCCACATAAGAATGAAAGGCTTAGTTGACCCTGCTGGGACTAGAACCTGTGACCTTGTAGTTTGAACAGATACTATAGCTGGTGCCCTAACCAACTGAGCCATCTCACCAGCATAAGATTCATTCTGGAATAATTTTCGGGCTTTATTAAGGTATACCATTATCTGACTTTGAGATCTTGTAAACACTAACCCTTAAAGTTCCCACAATATCAATTATCTGCGATATATCCTTGATCAATGTCATTGAGAGGTGCTCCAGTCAGTCTTCAAGGAACAATTAATATACAACTGCGTAAAGATATCACTACATGAACACACACACAAGAATGCAGGACTACTCCTTCTGCCTTTCTGGAACAAGTGGCACCAATTTAGAGACCAAAGAAGCAATTAACAGGAGCAGATTCTATAATGGGTAGCACTGGACACTCTCACCCTGAGAATGTAGCCCTTCACTCTGAGACCCTCAGATTTGGGTTAAAACCCTGAGTCTCAGGATCAAACCCTGAATGTTCTCAGGTATGGATTAAGTAAGTGGGATTTTATTATTAGGAGTTGGTAGTGTTTCTTTAAGGAGTTTGGTTGAGAAACTCTACTGTAACACTCATCTCCAATTGGATTTCCAGTAACAGACATGACGTCACACTGTGCCGGCCTGCAGCTGTCTCAGTCTCTCTCAAATGTTCCACTCAGCAGAACATAAATTTGAAGCTGGTGAAGAAAGGGTCAATTTAGATTGAGTGTCAGGTTTATACATACATCATCAGATAAATAGCAGGATGCACTTATAAAGCTGCTTTCTGTTGTGTATTATATTACTTATTTTCTCTTCAGGGTATTTGAATCCCTAAAAACAGGAGGGGGCTATATGAATCTCATTCCATGCATTCTAATGCATATATAACTGGGTTTCTGTCCTGCAGTTGTTTAATCCTTTGTGTACCAGAGGGGTACAGAATGCATTGCAAAGTACTCCTCTGGCACTCAAAGGGTTAATGTCTATGTAAAAAACTAGTTTTGCATTTAAATGACCACTTTGTACTGCATCCGCAAAGGAGACAGTATGGGTATTTTGAGGCGTCCTGTTCCTCTGTATCCAGGCAAAGGCAATTAACTAATTGATTGCAGAAGACATAAGAGCAAAATGCTGTTCACATTGAAGGTGTGCCTTGGTTGAGTTGTGCTCTGATCTGTACTGTAAATACATATATATATATATATATATATATATATATACTGCCAATCTGTTTAAGAGAAAAGAAAAAAAAATACTCTGTGGCTAAGGAGGAAGCAGGGGACTAAGCCCCCTGCCTCTTCAGCCCACTGTTTAAAGGGATAGTAATACTTAAAATGTAAAAAAAAAATATATTCTAGGGTTTATCCCCCTGAGTACTCCCACTGCTGAGAGGTGTTTTATTCAAAAGTTATTAATTTTCAAAGTTGAATTTTTTAGGTGCAATATCACAGTGGCCTGAAATTGTACAGTGGCGCTGTTGCTACACGATCCTATGGACAGCTCTGGTCCCGGGACCTTAAATCTCCATAGGATGGTGTAGCAACAGCGCCACTGTACAATTTCAGGCCACTGTGATATTGCACCTAAAAAATTCAACTTTGAAAATTATTAACTTTTGAATGAAACACCTTTCAGCAGTGGGAGTACTCTTGTTTTACTCAGGGGGATAAACCCTACAACATATTTTTTTTTTACATTTTAAGTATTACTATCCCTTTAAAAAAAAAAAAAAAAAAAAAAAAAAAGGCAGCTCAAGTGGTGAGACATCAGGACCCGTCCTGATGACCCCCAGCTACTGATCTTCCAGCTGATTCTGCTGGGAGATCACTTCCATATGAAGAGCTTCTCCGCCCCTTTCTTCTGTCCCAGCTCCTCTTACCAGTTTTTTGTTTTTTCTTTAACTTCTATTTGTTCAGCAGCCTTCTCCATTTTCCTCTCATAGATGCTGAAACACAGGCTATAGAGCATCCTGGGTCTTCCTAGTGGCTCTAGGTTTCACCTTCTGTCACCTAACAACTGGCTCTCTGTCTGCAGTGCCCTGTTTTGGAGCCAGGTACCGTGCATGTCCCTCTATGCAGATCTACCCTCTCCTGCCTCTCTACCACGTACGACTGGTTGGGGTACTACCTTTCTGGGGTTTTTTTACCTCCTCCACACCATAATCTAAACCCCTTAAGGACCCATGACATGCCAGGACTGTTATGGGTCCAACGTGTGATAAGAACCCATGATGGTCCTGGCACATCAGGGATTTAAGGGCTCCCCATGTGTCTGACCACGTGGGGAGCCCTGAATCGGTTATGCAAAAAAAAAAAGTTCCTTAAGTGGTCCTTAAGTGCTGGCTGTGCGTGGCCGTGGCTGGTCCTTAAGGGGTTAATGCTTTTCTTTTATTTTAATTCTACCTAGTTGTGTTTAGTCCTCTACCCACTCATGCCTCTCAGATGCAGCCCTGGCTAGGTTCAGTTTCCGGTCTCAGATTCCTTATCTGTCTGTCCTAATATATCCCTCCCCCTTTGCATTACCTATTATTCTTCACTGCCTGTCAACTTCCTTTCTAACTTACAAAAAACCAACCAAACAAACAAAAAAACCCCTCTGCCACTTACAATTACTGGGTAAGATTTCAAACATTTGCAGGTTGTTACCCCCCCCCCCCCCACATCCTGCTTTACAATGTTGTCTTCCACAGCCCTCATTCAGGCTCAGTAATGGCCCATACTCACTCTTAGTAAGCTTGCTGGACATGTCAAATAGAATATGGCTGACTTCTTTCCTGGCCTCTCATAGCTAAGTTTTTCATCCCCATTGGCTATAGTCCAGCTGTCACTGTGAGGCCAACACCGATCCTCTGTCTGAGATGCCTACCTGATTTTGTTACTTGTCTCTCTCCACTGTACTTGCCTTTTAGGGTCTTGAATGTGGCCTGTTTGCCTGACAACCTGTCCTTTCATTCTATCAGGGTTCCCCAGCTCTCAGGTGCAAACTGTCTAGACCACAGACAATCCAGACATGGACAGTTCCTGGACTAATGGTGGAGGTGTCTCATTTTCAGCCACAGTCAGGAAAGCCAAACTGTGTATTTTGTTGTTTTTGTTTTTTACTGCTCCCCACTCTCCTGCCTGGTCCCAGTGCTTTATAGTCGGGTGCATCTGAAATGGCTGGCATACAGGCCTCCCTGGCAACCCTGAAATTCTCATTGTCCACTATCCAACCAGGTTGAAAGCCCTGAAATCCCGCTGTCAGATATGTCAATAGCGATACCTCCTACATATATGACTGGCGTTCAGAGCCTTGCAATCATGCCTGCACATTTTAAAGTCATTCAGCTCTGGAAAGATATACTCGAGGGGAAAGAAGTTAGTCTGGTTTCTCTCTTTCTTGCTGCTCTACAATGCTGTGGACAATAAGTCCTTCTCCTGCAGTGTTGTCTCGATCGTACTGAAGGCCAGAGACCTCAGGGTATCAACAAAACTGCAACTAGATCTCTACCTTTACAAAATGGTGACTTTGGTCACAAATACGGTGACAATGCGTTGACTATTACCGCTCCTTCTTTGCCACCCCCTGTCGCAGTTTCACTGTATGACAGACTGGAGACAGTTGGATACAGAGTTGTTCTGGTGAAAATTCGCAGGTTTAAATGCCCCCAGCTGCCCGCTATTCCATTTCACTGAGCACACCACAAATCTCTGCCCTTCTAAAGTCAATCCACCATCCATCAGTCATGAAAAGATGTCAGATGCCTATTTCCCCTCCGACTAGATCTCTGGATTGTCTGGGTAGGTATCACAGTGCCTGTGATTCCTGTCAGTCTCATCTTTGACGGATCTGATTTGCTGTGTTGGTTTGGCCCGCCCCCTGGTGACCTTTTTATACCTGGCTAGCACAACTGTCAGGCGCCCTTTCGTGGTGTTTCTGTGTCAGTTACTGTTGCTGTGTTCCTGTGTTCCGGATTCCTGTGTACCGACTTGGCTTGTCTTGACTATTCTCCTGTGTTCCTGCTCGTGTATGACCCGGCCCGTCTGACTACCTCCTTTGGATCCTGACCCGGTTTGGCTGACGTTCCTGCTCGTGTACGACCCGGCTGATAGTCTTGGTCTCCAGCATCAGCCTTATAACACCCTGGGCATTCCAAACATCCACATCTGAGACTGACTGTTATCAAGGACTTAACCCCTGAGGGGTATACGCTATTCTGTTACTGTGTAATTGTACTTATAAGTCATTTGTGCATTTACCATTATATCTATATATTATCTGTGTATATTTACCACCACTAGAGGGCGTGTTATTGCCTTATCTTATTTTAATAAAACTGTGTTCTTATTCACCCAATGGTCTGAGTGTCTTAAAAACCGTGACAGTAGGCCTACCACCATTCTTGGTAAGATACAGATTTGTAATAAATTCAATATGCCAGGCAGTGCTTTCAGCACCTGTCGCTTACTGTATGCATGTACTAATTTTTACAGGTCCCATCCTAAATGTATGTGCTCACAAAGCTGTTTAACAAATCCTGACTAGCACCCGTTCACATCCCTAAACTTAATGGTTCACACCACACCCGTCATCTCATCTGGTGGATTTTCTGGTTACTATCCGAAGGATTCCACACTGGTCTCATCATGAAAAAAGAAATGCTGGATTTATGATTTGTCAGTCCCTCATTCATCCTCTATTCCCAGCATCATCTGCCTGATCCATTATTTAGGAAACATTGGGTGCCAGACGCTTGGCCTCTTGGGATCTTGCTCATTCCCAGGTTTGGCTTTTCTTTATCCTTGTTTGAACCATATACTTTAGAGGCAGCAGCATCTACTTGAAATTACTTGTTGTCTGTGTATACTATTGTTCTCTCCACTAACAATCAGACCACGAGCCATATAGTGAGCAAGGCTCAGACCTCCTCCGCCATCATTATGCCTTTCTTTAAGAAGTTAACATGACTGTTCCTCTACTTTATAATTCTCTATGGTATGTCAGTTTATCCCAAGATATTTGATGTGATTTCTTACTTAAACGTTCAGGTGCTTTTCTGCATGCAGCCGTCTGCAGACCCTTTCCCCATGCCCGCCCCACATTTGTACATGCTGACTATGGATTGACTTTACACTGCTTTGGGGCAGGAAGCCAATGGATACGTCCCTGTTGGTCAGCACCACGAAGACCTATGCCAGAGTGTGGTCTGTATATCAGAACTTCCTGGGTGTCTACTGCCCGAGCCTCATGCCATCAGTACATTGCTAGTATTTACATCCTTGTGCCGCATTTTTCTCAATCTCGAGTGCAATACTGTCAAATTGTATCTTTCAAACAACATTGCTTTCAACTATGTTACCCAGTTATACCTCATTTCTATCCTCTCACCCAGTCAGCCCTTCCTAAGAGGCATACAGATCCTCCAAAGCACCTCACTAATTGATGGTTCTTTGTTCTGTGAACTGTCCAGGTTAATACATTCACACTTATTTGAGGCTCTTGTAAATCTCACTTTGCTGGCCGCAATCTACCTGGTCTTTTACAACTTCCTTAAGCAGGAAGAGTTCACCTGTTACAGGCACTTATGCTCAAAGAATATCATACCATTAAATATTACATCAATGAAAATCTGAGAGTAGGTAGGTTGGACCTTCCTCTGACATACCACTATTCCCCAGTTTTAACAACTAGTGTCCAGTACCTGTATTCGACTCTATCACGGTTCCTGTGCTATGCTGTCAATCTTGACTGTACTACCTGTGCATTGGAGGATGCTGATTGGCCCGCCCAGGATGTGCCTTTATACACTGGGACTTGGGCACTTGTGATTTGCCCTTTCGTGGTGTTCCAGTATCTGCGCTTTGTTTCTGTGTTCCAGTTCTCCTGTGTACCGACCCGGCTTGTCTGACTCTTCTGCTGATCCTGCTCCGTGTATGACCCGGCTCTGGCTGACGACCCTGCTTCGTGATTGGTCCAGTTGTGGCTGATGATCCTGCTCCGTGTATGACCCGACTCTGGCTGACGACCCTGCTCTGTGATTGATTCGGTTCTGGCTGATGATCCTGCTCCGTGTATGACCCGGCTCTGGTAGACGACCCTGCTCCGTGATTGATCCTGTTCTTCGGCTGCTGTTCCTGCTGTGCTCCGGTTCCGGTTATCGCCCAGTTCCAGTCTGCTGTTCCGGTGTACCTGCACGGTCTCGGTCGCGTCCGCGACATTCTGATCACTTGGTGACTCGCTGTTCCTCTCACCGCTCTAGCTGAGATAGAGGTTGCTTTGCCATACGTTGCTTGTTGCTGTCTCTCTGTACAGAACCTGTTAACTCCTGCTGTGCCTTGTAGTCTCCAGTCTTGTGCCTCAGTTATTTTGCCAAGCATACAAAT
Organism: Rhinophrynus dorsalis; assembly: GCA_037306005.1. NCBI lineage: Eukaryota > Metazoa > Chordata > Amphibia > Anura > Rhinophrynidae > Rhinophrynus > Rhinophrynus dorsalis. Next base: position 327,129,607 of record CM074718.1, on the reverse strand, counting down.
ATCCATTAAGAGCCGCTCTTTAATACCTCTGATACGCCTCACTACCTTCTGCAGAGCATTGCCTGTCCGGTGTTCGGGGTGCACCGTGACCGCGCCTGTTGGCACTGGTATCCGTTCGCTCTTGCTGGGAAAGTTCCGTACGGCACCGGAGGGGTGTCCTGGCTCCGGCCTACATACGTTCAGAGGTTACGCTATCCATTTGCACTATCCAGTGCTTGGCTCTCAGTGCTTGTGCAGTCGCTATCATTATTGACATCCAAGGGGTGTCAAGGCACTATCCATTGGGCACATGCAGGGTTAACTTCCATTCTCAGTTAAGGGCGATTCGGTTCTTGTACTTCAGCTTGGTAATAGCACTTCTCCATAACCCACGGCGGTGGTATTAGCTCAGCTCTGGCACTTGTGCCTTCCTATCCTATTTGAGAGTGAATTCAGTGCAGACACTTTGCTCCAGTTTTGTTACTCAAGAACTGTGTTCCAGAGACTGCTACTTTGCTCCAGTTTTGTTACTCAAGAACTGTGTTCCAAAGACTGCTATATATCCTGGGCGTTGGCCAAACTAGGACTGAGTTTCTCCTCTTGCACTTGTTAACCCTCTGGGGTTATTTCCCATCTATTCATTGCCCATTATATTTGCTGTATTGCATTCACTCTGTTCGTGTTTGCTATTACTGTTATTCCTGTGCTGGCCCCTAGGGGCATTGTATTACTCCTTGATTCAATAAACTGTGTTTTTACTTTACACCCTGGTCTGAGTGTCAGAAAACCGTTACAGACTCTTATAGGAAAACCCAAGACTTTTCTTCCATAACCCTCTCACAGCGCCTCCGTTTACGCACTACGTGTTTGTACTAACCACAATTCTGGCCCTAAATCCTATGTCGTATTTGGGTAAGTCCTTTAGAATAGTGGAGCTTCTGCAGCCTCAAAGAACAGTGTACCTATGCACATCATTGAAACTATGGGATGCTAGAACTCTTCCTGCTACACCACTTAAATCCCTCAGCCTATTTCCGAGGTCACAGAGAACCCAACTACAAGTAACAAGGCTAATTAGCCTATCTTCCTCCCTAGATGTTATGTTGCAGTGCCCCCACCCATTTCCCTCCCTCTTTAATCTCTCTTTCTTTCTATCCTTTATTTTTTGTTATTGCTCAGTGTGCCCCTCTCAGGTTCACTTTACATGTCAGCTATGCCACATTTCAACGAACTCACATATACCCTACTGACTATACCTTCCCAGAGAACCTGAGTATAAATATGTATAATATAAAGAAATCTAACTTGTTCTGGTTCACTGTTCTCCCCACCCAGGGGCAAAGATTGGCTGCAGGCAGAAAATCAGAGGTGGGGATTTTCATAAGCCCCTGCCCACTCCTGTGAAAATCGATGAAGCAGTCCAGAGGGTCCCAGATGTGCACAGATCGCCCAATTGAATGGGCAACACCATGCACTATATGTATCATACTGATCCCTTGCAGCTCCCAGTGCATCAAAGGCTTTCTCTACAGGTCTTCCCCAGAGGAGCAGACCTCCCTACCACATAAGAGTTGCCCTTCAGTAAGCACCACAGTATGATAAGACTCCACAATATGGAGGTCGGTTTTACTGATCCTTAGGTATATTAAGCAAACAAGATTTGATGGTACATGGCCCCGTCCATCGTCCCTTTGATGTGCGGTGAGGTTGTCCTGTTCCCTTAGCAGAAAAACACCCCCAACGCATATTGTTTCCACCTCCAGGTTTGACAGTTGTAATGGTGTTTTTGGGGCCATAGGTAGCATTCCTCCTCTTCCTCCAAACACGGCGAGCTGAGTAGATGCCAAAGAGCTTGATTTTGGTCTCATCTGACCACAACACTTTCACCCAGTTCTCCTCTGAATCATTCAGATGTTCAGTGGCAAACTTCAGATGGGCCTGTACATGTGCTTTCTTGAGCAGGGGGACCTTGCGGGTGCTGCAGGATTTCAGTCCTTCACAGCGTAGTGTGTTACCAATTGTTTTCTTGGTGACTATGGTCCCAGCTGCCTTGAGATCATTGACAAGATCCTCCCATGTAGTTCTGGGCTGATTCCTCACCATTCTCATGATCATTGAAACTCCATGACGTGAGATCTTGCATGGAGCCCCAGACCGAGGGAGATTGACAGTTATTTTGTGTTTCTTCCATTTGCGAATAATAGCACCAACTGTTGTCACCTTCTCACCAAGCTGCTTGGCGATGGTCTTTTAGCCCATTCCAGCCTTGTGTAGGTCTACAATCTTGTCCCTGACATCCTTGGACAGCTCTTTGGTCTTGGCTATGGTGGAGAGTTTGGAGTCTGATTAATTGATTTCTTCAGTGGACAGGTGTCTTTTATACAGGTAACAAGCTGAGATTAGAGGCGCTCCCTTTAAGGGAGTGCTCCTAATTTCAGCTTGTTACCTGTATAAAAGACACCTGGGAGCCAGAAATCTTGCTGATTGATAGGGGGTCAAATACTTATTCACTCAGTAAAATGCAAGTCAATTTATAACTTTTTTGAAATGCGTTTTTCTTGATTTTTTTGTTATTATTCTGTCTCTCACAAATAAACCTATCATTAAAATTATAGACTGATCATTTCTTTGTCAGTGCGCAAACATACAAGATCAGCAGGGGATCAAATAATTTTTCCCTCACTGTATAGTTACATTCTGCACTGCTCTCCCTCCCAACTGCCTCTCCATCATGCTCTTCCTTCCTAATGCTAACTTATTTCAGGGAAAATGGGTTTTTAAGACACCTCTCTACAGCCAAAAGCCAACATTATTATTAATTTTTAAACCTTTTAGTGCCATAGGGATGTATAGGGTTATCAGTGAGGAGCAGACATCTGGCAATTCTGTAACATATGAAACAAATAGAAAGTCCCATTGACTGAAATGGGGTGTTTAACGTCCTGAATTCTAGAGAGGTCTCCAATGTTTAGCTTCACAATGCTCTGGCAATCACTCTGGCATTCAAGAGGTTGAAAGCAACAGGAATTTGGGAAATGTTCATGTGTTCCCTATGCAGTTGGTTCACTACAGATTTGTACCACTTTTTCTTAGCAGAACAACCTCATGCATTTTCTCTCAACCTATATTCCTGTTTCCCCCCTTGTATATCTGTTTTAACAACAGCCACTTCTCTATGTCTTTCCAGTTACTGTGCATGACGTCACTGGCTTGGGATTCTAGAAAGAGGAGGCGAGTGAAAGGGAGATTACTGCAGAGGGCCTCTCTAAAAGGAGGGAGGCCCACTGTGTAGATGAGAATGCTTGGGTGTGACAATCAGAATGTAAAGTGGTGGGAGGGCATGTGCGAAAGTGGTGGTGGGTGGGTTTATACAATGTTGGAAAAGAAAGAAAGAAAGAAAGAAAAAGAAAGAAAGAAAGAAAGAAAGAAAGAAAGAAAGAAAGAAAGAAAGAAACTACAGAGTAGACTACACATTATGGTCAATATACAGGAAGTATTATGAGGCAAAACAGCTGGTCTCCAATTTGCTGGAAACCTCTTTATTATTCAGGGAGTTAAATGTCCCATTTATAGGGAAACTATTATCTGATAGCACCCCATTGGCAGATCTGCTCCCCAACAAGCAAATCTGGCAATAAAGACGGGACTGCTTTGTGAGCTTCCTGGAGCACGGAGTGATCTTTAGGTTGTAGAAGCAAGCTTTTCTACATTGTTACACTGTCTTTTTGCATTGTATCTTCTTTATATTGTTTCATTCTCTATCTTTCACAGTCCCGCACAGAAAGCTCTATCAGAACACATTCAGATAGCTCCATGTCAGGAATATAAAAGTGTAAAAATAGGTGAAGATGAAAAAGTATAGGCAATTTGACTTTGCATATTCTGTACTTGAAGAATATGTAAAGTCTAAATAAGGTGGAACAGTCCCATTAATCAGGAACACAAGAAAAAAACAGATATAACCTTCTGCCACATTCACTCACATGTCAAGAAAGGAGGTTACTGATAGGGATTATGCATATACACATTTTAAATAAATACGGACCACTAAAAACATTTTGAATACAATTGTTGCCCTTGGGCCAGTATAATTGCCCAGCCCTGGAAGGCACAGGAAACAAAAAACATTCAGGCATATGGATAAAGAGAATATTGGCAACAACACAATTGCTCCAAATGTGACAAATAAAATTGACTATTGATTCATGTGGGACTCTTAAAGCCTTCAGTGCAACACATTCATAAGAGATCTCTCAAGTATCTAATGGCTAAATTTAATCCTTTAAAGCGGAACTTTCATGTTGTATAAAGTCGCCCTACAATAATTAAAGGGATAGTAATGTTTCATAATAAAAACAGCTCTAATTAATCATCATATTATTTGGATTTTGGAGAGTGTTATTTCAATTCTGTCAGAGTTGTAGTTCAAGAGTAATTGAATGACAAATTATCCCCCTCCCACCCCTTTTACTGATGTAACACTGTTCAGCCAGATCAGAAGACAGGTGTCCAGGTAGACTGCAGAGAGTGACAATCTTCAATTAAGATAAGGGAAAAACCTGAAAAGCTTGTCAAGGGGGGCAGGGCATTCATTGTTTTCATGGGAAGACGAATGTCCCCTTCTGTTATCTGTCTGGTCTATGGACTGGATTCCACATCTGAGAGGATCTGAGAGGTAAAAGGGGCGGGAGGGGGAAACTTTGCTTGTGAATATCTCCCAAACCATAAAGGTTTGAGGGATAAGACTTATATCGTTCTTCATGTTTTTATATTGCCTACAAAATAAAATAAAGATAAAACAAAGTATTACTATCCCTTTAAGTATATGGCGACTAGCTTCAGAATAGTTACATTACATCTCAGAAGTACCCGATTCTAAAGTTATCCTTAATCTTCGGAGACTAATGGCCAGGTTAGTGCCATCTGCGCGCCTGTGCCATCAGTTCCTGCTGGTTACCTTGTGGCACACTGCAATGCTTCTTAGAGGAGACTGGGACTGACAGCGCAGGTGAGCAGACAAGATGTCTGCGCTGATGCCTGGCTTATGGTCTCTGAAGATTAAGGATAACTTTTGAATCGGGTACTTCTGAGATGTAATATAACTATAACTATTCTGTGTTACAAAAAAAGCAACTCCAATTAATCTTCATAGTATTTGGGCCATGGAGAGTGTTATTTCAATACTGTCAGAGTTGTAGTTCAAAAGTAATTGAATGATAAGGTATCCTCCTCCTGCCAGGGCCAGACTGGGAATATAAACCAGCCCTGGAAAAAATTGCTTACCAGCCCCATGCCTGTGCTGGAAACACTTGACTCTGTGTCTGCTCCCGCTCTCAGACTCAGCTCTCTCTGCTTAAGGTACAGACGGTTGACCCGGTGTGCAGAAGCAGTGCTCTTCTTCATGCTGCGTCTGACGTCACTGGGTCTAGACACTGGCCTGCCTCCATGATTCTGTGCAGTGTCAGTGTGCAGTGTGCCCAGCTATAACCCTCTGAGTGACAGAGTGACAATGGGTCAGATACCCCTGTGGCACGCATAGTGTCAAACTGTAACCCAGTAGTAAATGTTAATGCTTAGCATCATGCTTAACCCTTTGAGTGCCAGAGGGGTATGCAATGCATTGCAAAGCAATGCTTTGCGTACCCCTCTGGCACTCAAAGGGTTCATTAACCTCTTAAGGATCAGAGGGGTGCACAACGCATTACAAAGCAATGTACATTGTATACCCCTTTGGTCTTCAAGGGGTTAGCTTGTGACAAAGGTAACACTGACTGCTGGGTTAAGATTAAACTCTTTGGGTGCCTATGGGTTAACTTATGAATCAAGATGATACTGACAGTGAATACTGGGTTAAGATTTAAAGACATGCATGGGGAATCACAAAAACCACATTTATTAACACGTACACCAATTTTGCCTGTAAATACCCTGGACTGGCTGTGTTACTTTATAACCCTTTGAATACCGGAGAGGTATCCAACCCATTGCAATGTGTTGGATAGCTCTTTGAAACTCAATGGGTTAATATATATTAAGAAACAAGACGTAGAAGAATGGCATATGCATATATCTGTGTGTGAGTACATGCTTGGGGCGTGTCTGAAACATCTGTTTGTGAGTACACGCTTGGGGCGTGTCTGACACATGTGTGTGTCTGTTTGTACTGCTGATGTACTAAAAAAAAAGTCGATAAATTCTGGAGCAAACCAGCCTAAACAGGGTGGATAAAATATTACAGTACATTTATATGGGGATTTTAACCTCCAACTCACTGTGAAGTATTGCAGGTCAATAGCATTTAAATGGTTAAAATTCCATTTTAATTTGTGACCATGATGTGGATGATTTGCATGAGAATTGCTCCATTTAATATTACTTGCTATATGGGTGAGGGACAGAAGGGAGAAAGAATCAAACATTGGGGGGGGGGGGGTCTTTCTTCCCCACTTACCTCCAGTATCAAACCTGGGCAATCTGGAGTCCTCTAGCTGCTGTTGGGCTACAACTTCATCATTTTCAGCCTGCCAACATGCAGCTGAGGATGATGGGAAGCTGGGAGCTGTAGTCTAACAGCATATGGAAGGAGACAGACTGTTCTCCCATTCTGACAGGTGCTCCATTCTGTCAGCTCCACTCAGTGCAAGGTTTAGTGCTGCTGTTAGTGTGTCTTTATTCCAGCGACGCTGTCTGCTGATGCATTGGCCCAAGTGTTTCTTTGCAGTGCTCACTCAGTAAAAGGCACCTCATAAATCTTTTTTTTTTTTTTTGAGAGCGCAGAGAGGAGATCATACAGAACACCAGCAATGCACTGCAAGTGCAAATCTGGTATTTGCAGTAGCCCGTGTTAGCAGACGGCAGATACGTGCGGCTGTGTAACAACACATCACATCACCATATAGGTCACAGTGAACACAGAGACTCACAGAGGGGGCCTGAACAACACACAGGATATGCAAACTGCACAGTCCTTCAAATCTCACGGCTGCGGTCCTGTCACCTTGCGGCCGTGGATTGCTTCTGCAGATTTTAAAGCAGCCCTAGGGAAGCCCAGTGCAGGCAGCATACCACTAATTTTCCCGGTATCCTGGTAGGCCAGTCCGGCCCTGCCTCCTGTTCCTTTTACCTAGCGTAAGCCATCGCCCCTCATATGTGGAATCTGGTTTATTGACCAGACAGCTCACAGCAAGGGACAATGGGGGAGATGTATAAAACTGGATTTACAAAGAAAGTGTCTGTAACTGTCTAAAAGTGACATACGTATATATATATATAAACACCTATAGACATTTTGCTAAGTGCTAACTCCAGTTACCTGACTTTTTTTGAAAAGTGGAGTAAAAATGGTCTTGGCCAAATACAGAAATTCGCTAATTGTGCCAAAAATAAAGGCGGTTTTAGGGATTAAATCTTAACCCCAGGTATAACCTGTTACTAATGGAAGTATATAATGACAGCTATGTGTGCGAAAATATATTTGCAGGTGCAGATTTTCTCAGAATATTCTTAGATAGACATATTTATGAATGTGACTTTACTCCTTTATAAATATGATCAGGCATTGTCCCTCCCTGGGATCCATCCAGACAGTCTTGCTGCTCTGAGGTAAGCAGTGTTACATCAGTAAAAGGGGCAGGAGGGGGATACTTTATCATTCAATTACTCTTGAATTACAACTTTGACAGTAGTGAAATAACACTCTCCATGGCCCAAATGCTATGAAGATTAATTGGAGCTGTTTTTATTGTGAAAAGTTATTATTTAAAGGGCTGTGCAACACATTACTTTGCAATGTGTTACATACCCCTCTGGTCCTTAAAGGGATAGTAATGTTTCATAATAAAAGCAGCTCTAATTAATCATCATAGTATTTGGACTTTGGAGAGTGTTATTTCAATTCTGTCAGAGTTGTAGTTCAAGAGTAATTCAATGACAAAGTATCCCCCTCCCGCCCCTTTTACTGATGTCACACTGTTCAGCCAGATCAGAAGGGAGGTGCCCAGGTAGACTGCAGAGAGGGACAATCTTCAATTACGATAAGGGAAAAACCTGAAAAACTTGTCAAGGGGGGCAGGGTTTTCATTGTGTTCATAGTCAGAAGATTGTCCTCTGTTATCTGTCTGGTCTGTGGACTGCATTCCACATCTAAGAAGAGATGGCTTACACTAGGTAAAAGGGCGGGAGGGGAAACTTTGCTTGTGAATATCTCTCAAACCATAAAGGTTTGAGAGATAAGACTTATACGTTCTTCATGTTTTTTAATGCCTACAAAATAAAATAAAGATAAAATGAACTGTTACTATCCCTTTAAAGGAAAAATAAGTATTGTTCTCCTCCACCTTGATTTTTACATATTTTTTCCAATGATTCTTATTTCATTTAAATACATTTGTTGTACAATGAGATTGCAGGCAGCAGCCCCGTTCCCCTTTAAAGTGGGGATTCTAGGGTGATCTCTATGGCCTTGCAAAAGAGAGACCTCTGAAACATTCAAGGGGTTAAAAAGTAAATCTCAGCTGGGGTTTCCCAGAGGTTTCCCTCTGTCCCATGATCTGTTTGAATTCCTTCATTCTGCAATCTCACAAGGGCTTTTCATCAGGTCAGAAAATAACTATACGACTCAAAAAAGCACGGTGTACTGCAACTTTACATGTCAATGCAAGTAGCTTTCGGTTTGGAAAACATCAGGTTAAAGTGGAAAAAAAAAAACATGTTGAACTGATTTATTACAAGAGGAGGCAGCTGTTACTGTGCTTCGAGAATGTGAACTATCTTGTATTTACAATGGATTACTTTCTAGGAATCCTCACTGCTCTTAACCTCTTCCAGCTGATGGCTTCAGATGATTCCATAGCGCTTTGATTTTCTACTGCTCCACTGAACCCCAGTGCCCACAGTTACTCTAAAAAGGATACTTCCCACTTTTGCTGTAAGTTTAGGATTCATCAAGACATGAGATATGGTTCTATTTGCGATGACCATTGACAGATAACTTTTGGTGTTTATCAATTACCTGACATATTTCCATGGCTTGCATATGCAGGGCAGGGAGATATGAAAAACATGTGTAAATGCCACTACTCTTATGAAATACTGACAAATATGTATTCAGCGTATATGTATGTGTGTGTATGTCAGCCTCTATACATTTCTATGGGATTCCCCATCCTGAGATTGGTGGATGGGAATGGTGTATGGTATACACTTATCAGTGGATGAGGGCTAGATGCTATCAGGCCATTGATGGATCTGGGGAATGGTTAAAGAGCAATTAAATTATCTAATTTCTGTGAACACTGAGTCATCTTAATGTTAATGCTTATTAATGAAGGAATGACTCTGAAACTCTTAGTGCTTTGATTTTCTACTCCACCACTGAACCCCAGTGCCCACAGTTACTCTAAAAAGGATACTTCCCACTTTTGCTGTAAGTTTAGGATTCATCAAGACATGAGATATGCTTCTTTTTGCGATGACCATTGACAGATACCTTTTGGTGTTTATCAGTTATCTGACATATTTCCATGGCTTGCATATGCAGGGCAGGGAGATATGAAAAACATGTGTAAATGCCACTACTCTTATGAAATACAGACAAATATGTATTCAGCGTATATGGATGTGTGTGTATGTCAGCCTCCATACATTTCTATGGGATTCCCCACCCTGAGACTGGTGTATGGGAATGGTGTATGGTATACACTTATCAATGGATGAGGGCTAGATGCGATCAGGCCATTGATGAATCTGGGGAATGGCTAAAGAGCAATTAAATTATCTAATTTCTGTGAACACTGAGTCATCTTAACGTTAATGCTCATTAGTGGGAAGAAATGACTCTGAAACTCTTAGTGCCCGTGAGTTCAAATCTATAATTCCTCCATAAAACTCCTCCTACTGTCTATATAACAACTATTCATCAATACTCCATTTGCTTCATAAAGCTCCTCCCTATAATTTATCCTACTGCTTCATATAACCTCTTCTTATAACTCCTCCTATTATTCTATATAACTTCTCCCATTGATACCTCCTAGTGATCCTCTCATTTGGGTGGGAGAGAGGGTGGCTGGCCCACATGGAAGTCAACCAAATATTGTTGGCTGACATCCACATGGGTCGTATAACATGAAAAACAATTCAGCACTCGAACTTCTAATGCCATGGACCTCAATGGACAAATGTGTGAGTATATATATCTATACAAATCATCACAAATAAGTTCAATATGAAAACCTTCTGGATTGGCAGGATAGCCAGTTATGGTTAGTGCGATATTAGAGTATCCCATGTACTCCATAATGAAATATCAAAAAAACAGGAAAATTGTACATTCATAGTAACTGCAAGATCCAAATAAAAGCAAACGTATCTGAATTAAGTTCTGTTTGCTTTTATTTGGATCTTGCAGATACTTTGAATGTGCAATTTTCTTGCATTTTTGATATCCACATGGGTTGGCCATTCCTTGCTGATGAGCATCACAATTTTCAATGTAGCATTTGTGAAAGATCTCCAGGTAGCCCCACAGGTCTGCTGTGCAACTGTCATACTACACCTTTAATACTTTCTTGTTTAAAAACAGTAAAACAGTAGATTATAATTTCTATTCTATGGCTAATATAACTGCTAGTTTATGTAGGGCAGTGATTCTCAACCAGGGTGCTGTGGCACTTTGGTGTGCCACGGACATCAACTTAGGGTGCCCCATGTTTTCTATGAAGACTAACAAAAATGGACTTTTAAATAAAGATTTATAGAAATTGTTATACACAATATGTTTAGTTTTGTTATTGTGATTATAAGACCTGATAATAATGGTATATTTATGTATTGTTCCCTTCTTATGCCCTTGATAAAGTACATTAAATATGTCAGGGGTGCCTTGAATGTTCTAGATTACGTGTCAGGGTTGCCCTAAATAAAAAAAGATTGAGAACCACTGATCTAGGGAATCTTGCAGAAACTCCTCAGCTTATCACTGACCTGTGTATCCAACAACCAAAATGCCCTATTCCTATTTTATCTATATTTCCTTCTCTACAACTCTGATAAATCACCTCTAGAGCTGAACCTCCCTTAAGTGGCTCTTAAGGGTAGAATTTTTCTTTGCAAGACCATGAGGTAATGTCTTTAGTCATATACAAACCAGTATTGTTTATTTAAGTTTTATACACATGTTAACCCTTTCCTGCTATTTACATGACATTTCAGAAAACCATTTATGGGGCAAGATGTAAATCCTATACTGGAAACATAACAAAAAAGAAGTATTTTAACCCTTGTTATACCATGAGTGTATAGGAAGTAAGCCACGGAGGCTGAATTAATAAGAAACAGAGCAATTCGGGCGAAAACTAAATCCGCCAAAGGGAACAAATACAAATTCCCAGAATTGCCATTGAATTAAATTGTACTTTTAGAGCAGCAATGTGTTCTAGACCTCTCTATCTTGCACGGGGTCAAAAGCCTTATTTAAATCAGTAAGGATTTTTATTACTCACCCATGGTGCTATTGGTTTACTCCATAATTGTTCCAGTTTTCCTTATTAAATCAGCCTGAAAGTAAATAGTTTATTTCTATTCAATAAACATATGTTGAAGATAACTATAGAATGAAAGTAGTTAAAGGAAAGAGCACTACAATGATTATATTGGAAATGTTTTTACTTCATATGGATGTTCCCTTTTCTCTAAATAAAAGCTCCGTCTAACTCCTCCCATTGCACCATATAATCTATAAATCCCATTGTTATTATATCATATTAATGTTCCCTTTCTTCTAGAAAACAGCTCTCTGTAACTCCTCCCACTGTTCCATATATTCATACCTGGGAACCTTGATGTGTGGTCTCCCTGGAGGGGAGTCCTGTGGTGCCTCTGGGGGAAGAAAAATGATGTGATTTGTATCAAAAAGGGTGGGGCTTAACCATGAGTGTGGGTGGGGCTTAACAGGTATGAAGAGAGTTGTAAAAATAGGCTGGTGAAGGAGGAGAATTAGGAAGGGTGTAGGAGGAACAGAATAGGAAAGGGCAGAAGTGGGAAGAGTTTAAGCAGAAACTCCCCACATCCGTAGACTCAGCCTCTGCCCTGGAGACCTGGTAATGCAGTGTAAAATCAGAGTCTCTGGGGCAAATACGGAGAGTTCCCAGCTATGCATATATTCTGTTATTTCCCCCTGCTATTACTTCATATTGTTGCTTATTTTCCTCGACAAAACAGCTCCTTCTAACTGCACTGGTGTGGAAGCCAGTGGATGCATGGGTCTGTGACTACCAGTACTCAGTAGAATAATCTGGTGTGGCATACAGTGTATGCATGGTTCTGTGACTACCAGCACACAGTAGAATAAGACCAGGGTGGTAGACAGTGTATGCATAGGTCCATGACTACCAAAGCAGAGTAGAATATGGCTGGGGTGGCAGACAGTGTATGCATGGGTCCATGACTACCAGCACACAGTAGAATAAGAGTGAGGAAGCAGATAGTGTATACCTCTCCCTTCCCCTCACCTCTTTGCATAGAGCAATGCTGTGCTTCTTTTGCTAGTATGTGTATGTATGTATGTATATATGTATCCCTCTGGCACGCAAAGGTATATATATATATATATATATATATATATTTATATACACACACACACACATATTGTATGTTAATATTGTAGAATTATCCTACATAATAATTCGCTAAATCATGTGTAACACCGCGATATGCGCAGTAGACACTGCTGCTCGTGCTGCAGTCATGCACAGTAGAGACTGCCCGCGCCGCGGCTGATAGCTCTGTATCAGCCGTGGCACGGGCAGTCTCTACTGCTTGTGACTGCCCCACAACCGGGTGGCAGTAGCACTGTGGCCCGTGTAACGGGCTGTTCAACTAGTTATTATATATAACAATGGTGACCTTTCCTTAGAAAATGTTTTTGAACAACTCATTCTGTGAGAAACATATTTTATGTTCTTATCTCAGCACCCCCCCATATAATAATCATTGTTTTCAGAGATTTCCTTATCTGATTTCTGCTTCCTGCATAACATGTGGGAATGGATCCTGAAAGGATAAGCATGGCCATTTTATTCAGCTTACACTCTGGCAAATTCACTTTTGTTTATGAGATCATAGATACAGTAATGAGAATGGGGAAAGCCATTACCTGTAGCTGATACTTTGTAAAATAGGACTCTAACAACCAGAAATTCCTATGAAATGTATTTCAAATGAAAGCAATTTGTAGCAATAATTTTTTTTTACTCACATCTCTTTGTAGAGATGCAATGACAATATTTAATTCCTCGGATGCTAACTGTTGTTTGCTTTCACTGTTGTGCTCACTTCCAATCGCATTTTTATAAGCATCATCACAAATTGCAAAACGTTGTATGGGAATTGGGTAGGGAAATTATGTTTTTAGTTAAATTGCATTTATTTGCTATCAATATGTTCATTAGGCTTATACAAGTTCATAAAGAACGGGGTCAAATGATTAATTCATTACAATTTTAAATAATGTTTAACGGAGAAGTATCACTTCCAAATTTTATACCCTCCACTTACCTTTATATGACCATAAAATACTAATGTCCCCTATTAATTTTTCCTTTGTCTTATGTTCAAGAGATAATGTCTTCAATCAGTCCTGAATATTATGTCTATGGAGGTGAACAAGAGAGTTCCTAGAAGGGCCTTAGGATAGCAAACTCTGCTTTGATCCTCATGTGCTCTGCCTTCTTCAATTTGAAAAACTGCCATCAGCTGTAATGTCCGCCTCCATGAACATGAAATCCAAGTCACACTGAAAATGTTATCGCTTGAACAAAAGCACAAGGGCCCAATACATTTCTTTTTGCAGTTAGGTTACAGGGAGGGATTATTTTAGTTCTCATTTAAAGCAGCAGTACACTTCAAGGGAACTCCCACTGCAGATACATTATTCAGTCAACAGTTATTACACTTTAAATTGTTTTCTATTTTACATTAAACTATAATTATGACTACCCTGAACTATGACTCAAGTTTTCCCACAGAACACATTATAAAAAGAAATTTGGATTTTGAACACTAGATTGGTACTTTTGAAACCTAGATTGACACTGTTGCTAACAAGTTAAAAAAAATTGAGCTGTAATCAGGGCCGGATTTACATCTCAGGAGTCTGTAGGCACAGAAATCTAAAGCACCCCCCCCCCCATTGGCCATCTCCACTGGACACCTCCACAATCCTCCTAATGTCCACATTGCCCCATCATCTCTTTATTGTCCTCACATTGCCCCCCATCAGCTCCAACTTGCCCCCCATCAGCTCCATGCTACCTCACATTGCCCTCCATTAGCTCCACATTGCCCCCACCATCTCCAAGTTGCCCTCACATTGCCTGCCTCCCTCCCATTGTCCGATTCCTACCTCCCTGGCAGGAGATCTGTTGTCTGTGCCTCCTTCGGTACAGGCAGTCCTGTAGTTGCTGAAGCTCCCATGCGGTCTCCTATTCAGGAATGTAGAGCGCTGCTTCAAAGTCACGACATTTATAGCTGGGGGAAAAAATCTGTGATGTGTGCAGGCAAAATATAGGAATATATTTGTAAAGATGTGAAATATTAATAGTGGTGTTGTGACTCATATATGTGTTGCAACATACTTATTGGGAACCGCTTCTCTTTTTTTCCCTAATACAAATTTTCTTATCAACTTGAATGCTAGACAGGTCTAATGGGTAACCTAACTAGCAACCAATGGGTTAACTCCTACTTGCAAATAAGAAAGGGTTAAGGCTTTAATAAAATCCATTGTGGAGTGAGGTATTACTTATCTAAGTAATCACCCCTCCCCTTTGCATCAGTAATGTATTTTAGCATTCAAATGTCCCATGAACGAAGTGAGGTCCATACAGAAAAGGTTTGTTGTGATCTAAGTGAAGAACTTGACTGGTCTGAACAGAGCCCTGACCTCAACGCCATCAAACACCTTTGGAATTCCGACTGCAAGCCAGGCTTAATGACCCAACATCTGTGCGGGACCTCTCTAATGTTCTTATGGCTAAAAGGAAGAAAATCCCCACAGCAATGTTCCAACATCTAAAGGAAAGCCTTCTCAGGAGAGTGGAATATGTTTTAGCAGCAAAGAGGGGGACCAATTTCATAATAACGCCCATGATTTTGGAATTAAATGTTTGATGAATAGGTGTCCACATACTTTTTCCCATGTAGTGTATATATACTTGCAACCCAAATGAAAGATTATTTTAATTTAGTTAAGCCTGATTGCATTGAATGATAATTTCCATTTAGCTGTATCTACCATCTGCTTGAACTCCAGCAAAAGATACAGTTATTTCATGTCCGTGGCCCAAGTGGTTCAAATCTTTTGTTTTCTTAATCACAGTAGACACTAGAGAAATATAACATTACCTTGGAATTTTCTGATGTGCCCTACTTGCATCAGAAATATAGTTTGATGCTCAGATGAATAGATGCTTTCAAAACTGTTTTAACAAGTTGAACCTCTCATTTATTTTTGCATGTCAGCATGAAGGTACACAAGATCAGTTGCACAGCTGAATTTGTGGCTTAGAAAATTGTAGCCCAAGCGTTTCAAGAAATTATTGAAATGCCATACCTAGGAAATCTCTCTTAAATACTGGCATATACTGTTAAATACTGGCTTTCAAATAATTAAGTATCCTTCTATAGAAGGTTTCTTCTTGCTCCTCAGACATCTTCTTCTGTCAACTTCCTACCTAAACCACCCTACTTTGTTTCTTTGATCTGCCTGTCCCCCTTCCTACCAAGACTAAGCCACACACCCTTGATTACACAAATCAAGTCACTTAGGTCCACCCACCTGAAGGAATGTTGAAGACTCTGGGTGTACTACAGAAATTATGCCAAAATTATGTAACAACTACTTGTTAGAGCCATATTCAAGAAGCCTGTCTTGGGGCTTGTGTGAGACAAAATAAATGCACCAAAGGAGACAAAGAAACATTCAACAAATTTCCTTTAATTTAAAAAGGATTTCATCCCCTTGAATGGCTAGAGAGGTCTCCGACTTATTATTGCAAAGCAATGTGCTGAATACCTCCCTATGGTGCAGTTGGTTTGCCCCAGAATTTCTCTTCTTTAGCTTCCTAAATGCAGTTCATAGTTTGCCGGATTTGGTGAAATTAAAAAATAAATAAATGAAAACCTATCCATGAAGTAAAAACTCTCTCTGACTAGGGTCAGTTCTGACAAATTTTAGTCCCACTTAAATAAATATTGGGGTCTATTGTAAGATTGTTTTGCTTTAGTGATGAGAGGCCTGTTGTTACATGCCCCGTAGTGGAGGGCCTGTTGTGGTGCCACTACATTTTGGGATACACAGCAGCCCCCCTTTTTGGTGTATGGAAACAAAATCATTGTGCTTCCTATGAAAATGTACAAACCCTCTTTTTTCAAAGTGTCTGAACACTTCCATGCTTGGAAACAAGGTTCCGTGTTACAGCAATGAAACACAAGACATTTATTTCACTGGAGAAACCTTACACATTCTCCCATATTTTATTACAGCTAGTATAATAAATAAATCAGGAACTGTATCTAAAAGTGAATTATATTTATGATGGTGATTATTATTCTTACTATAATCGTCCTTTATTTATTGAGCACCAGCATATTATAAAAAGTGGGAGGGAAAAATACAGGGCGGAATATACAAATATGGTTTTGTGGTAAAACAGGCACAGGAACTGATTTCCTACACTTGCTTAATGTCAGTTTACTAAGGTACTTACATCAAAATATTCCCCTTAACACTGCTTGCACTAAGGGGTGTACAACAGGGCAGTGTGTGAGTTTTTCGGGTGTTCCTTTCCTCAGCAGCTTGCATAACACCATGTATTAAGCAAGGCACAGAGGAAATTATGTAACTTTATACCATTTCCTGCACATACTATGGGGCAGGCATAAGGGGCCTGCTGATATTAAATTCTCAACAAAAGCGTGTGTGCACTGGTATGCACTGAAGCAATGATATGGTCTAACTCATTCCCAATGGCGTTGGAGGCTGAATCCAGTGGAGACAGGCTGGTAGTTCATACATTCACTCCACAGAATTGTTGTGCTAAAAAAAAAATCAAGAAATTCTGGGGAAAACCAATAAAAATGCATAGATAAATAAAAGAGATTGCTCCACTTTTTAAAATGACACTTTAATTTGTTGGGCCTTATGGATAAAAGCAACGTGGCGCATTTCTGAAGCAAACCAAATGTACTTGAGGGGACAAACAAAGTTCTCCAAATTCCCTTTAATTTAAATTAGGCTTTTTAACTTCATTGAATTCTAGTGTGGGGGAGGGATTCACTAAGAGGTGATAAAGAGGTGATAAAGTGGTGATAACTTCTCCAGTTTATCACGTCTCCAGTTCCTATGTTATTTTATGGAGCCTATGCACTAAGATTTCTTCCACTTTGGAGATCTTAGTGCTTAGGCGCTATAGAATAATATATGAACTGGAGAAGTGATAAACTGGAGAAGTTAACTCCACTTTATCACCTCTTTATCACCCCTTAGTGAATCTTTCCCAATCCTTTGGAGAACTTTCTAGCATTCAAGGGGTTACAAACCCTATATAAACCAATTCTCATTTTTATCTGTCCTCTGTTTTGAATTTGGTTGACCCCTGAATTGCATCACTTTGCTTTTATACATATGGCCCATTGTCCAATGTCTCCAAGGTGTTTTTAACCCTAAGAGTACCAGAGAGATAAGTAACTTTTGCTTCTCAATGATTGACTCTCCTTCTGGCACTCCATGGGTAAATGCTATCTTCAATGGTGCATGTGTACACAACACAAAAGTGGATCAATTCTGAGGCAAATCAGATGATTTAAATGGGGCTTTTAACTCCCTGAGCTCTGCAATATGTTGCTTACCCCTCTGGCACTCAAAGGGTTAAACTGAATGGCTCCTTTTGTTGACAGCAGCTGGACAGGGAGAGACATTTTCTAGACAGGGCACGGTGTCTGTTAGTAAACTTTGTTTCACTTTCCAGGCAAAACAGCTGATGGACAACGACTGTTCATTACCATATCAATGCATGCCATCATCCCTAATTCATCTAATTATTCACACTTTCTTGACACCTCATTTGCACACAGGCATTAACAAAGGCAATAGATCATAGGGGCATTACCAGCAACTACTCTGTTGCTTGTACAGCTTACCTGTGAAGCTGTCTTAAGAGTGTTTGGTTAAACTTTAACTCTAATTGCGTATAGTAAAAGAAAGAAAATAAAAAAAGATGAGGGATAACATATACAAAGAAAGAACAATTTTGGGGCACACCAGCTGCACCAAAGGTAGCAAACACACATTTCCCAAATTCTTATTGATTTATATAGATCTTTTAAGGACCCGAACACTAGAATGGTCTCCAACACTCCAGCATTAAAGCTGTCAAAAGTCTCATTTAAATCAAAGGGGATATTTATATTTTCTGTTTGGTCATGTGGCCCAAAGGGTGTTTATCGTACATGGGAATGTTCCGGATTAGTTATTTATACTTAACTAGCAACATGGGACGGCGTTGCCCGTCATGTTATGACCATTGGGCGCATGTGTGTGAAATGCAGACACACTGATAAACACAGACATATGCAGCATACAGGCAGACACATACCATACATCCCAAGTGTCCCTCTTTAGGAGGGACAGTCCCTCTTTGAGGGCCAAATCCCTCTGTCCCTCTTTCCCACCCTGTTGTCCCTCTTTTTAGGAGGTCAGACTGTGTGCAGGGCCGGCTCCACATATAGGCGAGGTAGGCGCCGGCCTAGGGCGCACACGTACTGGGGGCGGGGGCATGCAGCGGAGAAGAGCTGCACCCACACACACCACGCCAGGAACCACAACACAGTCAGGTCTATGTTGCTACAGCGCTCCCTCATCTGGTCGGATCTTTAGTAATGCAGAGCGTGCTGGGAGTCATGATCTCCTGCCTCGCTCTGCATTACTGAAGAGAAGACTGCGCGGTAGATACAGGTATGTGATGGGGGGCAAGTTGGAGCTGAGGGGGCATAGTGGAGCTGAGGGGGCAAGTTGGAGCAGATGTGGGGCAAAGTGGAGACGATGGGGGCAAGTTGGAGCTGTTAGGGGAAAGCTGGAGCTGAGGGGGCATAGAGGAGCTGGTGGGGGCAAGTTGGAGCTGATGAGGGTCAAAGTGGAGCTGATGAGGGTCAAAGTGGAGCTGAGGGGGGGCAAGTTGGAGCTGAGGGGGGGCAAGTGGAGCTGAGGGGGGGCAAAGTGGAGCTGGTGGGGCAAGTTGGAGCTGCTGGGGGCATAGTGGAGCTGATAGTGGAAAGTTGGAGCTGAGAGGGCATAGTGGAGCTGGTGGGGGCAAGTTGGAGCGGATGGGGGGCAAAGTGGAGCTGATGGGGGTAAGTTGGAGAGGATGGGGGGCAAAGTGGAGCTGATGGGGGTAAGTTGGAGCTGAGGGGGCAAAGTGGAGCTGAGGGGGCAAAATGGAGCTGGTGGGGGCACGTTGGAGCTGATGGGGGCAAGTTGGAGTTGATAGGGGCAAAGTGGAACTGGTGGGCCAAAGTGAAGCTGATAAGGGGCAAGTTGGAGCTGGTGGGGGGCATCTCTTACAGGCATCTCCAGAACAGGGGCAGAGTGGCTCAGGGGGCCGAGAGAGGACAATCATGAAAAGAGGTTGGGTATAAGTAGGCAGGGTATAAAGGGGTGGGACACAAGGGGCGGAGCGAAATGGGCGGCAAAATTAGGTTTTGCCTAGGGTGGCAAAAATCCTTGCACCAGCCCTGACTGTGTGGTGTGTATTACTTTGCTCTACAGCAATAAAGCAATAAACTTCAGTATATGTGTTTATACATTAGTCTGTGCAAATTAAATACTTTGGTCTTGAACTAAATCATTTATTCAGTTACATAAATAGCCAGTAATAGGTCATGAAATAACCTAAAAATTCTTACTAATGCCCCGCCCACCAGCCACACCCCCAATAATATCACCTAAAAGTAACGTGTCCCTCTTTGGCCCTGTGAAATGTTGGGAGGTATGCACATACACACAGTGAGCGGCAGAGACATGCAAAACACAGGTACACACAGACACACTGGAGATGCACACATGGACACACATATGTAACAGAGATGTACACACACAGACACGCAACATATATGAGCAGAAACACATGTGCTCATGAGTTGTGTACCCCTCTGGCACTCAAAGGGTTAAGGTATAGAGAGGCATGTCAGAGTTAAATAGCAGTGGGAAGTGTGTTCATACCTGGGAACACTGACTTGTGAAGTCCCTAGAGGGGACTGATGTGGTGCTGATGTGGAGAGACAAATGGGGCAATCTGGGTTAAAAGTGGGTGGGGCTTAATCGCGAGTAGGGGGCGGGGCTTAACATAAATGTGGAAAAAGTGTTAGTAATAGGCTGGGGAAGGAGGAGAAGTGGGAGGGAAATGCAAGTTTACAGTGTGAGGGGTTTGAACACACTCCATGAGGGGTAAAACTTGATACAGAACCCTGTGGCAGTCAGTGGGTTAAGTGTGAATCTGATGGCTGTCTGTCCTGTGTCTTGCATGGCAAATGGTGACAGTGAAGAAGTAATTCAGCAATGAGGGCCTACCTTAACCCTTTGAGTGCCATTTTGTTCCCCTGGTGATGCAGCACCATTCAGTGGCTTTACTACAGGTCCTGCTGAGGCCACTGGGAGTCAAGGTGAGTGTGTGTCAGCCATCTTTCTTTCTGGCTTTGTGTGTGTGTATGGGTGTTTGGTGCTGTGTGAGTGGGGCATGAGTGTGTAATACCTGTGAACTTTTACTTGTGGAGTCCCTCATGTGGTGCTGATGTGGAGAGAGCAATGGGGCAATCTGGGTTAAAAGGGGGCGGGGCTTAATCGCGAGTAGGGGGCGGGGCTTAACATAAATGTGGAAAAGTGTTAGTAATAGGCTGGGGAAGGAGGAGAAGTGGGAGGGAAATGCAAGTTTACAGTGTGAGGGGTTTGAACACACTCCCTGAGGGGTAAAACTTGATACACAACCCTGTGGCAGTCAGTGGGTTAAGTGTGAATCTGATGGCTGTCTGTCCTGTGTCTTGCATGGCAAATGATGACAGTGAAGAAATAATTGAGCAATGAGGACCTACCTTAACCCTTTGAGTGCAATTTTGTTCCTCTGGTGCTGCAGTACAGGTCCTGCTGAGGCCTCTGGGAGTCAGGGTGAGTGACTGTGTGTGTGTGTCAGCCATATGTATTTCTGGCTTTGTGTGTGTATGTGGTGCTGTGTGTGTGAGTGGGGGCATGTCTGTTTGGTGCTGTGTAAGTGGGGCATGTGTGTGTGTTTGTGTGGTGCTGTGTGAGTGGGGCATGTGTGTGTGGTGGTCTGTGTGTGTGAGTGGGGCATGTGTGAGTGGGGCATGTGTGTTTGTCTGTGGTGTAGGAGCAAGTGGCGGCCATATTGTTTTTTTCTGACTTTGATAGTGGTGGGCGGGCTGCATAGTGGGGGCGGGCCAACTCCCTGCATGACTGAATCACCCAATAGGAGTAGTAACTCCTGCTTTATGCCTCCCCTGGGTGTGTTTTGGCAGGCACAAAGTCTTCTTTTATATATATAGATTATCATGGTTCTTGGGGCGGGGGTGGGAGGATGATTCTCAGGGCTCAGTAACAGAAATAAAATCTGCTAATATGTTGAATTAGTCATTTATATGTAGAGTAAGCAGGGCTGGATTTACATCCCAAGCACCCCTAAGCAAGGCACTCGAGGTGCCTTTAGCTCCACCCATGACCCCACCCACATTCCTCATATGACCCCACTCCCTGACCCATCCACATACCTGGAACTTTTTGATGAGCACTCCCTGGAGAGGGGAGTCCTGTGCTGCCGATGGGAGAGAAAAATTATGCAATTTGCATCAAAAGGGGTTGGGGCTTAATCACGAGTAGGGGTGGAGATTTAAAAATGAAAAAAAGTGTACAAAATAAGTTGGAGAAGGTAGAGAAGAGGCCGGGGAGTGGGAGGACACAATGGGAGGAGCGGATGTGGGCAGAGTTTCATTAGAAACTCCCCACATCCGGAGAATCAGCCTGTGCCCCTAAAACCAGGAGTCTCCGGGGCAAATCCGGAGAGTTCCCAGCTATGCCCATCCACTCTTTCATGGCATCGAAAATAATCTTTGCTTATAACAAACAAAGGCAAAAAAAAAAAGCTTTAATGCTTTGATTGCTAGAGAGATCTCTAAAGCATTGCAAAGCAATGCCTTGGAGATTTCTTTAGCTTCCAAGGGGTTAAATAATAACTAGTAAAGGGTATAAAACTGGTGCTGGGGCATTGAGTTTGGGAAGCACGTTAAGCTAATTCCTTACAGAATGCTTATGCCCATGCATTAAAGGGACAGTAATACTTCGTTTTATCTTTATTTTATTTTGTAGGCATTAAAAAAACATGAAGAACGATATAAGTCTTATCTCTCAAACCTTTATGGTTTAAGAGATATCCACAAGCAAAGTATCCCCCCCCTGTTCAGCCAGATCAGAAGGGAGGTGCCCAGGTAGACTGCAGAGAGGGACAATCTTCAATTAAGATAAGGGAAAAAGCTGAAAAACTTGTCAAGGGGGGAAGGGCTTTCATTGTTCTCATAGGAAGAAGATTGTCCCCTGCTGTTATCTGTCTGGTCTATGGACTGCATTTCACATCTGAGAAGAGCTGGCTTACACTAGGTAAAAGGGGTGGGAGGGGAAACTTTGCTTGTGAATATCTCTTAAACCATAAAGGTTTGAGAGATAAGACTTATATCGTTCTTCATGTTTTTTTTAATTCCTACAAAATAAAATAAAGATAAAACGAAGTATTACTATCCCTTTAAAAGAGAACTAACAACTCCTCAAAATAATTCCCTACTAACCTTACTATGGCCAGAAAATACTAATGGCCCCTATGAATATTGGACTTGTACCTTTGTTCAAAAGACATCTTCAGTCAGTCTTGCATGTCATTTCCATGGAGGCAGACATGACAGTTGCTAGCAGGGCCACTGAACCTCAAACTCTGCTCACTGCACTTGGTAATCTTAATCATTTAAAGTGATAGTAATGTTTCACAAAAACAGCAGCTCCAATTAATCTTCATAGTATTTGAGCCATAGAGAGTGTTATTTCATTACTGTGAGCACTGTAGTTCAAGAGTAATTGAATGATAAAGTTTCCCCCTCCTGCCCCCATTACCTAGTGTAAGTCACCTCCCCTCAGATGTGGAATCCAGTCCATAGACCAAACAGCTCACATCAAGGGTCAATATTCTTACTGTGAGAACAATTAAATCCCTGCCGACCTGGACAGATTTTTCAGCTTTTTATCTTAATTGAAGATTGTCCCTCTATGAAGTCTGCCTGGACACTCCCTGCTGCTCTGAGCTGAGCAGTGTTACATCAGAAGAAAGAGTGGGAGGGAGATACTTTATCATTCAATTACTCTTGAACTACAACTCTGACAGAATTGAAATAACACTCTCCAAGGCCCAAATACTATGATGATTAATTAGAGCTGCTTTTATTATGAAAACATTACTATCCCTTTAAGTACCAGAGTGTATGTACTACAAATTTCTTTATAATGAGTTGCACATCTCTCTAGTCCTTAAAGGTCTCAGATAGGCTCATGCCTGCTTTTAACCCCTTAAGGACCAGACTTTCTCTTCACACCAGAGGACCAGAGCAATTTTGGCCTTTTTAGTATTCCTTTGTTCATCCATTTTCTTACTCTAGTTCATTTAGTTCACCTACATAAACTATATCCATTTTTTAAGTATAAATAGGGCTTTCTTTTGATACCACATTTATATTTGATAAAAAGGGTAAAAATGAATTAAAAAAAAAACACACACACAACATTATATATGTTTCCTGTGATAATTTGTGCTCATTTGGTCCATTTTTTATAGGGACTGGAAAAAAAGTTTTTTTTGTTCATTCCTCCCAAATTACACTTTTTAGGGGGGTATTGTCCTTCTGAGGTGAAAATTCCTACGTCTCTCTTTCCCACACTGGTGTCCCTCTTTTCGGTGATCAGACTGTGTGGTTTGTGTATATAAGTGATCACATTGCTCCACAGTAATAACATTCCCATTAATGTTTGTTTAAAATTCAGTATATGCGTTTATAAATTGGTCTGTGTAAATAAAATATTTTGGGCTTGCACTATATCATTTATTCAGTTACAAAGAAGGGTCAAAGCGTCATATATATTTTTTTTCTTATAACTACCCTACACCCAGTCCTGCTCCCAGTACCTCAAAAGAGCCTCATTTTTGGCCATTTGAGGCACTGTGAGCTTTGTTCTCTGCTTCTCTCTCTCTTTACATTGCCTCTGTCATTGGCTCAGCAGACACATGTGATCCCTGCAGCACCAGTGAAAGGCTCCGGTACTGGAGTGGTCAGTTGCAGTCTCCCCAGCATGATCACAGCACGCTTTGAGATGCACTGCAATCATTTTACCCATGATGTGCCAGTACCCTAATTGATCGTTAAAGGGATAGGTGTAGTTTGTTTTAACAAAAACTAATATTGTAGTTATTAATAATAGAAGTACAATAACCTATCGCCTGTCTCTCAAACCTTTATAGTTTGAGAGATCAAAGCATCTAAATTCCCCCCTCCCCCTTTCAGAGACGTCAGTGCTCTATGGGACAGAAGCAGATCCTGGTCATTTGACCGGCTGGTGGCTCTTCAGCAGAGCTGAGATAGCCCTATGTAAAATGCAATACTTCATTGCAACAGTCTACAAAGTGTGCTTGCAAACCAGAAGTATTTCTTTTTATATAGCGCTATTTTGGCTCTGCTGAAGAGCCGCCGGTCGGTCAAATGACCAGGATCTGCTTCTGTCCCATAGAGCGCTGACGTCTCTGAAAGGGGGGAGGGGGGGACTTTAGATGCTTCAACCTCTCTTTGAGAGATGGGACGTAGGTTATTATACTTCTATTTTTAATATCTACAATATTAGCCTTCGATAAAACAAACTGTTACTACCCCTTCAAGGACCAAATCCTGTGATGGTCCCTACACATCACTGGCCCTTAAGAAAAGACATTCAGGACTAACTGAAGATGTTGTCTCTCTTGATGTTGATGCAAAATGTATAGGAGCCATTAGGACATACCCTCAACTTTTTGTTTGCACTTTTGTACCTTATAAAACATCATGAGCATTTTGCACCTTATTCAGCACAAAAGGAAAAGGAAGTTCTGCTGGGTTCATTCTTCAGGTAACAGAGAATCTCAGGCATCGGAGTGATTACAGACATACACTGTAATTAGAATGAATTTACAGGACAGAAAATATTGTGACATGTAAAGAACATCTCATTATTAAGTCTTTGACTATTCTGTGCATGCCAGTGCTAGGAGATGTGTCTAGCCTTTAGCAGATCAGTATACACAGAGAATAAATGTTTTAGCAGTGATATGGAGGTAGCTGCGGTGACTTTACCTTTGACTTTTATGAAATGTTGAAAGGTGTGTAGGAACTTAATAAAAACAATAAAAGATAGTCAAGCTAGAGTTGAAGTACTAAAGAGAAGTGGAGCGATTCTGCTGCAAACTATGGGACAAAGAAAAAGTCTTTTTGATTTAAATGGTGAGTTTTACACTTTTAAATATAAAAATACTAGTTGAACAGCCCGTTACACGGGCCACAGTGCCACTGCCACCCGGTCGCGGGGCAGTCACACACAGTAGAGACTGCCCGCGCTGCGGCTGATACAGAGCTGGATGCTCCTTCAGAGTCTCCAGCTCTGTATCAGCAGTGGCGCGGGAAGTCTCTACTGCGTATGTCGGGCGTTACACACGATTTAGCAAATTATTATATAGGATAAATTCTAACAGCAGATTAGCTCCAATTTGCCCATCAGGGGCTCGATTCTAGCACCCGCGCTAAAACCGGCATTACAAGAAAAACAAGTAGTGTGAATTTTGCAAACATGTTACGTCGGTATTCTATTGCAGAACCACAGTAAAACAAAACTGGCATAGACAGCACTTTTCAGAGAACTAGCAAAACTGGCACTGTCTGCTTTTTTCCAACTACCGCCTACAAAGACGTGCAAAATGTCAAAGTCCAAGGAAATAGGAGAACATCTGACGTCAGAAAGATCAAGTTCAGTGCTAGACGTGTTCTCCACATAACAAAATCCGACATAGTTCCCCCCTCGACATATTAACACCCGGTTTTAAAAGCCGACTTGCAGCGCTTTCTTTGACCATATTAATTCGACGAATGTTGTACATCCGACAATTTAACCCCCCTCCTGAAAAGTCGACTACAGTGCTCCCATGACTTTCTTTCACCATTTTTATCCAACATTTTTCTTTTCCTATTATATTCGACATGCCCTCGTATTTTGTATTGCACGATTAACCCTATGAGTACCAGAGAGGTATTGTAATGTGTTTGCTACCCCACTGGTACTCATAGCATTAATAGGCAACATATATATGTATAAAAAAAGTTTTTTGTTTTTATTATATATGTCATTTGTGTGAAAATGTAATTAAATATTTAATTTATGTCTAACAATGATTTTCTTTTTTTAAATTATATATGTGATTTGTATTAAAAAAAAATGTACTTCAGACCTCAAGAGGGTGATAGGATAGCAAAAACTGACTTAAAAAAAAACAACGCCTGTTTTATTTTTAACGCTGGTAATAGAATCGAGCCCCAGGTCTGCTCATTGTCTTATCTAGATCACATGCGCAGTTACTTTGGACTGGATTCCATTACAGCTGGTGGGGAATTCAGGCAGCAAAAGAGTCAGAAAATATACTTTTTTAACCCTTTTTCTAACACTTGCCATGCCATTACAGCTGGTATGTATCCTGAATTTGGTAATTCTGTTCAGATACAAATGGTCCAAAGAAGTCTTGCATGCGGTCGTTCTGCTATCACATAGTAACAAGATGGACTTTGTAATGCTCCCTTTAGTGGCCCAACAAGCCTTCCCAGGCTCAGCAGCTCAAGATGGTCAAGGCTGAGTGAAAAGGCTTATTTGGCACCCAACCACCCTCCCCACACTCACACAAATACCCATTGTAAAGCTGTGCAATGCTTTGTAAAGTGTCTGGCATTGAAGGAGTTAACTGTCCCAAAAATAAACATATCAAAACCATGCTGCCCCCTATTAGCCTAACCGGGCCCACTGTTAACCTGTACATAGCTGTCTGCTTGTAGCACATTCCAGCTAGCCTGGTATTGGAGGGGTTAAAATTGTTAAAAACTAAGGCCAAAATGGTCTTAAATAGATCTGGGGAAGGCTTACACCCAGGCTTTGTCAGGAATGATGTCATCAGTCCCCACCTCGAAATGCAGTTTCTTTGTAATACACTAATAATGACTGGATGTCCTAAATAATACTACTGCAGTGTTAGTGCTACCTACCTGCTGTAGCAGAGGAAGACAGCAAATGAAAAGCCTATTTCAGAACAGTACCATTGGTTTCATTTAGAGTATAATATTCCATCACTTCCCATATATAACTGATTCCTAGAGAGCTGACACACTTGTTGTTATTTGGAATAAACAATGTAGAGGATGTTCTGGAAAAGGGAATTATTTTTTCTTCAGATTTATGAATTACGTTTCTGATAGGAATATCCTTGGAAATAGAGAGACAGTTAGGGACATAAGACAAATGGATATTGAGAGCGATCAAGGGAAATTCATTAAAATCACAGGGATTTTTAGTTTACCATCAAAGAGGATTAAGAAGGGAATAAGAAGAAGTTCAATGACCCAACATTGTTGACTGAAAGAGAAAGTTAAAGATGAACAGAAAGGTTCAGGAAATTCAGAAGGAACTAGTTGACCTTTCATCTTAGCAGGCAAGCAGCGGATTGGAGGCTTTTGTCAGTGCTGTTTCAGTAGAATGTGGGGGGAGAAAGGCAGATAGTAGAGGGTCAAGTAGGAATTTGAAGGAGTATAATGGAATTAAGTAGTTATACAAAATATGTTCAAGTAGTTTTGAAGAAGCAAGAGATATGGTTGCAGTCAGAAAAAAATATTTGGCTTCTGAAAGTTGTAAATGATTGTTTATTCCCCCCTGCCATGCATTGCCTCTCAACCTATTGTGACCTTGCTAGCATTCAATTGGTTAATGGGAAAAGCAAATGGAATAGCTAGAGCCTGCTGAGCTCAAGAACCAAATGTTGGAGAGGACTTTCGACCCACCTACATCAATTCAGTTTTCCACACAGCCACCTTCAACGCTTTTTTATGGGGTCCAAACCAGAGGGACCACCAAAGGAGGTACCACAGGAGGCCTCATCCACGGCGCGGTGGTACACAAAAAAACTGGAAAACCACACAAAGCTCCAAAAACATCATCTATAACCACAGCAGCAGAGTCTTAAATCCAGAAGAGATCTCATTATTAGGCAAGGGACTCTCTTTTGTATCCACTACTAAATATAACCCATTTCAAATGGAGGTTGACTGTCATAGATTTCAAAGACTGCTTAATCTGAGAGATTACTATAAAGACAAACCTAGTAGCACTTTTCCGCTACTTAAACCTAAAAGTAATTTTGATCCTCCAAATATTGATCCAGCCATTAAATTGTTTACTACGCGCATCGTGAATGAGGCCCATGAAAAATTCTCAAAACCACAAAAATTCACTCAAATTTAACCTACGCTGAAAGGATGGCACTAAAAACACTTGCTTCCAATGAAAACACAGTTATCAGACCAGCTGATAAAGGGGGAGCGATTGTGATCTTGAGCACTGATGATTATAGAACTGAGATCCTTAGACAACTTGATGATAAACAAACATACAAGAAACTGACACATGACCCTACCTTCATCTATAAACAAGAGATAAACAACACTATAGCTTTTGCATTGGGACAAAATTTCATTGATGAAACTTTAGCACAATATTTGACCACGACATATCCAGTATGACCAATTATCTATATTCTACCCAAAATTCACAAAACACTCATCAATCCCCCTGGTCGTCCTATTATCTTGGCACGTGGTTCATTATTACAACCAATAGCTACCTTGCTAGATGTACTTTTACAGACATTTGTTCTGAACATGGACTCATACCTACGTGATAGTACACACCTACTGAAACTCATTTTACCCATCAATTTTCTGATGGATAGCGACCTGTTGGTTACCATGGATGTGAATAGCCTCTACACCGTCATTCCACATACAGGCGGAGTGGAGGCTATCCACCACACCATGTCCAATTCAACCATTAAACCTGACATTCCTACATAATTTCAATGTGAACTTGTACAACTTACTTTAACAAAAAACTTTTTCCGCTTTGAAGATACTTTTTATCTTCAACTCACTGGCACTGCGATGGGCTCAAATATAGCACCAGCATATGCCAATCTGTACATGCTCCAATATGAACTCAAATACCTCCAGTCAGAACATATCTTGTTTTATAAACGCTATATTGATGATCTTTTACTGATTTGGAGGGGTGACCCACAAACGCTCATCAATTGGACCAAAGGGCTCAATTCATTAGAGACACCGATTCGTCTTAAAATGACCTATAGTACCACCACAATAGACTTTCTGGATCTCAGAATTACAAAATCAGGCTCAAGATTAACTACTTCCTTATACAGTAAACCCACGGATCGTAATTCGATATTACATGCCAAAAGCTGTCATCCAATAGCACTTAAAAGGGGTGTCCCATCCGCACAATTTTTACGTGTTATTTGAAACAACAGTGAAACATCGAATAAACAACAACAACTTGAAGATATGACCTCCAGATTCCTCCAAAGGGGTTATACCCAAAAAGAACTTGATCGACAGCTATCTTGCTGTAAAAAGTTTATACAACAGGAACTGATCCAGTTATGGACCAAGGATAATTCTTCCAATAGAATGACTTTTGTGACTAACTATATACCTCAGAGCCAACAGATGGTGAATATTATTAAGAAAAATTGGTCGTTCTTAGCAACAGACCCTAATTTACCGTTTATGGAAATGCAACTCCCAATGATGGCTTACAGACGTGGAAATACATTACGTGACATTTTAATGAAACCTGATAGACCTATGAATAAAGTAACCACTAAGGGACAAACATGGTTCACACAGCACACTCAGCAACTACAGAAACCAGGTTGTTACAGATGCATCAATTGCACCACATACAACAGTCTATTGATTGGCACTTATTTCAAACACCTGCATACGAACGAGCGCATTGCGATCAGACATAGACTGACCTGTACATCTGACCACGTGTTTTACATGCTTATCTGTCCGTGCGGACTGTACTATATTGGCAAGACCATCACTACATTCAGGGAACACATGGCAAATCATCGTTCCAGTATAAGGACAGCACTTAGCTCTGGACTATCTGACAAACCTGTGGCACGACATTTTCCTGAAATGAAACATAACCTTTCATCTTTACGTTCAATGCTCATTGACCTTCGCCCCCCGCTGAAAAGGAGTGGTAGTAGGCATGCATTACTTTTATGTAAAGAAACGAGGTGGATTTACAGGCTAAGGACCCAGACTCCTTTTGGTTTGAATGAACAAATACATTTTGGCTGTTTTAATTAAACAGATGACTTAGCCTAACCTATATTGCCTATCAAGGCGAGCTGATGGGTGGCTTGTACCGGTGTGGTTACGCATACACATAGGCAACGGCCAGTGTGTGGTTCCACACCTCTACCCACGCTCATATATTTCCAGGATATTCTGTCAGAGAGCTATTTGTCCACTAACCCCACAAACTTGGCATGCCTAAACCCTGCTACATCGGTGATGGTCGAACCAGATAATATTATTAGCCTAAGTGACAGGGCAGTGTCACGGTTTTTGAAGACTCTCAGACTTAAGGTTTGGTAAAATAACTTAACTTTATTAAAAGTTAAAGGCAGTCCCCGTAGGGTAAACATATATAACAATACAACAGTAAAGAACATACAATAGGTTCTACCGGCCTTGCCTAAATACCGGGCAAGGCAACCCAAGTGACAGTTTTAATGACAGGCTCTACCGGCCTTGCCTATACCGGGTAAGGCAACCGTGAGATGACGTATACCGGTTCTACCGGCCTTACCAATACCGGGCAAGGCAGCCCAATGGAATGCTGAATGTAGGCTCTACCGGCCCTGCCAATACCGGGTAAGGCAACCTTAAAGATGGTGAATTACAAGGTTCTACCGGCCTTACCAATACCGGCAGGGCAGCCCAAAGGAGTACTGTAGTAGGCTCTACCGGCCCTGCCAATACCGGGTGAGGCAACCTACAGGATGGTATCATCAAGGTTCTACCGGCCTCACCAATACCGGGCAGGGCAGCCTGAGCAGGTAGACCAGCTGTCAGGTGACTAAGACAGCAGAGAGCATAAGTATAGAGGTCTAAATCAGCAGAAGTCTATTGCCAGGGATAATCAGACAACTGCAAGGAAGTGGACAGCGACTGACCACAATTCTGGATGTTCAGGAGCAAACCAACGTCCGCACGTTGGAACTAATGGTAAATAGCGCCACCAGGTTTAATGGAGCAAACCAGCGACTGTACTCTGGAACCAACAATGTATATCGCAACCAGGTTTAGTGGAGCAAACCAGCGTCCGCACGCTGGAACCAACAATGTATATCGCAACCAGGTTTAGTGGAGCAAACCAGCGTCCGCAGGCTGGAGCCAACAAAGTATCTCGCAACCAGTCTAGTGGAGTAAACCAGCGTCCGCACGCTGGGACCAACAATGTATATCGCAACCAGGTTTAGTGGAGTAAACCAGCATCCGCACGCTGGAACCAACAATGTATACCGCAACCAGGTTTAGTGGAGCAAACTAGCATCCGCACGCTGGAACCAACAATGTATCTCGCAACCAGTTAG
The DNA here is from genome assembly GCA_037306005.1 of Rhinophrynus dorsalis. Taxonomy (NCBI): domain Eukaryota; kingdom Metazoa; phylum Chordata; class Amphibia; order Anura; family Rhinophrynidae; genus Rhinophrynus; species Rhinophrynus dorsalis. The sequence continues at coordinate 327,097,727 of CM074718.1, read as the reverse complement.
TGGAGTAAACCAGCATCCGCACGCCGGAAACTACAATGTATATTGCAACCTGATTTAGTGGAGTAAACCAGCGTCCGCACGCTGGAACCATCAATGTGTATTGCAACCAGGTTTAGTGGAGCAAACCAGCATCCGCACGCTGGAACCAACAATGTATCTCGCAACCAGTTAGTGGAGTAAACCAGCGTCCGCACGCCAGAACCTACAATGTATATTGCAACCAGGTTTAGTGGAGTAAACCAGCGTCCGCACGCTGGAACCAACAATGTGTATGCAATAGCGAGGAGAACAATGTCGCCGAAGCGACAGCTGGAGCGCGAGACTCAGGAACTCGTACAGGTTAACCCGCACGGTGCTGGAACACAGGAACCCCGGAATACAGGCACACAGGAATGCTGGAACACCGGAATGTTAGCATACAGGAACACTGGTACGCTGGAGCACCGGAACATTAACGTACAGGAACACTGGAACACCGGAACGTTAACATACAGGAACACTAGAACACTGGAACACCGGAACGTAGCATACAGGAACAGCAGGAACAGGCCCAGAGATCTGACAAGCAGGTCAGGCAGAGTGGAGTCAGAAACACCACGAAAGGGCAACCTGGAAGTGCTCAACCTGGGTTTAAAAAGGCTGTGTGAGGAGGGCTAATGACAGACAGCCAATCACGAATACTCAGCAAGTGACAGACACAGAGCAGCACGAATCACGAGCACCGTGATAGGCAGACAGCATGGCGAGTTGGCATGGGGATGGCTGGTCTATACCTTACAGGTCGGTAACTATTTGCCTTATGACTATGCTTCTTGTTACCACACTGTTTCTGGTTGCCTTGGTGGTTAGCTGTGAGAGCTTAGAACTGATTTACATCGAGTTGCGACTATAAGATTAATTTATCCATATGATGTGACTGCAATAGTAAAACTGTCCGTTTTTGCATTTACCCGCTGTGAGCCCATTATTAACTTTATCTGATTGTAACTTATAATTGACTATCGTATATCTACTATCTCTACGTGATATTGGATCTGAAACTGTTAAGATATTTGACAAATGCTCCTATTTGTATCTGAGTAATTGATTATCAACATTTCATCTGATCGTGAGTTATGGAAAAGACTCACTTCAACCCTTATGTATTTTTGAACTGAGATGGCGCTTTGAACTACACATTCCTCGAGTACTTATAACTCACAGCACATACACGTCTTTGATGCATTAGCATACTTAATATTGGACATTACCAGGGCTCAGATAATTCTGATCAGTTACTATATTACCCTTTGAGATTAGTTGTGTTTCACTGTATGAGTTCTGAGTCTCGCTACACACATCTACAGTGGTCTATACTATGGCTGTGCTGGACCAGCGTACCGCAGCGCACCATTGTCTAAGTGCTGAGGCTATCATTGTTGCCTCGGTAATGACTGACTAATGCAAGCTATTTATGTCCTGTGCCTGCCACCCAAGTGACCCAGATTGGTGATGATTCTCATTTTATATCATGCTTCAGTCAGTTTATTCCTATGACAATTGTAGCTTATTTGTATTTTTAACTTCACTGTCTTTATTCACTTTTTATTACCGCATGCTGAGACGGGATTCACCCAATCGGGTGATGACGTCACTGTAGGCTTTCAATACGCTGGTTTTGGCGCTATCTGCCCTCACTTAGGGTTTATTAGGGTGGTTTGTGACAATAAATGTATCTATTTCATAAGTCCTGCGTGTGCTGCTGTTATTTTGACTCATATACTATCCGGCTATACTGACTGCACCCAGACGATCATCTCCTGAACTGAGAGTGCTTCCTAACGAGCTTGTGTACCATATGTATAATTATAGCCATATGCACAATGAAAAGGGAGATATTCAGAGACAAACCAACTGCATCATAAGGAACAAATAAACATTCCTCAAATTATCAGTGAATGCTAGAGAGATTGCCAGTGATTGCTCAGCTAACCAAACTTTACTCTCCCTTTCCCACAACAAGCATGATTTATCATATTCCCCCACCCTTATGCTTCACTTTTACAAATCTTACAGTTCACTCAACCTTTTCTCTTTCTCCGCAATCTCTGCAGTTTTGTTTTTAGACAAACTGTTAATTTGCCACTCTCCCACTCTCCCATAATTTGCCATTCCCTCATATCACAGTTCCTGCATCTTGTTGGCCAAACTACTACCTATTCCTATTTTCCATGTTTGGGACTCAGTGGGGCAGCATTGTCTAGGTCTGATAACATACTTTTTCACTTTATACAGATGGAACAATAGCAACATACTACTAAGCTTTTTAAAGCAACCAAAGTGTGTAACTGAGGTTCATGAAAACAGATATATTATTGTTCATGTTACTGTCAAAATGGAAGCAGCACCAAAACCAGTTTTGCATTTTCTAACATCCTAGTCTAATTTGCAATTTTTAAAATGCCAACCTCTATCAAATACTCATCTATACCTAATCTATTGCCCAGTGGGAGTGCTGTGCCAGCCAGGGTGTCTTGTGAGTCTCAGGAGGGGAGGAGGATGGGATGATGCCAAGTGTGACAGCAGTGGACCCTAAGTCACACTTGTCATCCCAAAGCAGTCCTACAACTACTGCTACTAATAAAATCTACAGACTCAGAATGTTAGGAGTGGGGGGAGTGGTAATCATACTAGTAGTGTGTAGGAGGCCTCAGTGACTGAAATTGATGTGGTTGGTGTTAGTAGTAATAGTGATGGTGATAGCGTTACCACAATAGATCCCCCTGCTGTTGCTGAGGTGCTAGGTAAGTAATGCAAAGTGGCCAGACTAGTGGTCAAAGGAGTCCACAACATATCCCTCACCCAGGGAGTCTCCTTACCCCCCACAGCATTGCCCAGATGGAGCATGATCCTGAAGAAGGCAGAATTGTCACCTAGCAGCAATAATACCACCACCACCACCATGAGCACAGATCAACTTCCTTTTCCTGCTACTAATGCTGCCGGTCTGCCTTATACATGTCAAGAAGAGATGGCAAGTGTTTGACAGTAGGGACCCTCTATCACATTTCTCATGATCTCCAACTGGTGAGATGTCTGTAATAGAGCAGCAGCAGCAGCAAGGAGGGACTGGTGGTGATGATGGTGGAGGAGGTGGGGTAGAGACATTAATGGCTTTTTTTAGCCCAAACCGAGAAGGAATGGGAGACTGATATGGGGATGGGGATGGGCATTACCGCTACCACCAGCAGTGAGATTTTGGAATTTGCAGAGTTTGCTGTTGCTGTAATTCCTGCTGCTGCTGAGTTGCAAGGGCAGCAGGATGCTGAGGAGCAGGATAATGTGCCACAGACCAGCAGTAGAAGCAAGAGCAGCAACATCATCCTCTGCCTCAACCAGTGAAGGGGAATGTGGAGAAGAAGAAAGAGGCCATTCTTCTCTATTTTTTTCTTTGCCCCCCTGAAGTCCTGGGTGTAGGACTATTATTCTCTTGGGGCAGGCACAGTGCAGTTATCAGCGGTGGCACTGTGCACAGTTTGTGAAAAGTCTGAGAAAAGGTGAAAGGAGGGAATACACCTTTGTACAACCTCCCTGTTAACAAACATGAAACACAGACACCATTACATTTATGTGAAACATGTTAAAGCCAAACCACCTTCAAAGAAATCGGGCACCGCTGTTGTTGTACCCCCTGACTGTTCCCAAAGGCAACAAGAGGTGAGATAAAAACCAATAAGAAACCCAGTCAGTGCCTGAAGGTTCAATGGCAATGAAACATCTGGCTTGCCATCACCTTCCTGCTTCCAGCTGTGGGAAGATCATGTAACTATATCTTCTGGTAATCCACCTTATTCATCTTTGCCTCCGCCCACCAGTTGATAACCATTCAGTAGATGTGATAAAAGAAACATTTCTGAATTGCACTACCAGTGATGAGAGGGATCATGCTGATTTATGTATTAACTGTTGTGTGCAATGGTAATAAGTTTATATTGCTAAGAAATTTCTCCTCATGGACAGGGAGAGAAAAGAATACCACATTTGCACTCCTAAAGTATCCCTGATTGTAAGATCATTAGTTTAGATCCTTTAGAAAGGAAAATAGATTGTATTAAAAATAATAATCTTTATTTCAATAATTCTTAAAAAGTTCAGTACTTTTTGGAGAAAAGAAAATTAGACAAGGAAATTTACTTGTAAATAATTACTTGTGTCTATCACTGTGTATTGCTCCTGGGAATAGGAAATGTGCCTTGCTCTGCATGTATCAGTGACAGAAAAAGAAATATTCTTGAGGATGCACTTATTAATTCAAGCGGCGCTATCATGATAATAACATTGCCCAACAACCTACAACCTAGCGATATGCAAAGCCATACTTTCATTAGGCTGAATAATTAAGCGTTATTGCAGAAAAACAACTTCTTCGCCAGGAACCAGAGGACAACAGTGCAGACACCTTGGTGGAAATGTACCTCTGAGTCTGCACTGTCTGTCCTGTTCACTGCCAGCATTGGTGAGTGACGTTCGTTGGTTACCTTAAGGTAACGGAAGTTATTGATGGAGCAGGCTCACAGAGCTTCTCTTGTAAGCTTTGTGCAGTTGGTTCATGCCGAAGAAGTTGTTTTTCTGCAATAATGCTTACTTATTCAGCCTAATGAAAGTATGGCTTTGCATATCGCTAGGTTAGTAATGTATTGGGGGGGCAATGTTATTATCATAATAGTTCTGAATTGGTATGTTATGGAGCTTAATCTTTATTAAGTAGTTATCCATTAAAGGATTGCTGTTTTAACCCCTTCAGTGCCAGAGGCTCGGGCCATTTTCTGAACCCTGCAGGCCAGACACTTTTTCAACATTTTTGCTATCCTTCCGTTTAGGCTTGATTTCCTCTGGGGATTTTTAGTTACATATGGAAAACTATATATTGTTTTTTTCAGAACGAATTGAGCTTTCTTGTGATACCTTACATGAAGAGAATTTTACATCGTGCAAAAAGCTATGATGTCATAATGACAAAAAAAGTGAAAATTTACTCATTTTGCTAAAATCACATACTATGTATCAAAAACATTTACCTTGATTGAAAAAGTTTCAATTATTTGAAAAAGCCTCGAGTCCCCTGAGTAAAAAAATACCAAATTTGTATAGTTTTACCTACGTCAATGGCTAGCGTAGAGCCCTAATCACCAGCAGCGCAAAATGACATTTTCAACTTTATAAACTAATATGCGCATTCTAGGGTTTTTGTGGTAAAACTACCCTAAAACAGTGGAATAACTATATAAAACTATATATTTCTGGAAAGTAGACAACCTGCTGCATCTAATGAGGGGTAATTTTCCTTGTTACCCCAAGCCTGGTGTGCACAAATGCCTCCAGAAGATGGCGCTAATGAAAAAAAAGGCATTTTCTTACATTTCTGCCCCTTCAAATGAACTAAAATGTGTGAAAACCATGGCATTTCCAACTGTATTCATTAGCTAGTGCTCTTAGGAGAAAAATAACACCCCATTGGTATGAGTTCACCTACCTCAGGGGTCGCTACAAGTACAAAACTACACCTATTGCAGCCTCTAATTTTTCTAACATTTTCTCAAACATTACCTGTCTGTACAAAAATGGTTATAACAAATACAGAAGTGAAGAAAGGGTACACAAACCATACCATTTTGAAAAGAAGACACCCTGCCGCATCTAATGATGGGTGACTTGCCTTGTTACCCCAAGCCTGGAGTGCACAAATGTCTCCAGAAGGTGGCGCTAATGAAAAAAAAAGGCATTTTCTTACTTTTCTGCCCCTTCAAATGTACTGAAATGTGTGCAAACCATGGTATTTCCAACTGTATTCATTAGCTAGTGCTCTTAGGAGAAAAATGACACCCCATTGGTATGAGTTTAACTACCTCAGGGGGCGCTAGAAGTGCAAAACGACACCCACTACAACTTCACATTTTTCTAACATTTTCTCAAACATTACTTGTCTGTACACAAATGGTTACAACAACTACAGAAGTGAAGAAAGGGTACACAAACCATACCATTTTGAAAAGAAGACACCCTGCCGCATCTAATGATGGGTGACTTGCCTTGTTACCCCAAGCCTGGAGTGCACAAATGCCTCCAGAAGGTGGCGCTAATGAAAAAAAAAGGCATTTTCTTACATTTCTGCCCCTTCAAATGTACTGAAATATGTGCAAACCATGGTATTTCCAACTGTATTCATTAGCTAGTGCTCTTAGGAGAAAAATGACACCCCATTGGTACGAGTTTAACTACCTCAGGGGGCGCTAGAAGTGCAAAACGACACCCACTACAACTTCACATTTTTCTAACATTTTCTCAAACATTACTTGTCTGTACACAAATGGTTACAACAACTACAGAAGTGAAGAAAGGGTACACAAACCATACCATTTTGAAAAGAAGACACCCTGCCGCATCTAATGATGGGTGACTTGCCTTGTTACCCCAAGCCTGGAGTGCACAAATGCCTCCAGAAGGTGGCGCTAATGAAAAAAAAAGGAATTTTCTTACATTTCTGCCCCTTCAAATGTACTGAAATGTGTGCAAACCATGGTATTTCCAACTGTATTCATTAGCTAGTGCTCTTAGGAGAAAAATGACACCCCACTGGAATGAGTCGACCTACCTTAGGGGTGCCAGAAGCACATAACTACACCTACCTGTTTGCTTCTTCGAAAATGGCTGCTTGTACTAAAATGTCCATAACTGTTAGAGACATGAAGGAAAGGTATAAAAGGTATACCATTTTGGAAAGTAGACATTCTCCCGCATCAAATGAGGGGTCACTTGCCTTTCTACCCCCTGGGCTGAAGTGCACAAATATTTCCAAAAGGTGGCGCTATGGGAATAAATACAGGTTTTTTTACATTTCCACCACTTCAAAGATACTAAAATCTTTGAAAACCATAACATTTCCTGCTGTATTCAGTACTTGCTACCATCATGAGAAAAATGGTAGCCCATTTGTGTGGGTTAACATACAATATGTGGGTGCTAGGAACACGAACGTAAACTTGACACTTTTGTTTTTTAAATTATCTGCTTGCACTAAAATGGTTATAACCATAATAGATATGCAGGAAAGGTAGAGAAACAATGCCATTTTGAAAAGAAAACAACCTGCCGCATCTAATGAGGGGTCACTTGCCTTCTTACCCAAAGGCTGGTATGCACAAATGCTTCCAGGAGGTGGCGCTAATGAAAATAAATGCTTTTTTTTACATTTCTGCCCCTTTAAATGTATGGAGCTCTGTGAAAACCATGGAATTTTCAACTGCATTTGTTTGCTAGTGCTCTTAGGAGTCAAACGACACCCCATTGATATGAGTTGAACTACCTTAGGGGGTGCTAGAAGTAGAAAACTACACCTACTACAACCTCTGATGTTTCTAACATTTTCTCAAACCTGACTTGCCTGTATAAAAATGGCTATAACACCTTCAGAATTGAAGAAAAGGTAGATAAACCATACCATTTTGGAAAGAAGACAACCTGCCGCATCTAATAAGGGGTCACTTGCCTTTGTACCCCTAAGTTATTTGGAACAACTATTTCCAGAATGTGGTGCTACAGGAAAGAAAAACAAACATTTGTTTTACACATCAGTCACTTCAAAGATACTAAAATGGTTCAATGGCGTGGGATTTCCTAGGAGGACTTCTTGCCAGCCAAAAAAAAATGGTACCCCACTGCTCTGGGTTCACATACCAATTTACGCTACAAGAGCGTAGCTACCAGTGAAACAGAAATGGGAAAGCAAACAGTGTATGTGTGATTTTATGGCTAACAGATGAAAGAAGCTAGGACGTCAGCCGGTGTATGTGCGGACCTGTGACTACAAGTCTAACAAAATGTGTGAGAGGGTGAGGGATTAGGCAGTGTGTGTGGGTATGAGCAGAGGAGCAAGGATGGTGGTGATGGTGGGGCAGTGTCTGATAGTGTGTATGGGAGATCTCTGACTACCATTGTGCACTGTATGTCCCCTCATACAAAGCACTGCGTTGGACCCCCTTCCTGTTGCACGTGCATTTTTTGGGGCTTTTTCCCCCAATATTTTTGTGTAGACCTCGTTGGGGGCATCAGAACCCATACAATGAGGTCTAAATAAAAAATAAAGGGGGAAAAAATCCTTTATGTGCCACAGGGGTGTCCAGCACACAAAGGGTTAATTTTTTTTAATCGTTACTTTGTATTCAGATGGCCACCAAACAAGCTCTGATCACAAAGTAATGATAAAAAGTCCTGTGTGTACCACAGGAAGGGGGTCTGCATTGAACCCCCCCTCCCAGTGGCACACACATGGTTAATTTTTGATTTAATTTTTTTTTATTATATACCTCATTGAGGGGCATCAGGACCCCCTGATCCCTCCCCAATGAGGTCTTAGTAAAAAAAATATATATGTCCACAAACAGAGTGACCCTGTGAGTGCCACAGGGGTCTGCAGCGCATTGCAAAGCAATGCACTGGATCCTTGTGGCACTCAGAGGGTTAATTTTTTTTTTATCATTACTTGGTAATCAGAGCTTGTTGGGGGGCCATCAGGACCAATCATGATGGCCCCCCAACAATCTCTGATAACGAAGTAATGATAAATGCCCTGTGTGTGCCGCAGAAGGGGGGCTGCATTGGCCCCCCTTGTGGCACACACAGGGTTAATTTTTTTTTCTTTACATTTTTTTTTTATTATGGACCTCATTGGTGGGTATCAGGACCCCTCTGATTCCCCCAATGAGGTCTTAAAAAAAAAAAATAAAAGGAATCAAAATAAATGTCCCTGTGAGTGCCACATGGGTCTCCAGGGCATTGCAAAGCAATGCATTGGACCCTTCTGGCACTCAGAGGGTTAATTTTTTTTTTATTATTACTTTGTAATCAGAGCTTGTTGGGGGGCCATCAGGACCAATCCTGATGGCCCCCCAACAATCTCTAGTAACAAAGTAATGATAGAAGCCCTGTGTGTGCCACAGGAGGGGGGGGTGCATTGGACCCCCCCTGTGGCACACACAGGGTTAAAAAAATTTTTTTTTTTTTTTTTTTTTTAATAATAGACCTCATTGAGGGGCATCAGGATTCCCCCTGATCCCCCCAATGAGGTCTTTAAAAAAAAAAAAAAACAAACCCCCAAAAAATGACCCTGTGAGTGCTACAAGGGTCTCCAGCACATTGCAAAGCAATGTGCTGGGGACCCCTGCGGCACTCACAGGGCTACTTAGCGTTTTTTTATTTTTTTTTTAAATTACTCAGACCTCGTGGGGGACATCAGGACCCCTCCTGGTGTCCCCCCAGTTATTGATCTCCCAGCCATCGGCTGGGAGATCAATAAGGCGACTTGCAGGAGAGCAAAAGCTCTCCTGCCTTTCACTCCTACCACCGGTAGGAGTGAATGGGACCGGGGAAACTTCCCCAACGTCATCAGTGACATGTCACTGATGACGTTGGGAGGCTTCCCCCGGTCCCGCCCTCTCCTACCCGGAAGTTCGGGTAGGAGAGAAGGAAGAGGAGAAGCTGCGCTTCTGCTGCGCTTCTCCTCTTCTTTTATTGATCTCCCAGCGCGATCGGCTGGGAGATCAATAACAGGGGGGACATGAGGAGTGATCCTCATGTCCCCCCACGATTGCCCAGCCTTTTTTTTTTTTAAATGCGGCCACTGCATGCCGGTTATACCGGCTCATGCAGTGACCGCATTTTAGTGGGTACATCGTACGAGCTTGGCACAGCGGGTACAGCTGTCCAAACTCGTACAATGTACCCACTTGGCACTCAAAGGGTTAATTAGATTTCATATGAAAGGCCAAGTGCATCTTCTTTATTGCAGGAGGTACGTTGTAGATTACATAAGACATCGCCTTGTCTTATGTGACTTACTGTTTATGTAGTTTAGTACTCTATTAGCAGAGATGAGCAGAATGAGCTTAATGTCTGTAGTTTACAGCTAGACTATTGCCAGATATGTTCTGGCAATCAGTCATGTGAATTGCATGATGACAGGTGATATTCTAGCCTGAGCATTCGATTTGGATTAAAAGATAGTGATATCATGCACACTACTTATTCTTAAGATTCTTGGAAGTCCCATGCTGTACGACTAGAGCTTCAAGTCAAATACAGCTAGGTGTCTATGATAAGAATCCTGGATCATTATTAATGCTTGTTCTGGGGGATTAGGGTTTGTTATCCAGACTTACCAATTGTAAAGTGATCTGGGCTGGAAGTGTCATTATTTGCCAGTTTTGGTTTGAGATGACAATATTCCGCCCCAATACCATCCAACAAAATTTTCAACTCAAATCAAAATTGGCGAAAAATGGTCCTTCCTGCATGGTGAATAATTTTCCACAAAAAGTGCTGTTTTTCTACTTTTTTCGCCAAGCTCATTGCCTTGAAAACAATGGGAACATTGGATTTACACACACATAACAAATGTTATTTTATTTCTCAAAGAAGATTTGAAGATAAGACAAAAGAAGATGAAAAGAAGAAGATGGAAGATAGAAGATAATAGAAGAAGATTTACAGTGGATGACCAGGGTGCTGAAGACCCCACCGGACATCAGACTTACAGGTGTGTTTATTGTGTTCGTTTTAGGGGGAATAATCTTGTGAGTTCCAGCGAGCTATGAAATGCTCATATCACACTGGCCCTCATATGGTTAATATTCTTTTCTTCTCACTCAAGTTTTTAGTTCCTTGAATGTATTGATATAGGGCTTACACAGCCAGCAGCTTCAGGGGTTGACATTGGTTTGTGGGTTCACTAGGGGTGATTCCTTGGGGAATTCTTGGCTTTTATGATGCTGCCTACAGTTCAGCATATCTCTTCTGGAAGGGTCTGGTGGATCTGTATTTAAAACCTGAACTTCAGGAAAAAATTTGAATTAGAGATTAGGTTGTGATATACTATTTCCTACCGATCAATTAGGGTTCAGCAGACAAATAAGATAAGGATGATAAAAGGAAGACAAAGATAAGAAATTTTATAGGAAGACTCTTATAGTTTTTAAGAATTGGATTAGAGAATTCTTGATTTTAGGGAGTGTAATTGGTGAGCATGCACCTCAAAAATATTCTGCTCTTTATTTGCTTCTAGGACATGATCTGGAAGGTTTGCAGATTTTACTGAGAGTTGTCTTAGTGGCACTACTATGAGTAGTTCTATTAGAGGATGGCCATTCAACCATCTATAGGGTGGGATCATATGGATATTGGGCTATGGATTTCCATCATGACACAGCCAGCATCCTCTCAAACAGGCCTAGCATCTTTTCAGGTTGATGACGGGAGGCTTGAACTCCCCAGTTTTCAAGCATCAGTGTACATCAGGGTGGCTTCTACTACCAGCACAGTATTGGTCACTGCAAATGGGTCCTTTTATGTCATTTTCACCATGAGTTCTAAGGCTGCTGTGCTTCATATTCCCACTCCAAGTGCTTCCGCAAGTCTAAATCCAGAGAAAAGGGGAGGGGTGATACTGATGGCAAAGGGCGCAACACCAATGCACATGCTAAAGATGCTTCTATGGCTTAAATGATAGAGGGATCAAGTGCCTGAGAGGCTTTTGTTTTCAGATTTCTTTTGTGGGCATTGATTTAGGTAACCTCAGTCAGGGACTTCCCTGGGGTGGCTGCTTTTTTTCATTGACCTTTGACCCGCAATGGACTGTTCCATTTTCTGTGCACTTTTTTTTCTGGAATGAGTGGTGAGACGGGATGGGGTTTTGGGCTCCTTTATCCACTATCTGGATGATTTCTTGTACTTCAGTCGGGGAGATCAGGATGTGTGTGGTATACTTTTGCGGATACTGCAAAGGGTGGCAAGTGACTTTTGGATTTAACTGTGACAGAAAAGACTGAAGGTGCAATGTTGTACCTTAGCTTCCAGGGGAACTAGATTAACTCTATCTCTAAGGAGTGTCGGTTGCCCCAGGAGAAGTTGTGCAATTTGCTCTGTTGTGATTTAGTCTTTTCTCGGGGCCTATGAGGTGACAATTCATGATCTCCAGTCCTTGCTGGGCATATTGAATCTCACCTGCCGCATTATGTCCATGGGTAGGGTGTTAAATCGACTTTTGGTATGACCCACTTCTGCAGTTTAACTGGCACATCAACGGATTTGGGTTACTGGAGATTTGCAGTAGCATTTGTGTCTTAGGACGAGTTACTCTTGGGCTATAACAGGAAATATCTTTAGCAAGCATTGGATGTCAATGTTGTTGGACTTATACACGGATGCTGCAGTTTCTGTGTGGTTTTGCGTGATTTTCTGTGCAGATTGTTGCTCTGGGCTGTGGCCGCCATGGTGTGTGTGTGTGTGGGGTGGGGGGACTGTTTGTCAAGGTTTGGCTGAGCTGCTCTAACTCTGCTGCTTGATTCCACTGTCTGAGCTAATCTATGCTCTACTATCCATTACTGATGCCTTCCCTTTCCTGGATCAGACTGAATCAGCTGACCTCTCTGTGGTTGCTCACCTGACTGCTATTAGCCAACCCTCCCAGGGTATTTAAAGCAGCTTGGCTCACTTCCTGGTTTCCCTTGTGTCTGATTCTGGCTGCAAGCGCATTATCCTGAGTTGCTGATTATCTGTGCATGACCTTGCTTCCTCTGACATCCTTTCTGGCTCCTGACTCCTGGATTGTTCCTGACATCATTGATCACCATATTTCTGACCCTGGTATCAAGGTGCCAGTGTTATGCTGGTGACAGTCTGTCAGTTTCCACTAGTGCTTACGTCTATTGGTTGAAGTGACTTTGTCCCGCCCAGTATTTGTCCTTAAATACTGGGTCGTGTCACTTCTCCGGTGCCCTTTCATGGTGTTTCCGTTTCCAGCGCTTGTTCCTGTTTTCGTGTGATCTCTGTGCACCGACCCGGATTGCCTGACTACTCTGCATCTCGTTCCTGCCTGTGTACCGACCCGTACTGCCTGACTACTCTGCAACTTGTTCCTGCTCTGTGTACCAACTCGGATTGGCTAACGTTCCTCTCTGTGTACCGACCCGGTCCGGCTGACGTTCCTGCTCTGTGTACCGACCCGGATTGGCTGACGTCCCTGCTCTGTGTACCGACCCGGGCCCGGCTGACGTTCCTGCTCTGTATACCGACTCGGATTGGCTGACGTTCCTGCCTGTGTACCGACCCAGCCCGGTTGGGCTCCTTTGGCTGCTCATCTCTCCTGCTGACGCTCCATCCGGTCTCCGGTTGGGGTTGTTATCCAGGATCCTCGTACCACTATACGCTTGCAGTCTAGTCTCTGTTACTGTCGGTGTCGCCCAGACGACATTGCTGGTGTGTTCCTTCCATCCGTGCACCACGATACGCTGGACCTCTTCCTGCCATTCACGCTGAGGTTGGGTTTACTCTGGGCCCCTCAGGCAGTTCACCTGATCCTGCAGTCGACATTGGTCTGAGCGTTGTTAACTCTTGGGGGTGGGTGCCAGTCACCAGCTATCTATCCGTGCAGACTCAGGTTGGGTGCCTCTCCGGGCTCGTTGCCAGTCCTCTGCTACTTCTACGGCAGTCCACAAGTTGCTCTGGTCTCCGTTGTCTATTTGGGCGTTACTCGATATTGTGCACTCTCTTCAGACTGAGAGTCTTATAGGGCCTTGCGCTATTAGGGCCTGTCAGTCCTCCTGGCCTAATAGTAACCCATTAACTTTCACGCGAAAGTTACCTGACTTGTGTCAGTATATTGTGTTGTTGTATTTTGCATATACTGGCCCCGTGTGGGTATACCTCTCTGTAACCTGTCCTGTGTCAGTACTATATTGTGACATATATTACTGGACCCGTGAGGGTTATTGTTTACTGCAACTGTTCAATAAAACTGTGTTTTATCCAAACATACTGTGTCTGAGTGTCAAACAAACCGTTACACCTGGCTTGGCTGAGTACCTGTCTTAGTTCCTGACCCCGGCTTGTCTTTTGGTTTACGCTTCTGGATCATGATTTTGCTTTGTTTGCTTTTGTTATTTTAATAAGGGTGTTTTGCACTTTACATTGTTGTGTCTGTCTGGTTCCTGGTCCCGAACAGTTCTCAAGGGCCATGAATTCAGAAGGCACAGGCAATCCACCGTATGTTTTTTTCAGGCTGGTCCAAGTAGACCAGCAAATGGACCAGTTTGTTTTAGCCCTCCAGACTTTGTTGCTTCGTACTGTGCATCTGGCTTCATCACCTCAGCAACCCCCGGTGCAGGCTGCCCCTATAGCTGCTGCTGCTCCTGCTCCAGCTGCCAATGGTGATTCCAATGTTGCTAGTGGCATGACTGGGTCCACCTCGCTTCCCCAGCGTCATGCGGGTGACCAGTGAAGAAGTTTCCGGGAGCAGGTCGGTATCTATCTGGAGATGGTACCACAGTCTTTTCCGTCTAATAGGAGAAAGGTGGGCCTTGTGATTTCCATACTCTCTAACAGGGCCTTGGCATGGGCTAATCCCCTTTGGGAGACGCAGAAACCTATAGTGTACAATTTCCCTGAGTTTGTGGCATCCTTTAAAAGGGTATTTGATGTACTGGGCTGCTTCACCTTGGCTGCCAAGCAACTAAAGTCCATTCGGCAGGGTGCAAGGACGGTTTCGAATTATGTCATAGAGTTTTGTACCCTGGCAGCCGAGGTTGGATGGAATAATGAGGCTCTCATGGCTGCTCCCATCTGTTTAGCCCCAAGCTTTTTTTACCCCCTCTCCTCCCGCTCCTCCTAGTCTCAAGACCTCAGGCAATGTGGAGCCCATGTAGCTTGGGTGCACTCGCCTTTCAGTGGTGGAAAAGGCCTTCAGGAGGAGGGATGGCCTGTGCCTTTACTGCGGTAAGGCAGGGCATCTGCTGTGAACTTGCCCCTCACGTCTGGGAAACACCGGCACCTAAGGTCCTATAGGGGACAGAACTTAGGTGGAGTCTCAGAGTCCCTGGCTATCCAGAAGGATAAACCTCTAGTCTCAGTTGGGATCTCTTGGGGCAAGTGTTCCATTATTACAGAGACACTTTTTGACTCCTGTGCAGCGGGCATCTTTATTAACAGTGCCTTCACCCAGAAGCAATCCATTCCATTGCAGCTCCGTACTAGTCCACTAGCCATTGAGGCAATTGATGGCAGACCCCTACAGCTGCCGCAGGTGACCCGCAAAACCGATCTTTTGTCTATGGCTGTAAGGGCTCTGCAACTTGAAACTTTACAATTCCAGGTGATCCACTCTTCTCACTATCCTGTGTCCTATGGTCCTGGGTTATCCACGGTTGCACAGACACAATCCCACGTTAGACTGGGTAAGGGCTTAAGTCATGGCATGGTCATCCAACTGTTCCAAGACATGCCTAGCAAAAGTGGTGAAGCTGCTAACCACATCCCCAGTCTCTTCACTGCCTGAAGATTACCAAGACTTCTGGGATGTATTTGATAAGGGCCAGGCTCGTGAGCTCCCACCTCACAGACCATATAATTGTACCATTGAATTGCAACCGGGTGCCATATCTCCTCGAGGTCGAGTCTACCCACTTTCATGGAGAATAAGGCCATGGAGGAGTATGTTGAGGATGCACTGTCTCGGGGGTTCATCCGCAAGTTGTGCTCTCACACTGGGGTCGGATTCTTTTTCGTGAAGAAAAAGAGTGGAGAACTGAGACACTGTATTGATTACAGGGGGCTCAGCTGTATCGCGGTCAAAAATGCCTACCCAATTCCACTTAGTACTGAACTATTAAATCGATTAAAAGGGTCCAAGATGTTCACTAATCTCGACCTGCAAGGGGCATACTATTTGGTACGTATGAAGTAGGGCCACGAGTGGAAAACCGCATTTAACACCAGAAGCGGGCATTACAAATACCTTGTAATGCCCTTCTGTCTCTGCAATGCTCCCGCGGTTTTCCAGGAATTCTTGAATGACGTCCTCCGGGACATGCTCCAACAATGCGTGGTGGTATACTTAGATGACATGCTGATCCATTCCACCTCCATGGAAAGCCACCACGCAGATGTAGCCCAAGTTCTTCAAAATTAAGAGAAAATTATCTATTTTGCAAATTAGAAAAGTGTGAGTTCCACCGCAAACAGGTCACCTTCTTGGGTTACGTAATTTCAGAGGTCGGTTTCACTATGGACCCTGAGGAACTCTCGGCTGTTCTCGAGTGGCCATAAGCCGTAGGTCTCTGCTCCCTTCAACGTTTTTTTGGGTTTGCCAATTACTACAGGAAATGTATCCACAATTTTTCCTCGATTGTAAAACCCCTTACCGACATGACCAAAAAAGACGGTAACTCCACGCACTGGTCTATGGAATCCATCAAAGCATTTGAGGCATTAAAAGTCGCCTTTGACGCAGCACCCATTTTGGCACACCCAAAACCCGAGCTTCCATTCTTACATGAGGTTGATGTGTCTGAGACAGGAGTGGGCGCCCTCCTGTCTCAATGTCCTACTCCTGAGAGCCAGTTGCACCAGTGTAGGTATTTCTTGAAGAAGCTAAATCCTGCGGAGTGCAACTATGAAATTGGTGACCGTGAGTTGCTGGCAATAATACCAAAGAATGGAGGCATTTGTTCGAGGGAACTTCAGTGCCAATCCTAATCCTCACTGATCATTAATACCTCACATACTTGTCCAAAGCTAAGTGCTTGACTCCAAGACATGCCCGATGGGCCTTATTTTTGTCCCATTTTAATTATGTGGTCCCGTACCTGCTGGGTACCAAAAATGTCAGGGTTGATGCCCTATCCAGACAGTTCTCTCTCCTAATCCAATTATTCCTCTGGACCGAGTACTGGCCACCATACTGCAAGCATAACATCTCCCCTCGGGAAGAGAATATGGGCCGCCCAAGTAGATGCACCTGCTGAGACTCCTTCTGGGTGCTGTTTGTACCTATTAACCTCTGTACCAAGGTACTTTCAACATTCCATAATATGAAGTCTGCAGGGCATCCCGCGAAGAATCAGCTTCTCTGGTCGGTTTCCTGTCTTTTCTGGTGTCCAGAACTGAACAAAGATATTGCTGCGTTTGTTGCTGCCTGTCCAGTCTGTGCGCAGACCAAATCACGTTCCAGTGGGCCTTCTCCAATCTATACCCAATGGGGAAAAGCCATGGTCACACCTTACCATGGACTTCACAATCGACCTCCCTTTGTCTAACAGTAACACAGTCATCCTCATGGTCGATGACCAATTTTCTAAGATGATTCACTGCATACCTTTCAAAAGGTGTTTGTCAAAGAGGTCTATCGGCTACACGGGGTTCCCAAACTCATACTTTCTGACTGGTGTAGCCAGTTTGTCTCGAGATTCTGGAGGGCCTTCTGTGTGCAACTAGGTATCCAACTCTCCTTCTCCTTGGCCTATCACTCGCAATAGAAATGGTCCACAGAAAGGGCTAATCAGGCCTTGGAGCAATTCCTGCGGTGCTACATCTCAGACCATCAGAATAATTAGTTGGACCTGCTACCTTGGGCAGAGTTTGCTCGTTACAGTGCTTCTACCCAACTCTATCCCTTCATGGTGAATTATGAGTATCAGCCCTCCATGATTCCAGATTCATTCTCTCCCCAGGAGATTCCGGCATTGGAGGAACATCTCCAGAAAATCCGTTCCACATGGGTGCAAAAGTCATTGCGACACTCACAAGAATCCGAGGAGCTCCAGGCCAATCGTAAACGCCTTCCTGCACCCTCCCACCAGGTCGGGGAGAGGGTATGGTTGTGCTCCAGAAATCTCCACCTCCGAGTGCCCTCCGAGTGCCCTCTCAGAAATTGGCTCCCCGCTTTGTGGGGCCTTTCTGCATCCTGTGAACCCTGTAGCCTATGCCTTAGACCTCCCTCTCAATATGCGGATACACAATGTGTTCCATGTCTCCCTGCTGAAACCCCTGGTATGCAATCATTTTACTACGGTAACTCCTCAACCCCATTCAGTGCCCATTGATGGCCATGAGGAGTTTGAGGTCCGCTCCATAGTCGACTCTCATAGGTTCTGAGGGAGGCTTCTCACCCGACTGCTATCAGCCAACCCTCTCAGGGTATTTAAAGCAGCTTGGCTCACTTTCTGGTTGCCATTGTGTCTGATTCTGGCTGCAAGTGCATTACCCTGAGTTGCTGATTATCTGTGCATGACCTGGCTTCCTCTGATGTCCCTTCTGGCTCCTGACTCCTGACATTACTGATTGTATTGTTCCTGACATCATTGATCTCCGTATTCCTGACCCCAGCTTGGCTGAATACCAGTCTTGGTTCCTGACTCCGGCTTCACTTTTGGTTTACGCTTCTGGATCACGATTTTGCTTTGTTTGCTTTTGTTATTTTAATAAAGGTGTTTTGCACTTTACATTGTTGTGTCTGTCTGGTTTCTGGTCCCTAAAACTGTTTCCTGTGTTGGTAGTGACGGAGCTGTGCGGGTGATAGGTTGTGGGACAGGAAGATTGTTTTTCACACAGATAATATCAGTGCGGTTTTTGTGGTTAATAACCTAACTGCTTCCTCTCTGCCTATCTGTTGCGCTCCTGGTGCTTTGTTGTCTCCAGCACAATACATCATTTAGGGCATAGCACATGCTGGGGTACTTAATACTGCAGCTGATGCTCTTTGTCGATTGCTGTTTGGGGAATTCTGTGGAAAAAGCCTAGGAGAACAAGAAGGGCTATAGAAAGAGGTTATCCAGAGTGGGAGGAAAGTAAATGGGGACACAGACTGGGGGTAAGAGAAGCAGGGGGAAGCTTACTAGGAGGCAGAGAAATGGGGAAATGACCGGGGGGCACAGAAACTGGGAAACTGACTGGGGGGCAGAGGAACAGGGGTGAACAAACTAAGGGAGCAGAAAAAGAGAAACCCAGAGGTGGAAACAGACTAGGGGGCAGAAAAAGAGCTGAGAACAGGCTAGCAGGACAGAGAAAGAGATAAAAAGATTGGGGACACTCCTTTTGCTCTTTCTTTCCCCCTTTTGCCATCAATTGTTAGATGTGTGGTATCACTGGTAGCTCCATTTCAATTGTAAGCTATATAGTATCACTGATGTAGCCTAATTTCAATTGCAAACTGTGTAGTATCACTGATGTAGACCCATTTCAGTTGTAAGCTGTGTGGTATCACTGATTTAGTTCCCATTTAAATTGCAAGCTCTGTGGTGTCACTAAAATTGCCCCATTTCAATTGCAAGCTCTGTGGTGTCACTAAAATTGCCCCATTTCAATTGCAAGCTCTGTGGTGTCAGTAGTGTTGCCCCATTTCAATTGCAAGCTCTGTGGTGTCACTAGTGCAAGCCCATTTCAATTCTAACCTTTGTTGCACATTGTTTAAATATATTTAACCCCTTGTATGCCATTGTGCCTATTGCAATGATCTGGTGACCTTTCTGGCATCAAAGGGGTTAAAGCATTAACTGAGTCTTTTATTAAGTTGGTACTAATAGCTCTACTCAAAGAACAACTGGCAAATCGAGAAGGGATTGCGACAAGAGTGTACATGTGGGGGTGGGGGTTTAGGGGGCAAGCTGGCCAGAGGGCCCCAATTTGGAATCCTGCCTAGGGCACTATGGAGGCTTAATCCAGTTCTGGAGGAAGGCAGAGCAGGAAGGGTACATAGAAAGAAGTGTTGCAGTGGCCATTTTCTCTGTGATGTGGAGAAGAATGGCAGTGCAGCATCCCACTCTCATCCCACCCTCCTGCCCTCTTTCTGGTATGTCTGCAGGTCATGGTTTAGATTTAGCATGGCTTTCGGTTATGTTCTTGCTGAAAGATAAAGTTATTTAAAACAAGTTAAGGGTTATATGCTTAACCCCTTAAGGACCAGAGGTTATGGGACATTTCCGTCCCATAACGACCGCATAGGGGCACGTTGACGCGCCGGTACACGTGACCTGTCACGTGTATCGGCGCGTCACTATGGGGCTTGAAAGAGATCGCTCCGATCTTGGAGCGGTCTATTTCATGCCCTATTTTTACTTACAGCGCTCCCGGTAGAGCGCTGTAAGTAAAAAGTACGTGACGTACTATGACCGTCATCGGTCCTTGAGTAGTTCAAGGACCGTGACGGTTCTGGTACGTCAAGGGTCCCTAAGGGGTTAAACTCCAATTTTACTGGCCACGTGCCTCTGGGCTTCGGCCGCAGTTAATGTGTGAACTACCCATCAGGCTTTATTGATAGAGGGATGATTGGTTAATTACAACGTCTTTAAGATTTAAAGTTACAAGTCCTCTTTTGGACTAAAATATTATTAACGTTATGCATAATATTTAATAAATATGGTAAGGACTGTGTGATTTTATTACTGTGTAATAAAAGACGTGGCTTTCTACCCCCATTGTGGTATTGGTATGTGTTATTATCATACTTAGTCCCTGGGATGTGTCTTTTAAGCCTACCATAAATTCATTATGTACTGGATATGAAGAGGTGGCTGTCAGAGGGCCTAGTTGCAAATTCCAACACACTACTGATTTCCCCCCTTTGTACATGACATCACAGAATAATGATGTCAGCATCCTCAGTGGATTAATGAAATCTGTCCATGAACTGTATAGTGCATAGTGACTGTTGTTCCTAAACACATATTTTTTTTTAATCTAACATCACCAGGCTAGACTACACATATAGGGTGTGACCTGCCTATAATTTTCACATCAGCACCAATATTTCTCCAGCACAATGCAAGAAAAACAGGGTGATAAGGTTTCTCTGTGATTTGGCACTGGAATTGGCCTACAATTTCTAAGAATCTGATTCTGCTCAGGAGGGTAAACCGCAGATTGTTTCCATGTGTCTGGGCAGGAAACAAATGAGAATGGTCTCTGCTGAGTATGAGTAACACACAACACAATGCCTTCTTCTTGTGTATCGTTAAAACACTTCTCTGCCACAGGAGCATGAAACATTTGCACAGAAAGTACTGCTATGTACTTTTTTTTGTCTCAGCATGTAATGTACAAAATGTAATTTATTTCTAAGTTAGCATACTGAAACATAGATCTATATCCCCCCCACTGTGCTTGTCTATACTGTAACTTTGCATTTGTCTGTTTATTGTTCATACAATTTCATTGCACAAAGATTTGATGCACTTCATGCGCAGTCAGTATGGGAGCCATCAGTTTCACTTACTGAATGCCTGTCAAAATTATCCAGATATGCTGTCAAACTAGCATAGAATTTGGTGCGATTTTATAGTTGCTGGGCCTAATGCACAAAATAAAAGGGGAGCAATTCTTGAGCAAACTAGCTGCACCATAAGAGAGAGAAATACTTCTCAATCATTTATTGATTTTACCTTTTGATCACAATAGCAGTATCTAAGGCATTGCAATATCTTGGTTACCTCCCTGGCACTTAAAAGGATTAAATGGGGCTGTTAATATCTTTAAGGTTAGAGTGGTCTCCAGCTGATTGATCCAAATGTATTGCAAGCTCAGTAGCATGGTAAATGGAGTTTGCTGTAACTTTAATCCATACAAATACAACTACAAAGGGAAGCATGGATGCACTCCCTGGGGCAGCCGGAAGGGAGGTGGGAAGTCCTGCTCCGTTGTGCTGCACATACAGTGTGCCGCACAACGCGGAAGTGGCATATTTAAATTCCATGTAACTTAAATAGTAGGTAGGTAACACTGAAAAAAAATACCAAGGTTAATGTTGTTGGGCTAATTTAATCCCATGGGCAAAACTTTTTCTCATATGAATGTTCCTCTTTAAGGCCATTTGAAAATGTCAACACACCCTGATTTGCCCATTTCTCTTCATTATGTGCAGAGTTGGTGAACCTCAATCACTCCTGCACATTTTAGGTATAATTCCATGTTTTCTAATCATTGTAATTTATTTTCCCCCTTTGCACTGATTGTGAAAGGGGCAGACCAGGCTTTACTAAACTTGTGCATGGCACCCGGATAAGCTATACCTGAGCTTGAATGTCTTTCACCTTGCCTTAAACTTCTCATGATACCCATCCTTTTCTTTTATATGGCTGAGATTGATTCTTGGCATTCCAATGCATGTGATCCATGTCCAAAAGCGGCCTAATGGTTTAATGAGATGGCCACTATGTGTATTTAAAAGTATTCAATTAGGCCTTAGTTTCAGACACAAATTACATTTTCTTACTTGCTCTGTAATCATGGCATAGAAAGAAGAACTGGTGTCCAAATCCATTGTTACATACTGTCCATTCATTTTTAGCTCCACTAACATGTTGTCATGGTGAGGTAATTGTACATTGTCAGTTTACTCATTTGTGGAAAGTATTTAAGAAGTCTGAAAAATACATATTTTTCTTCTGTTAGGCTCTGGAGAAGTGACATTCGGTCACGAAATGCGTCAGCCGTCTATATTCAAGATTGCTATTTGCACATTTTATTTTTTAAATTATCTTGATTTTACATTGTTGTACATGTACAGCTGTTTTGGAATCTATCTATCTATCTATCTATCTATCTATCTATATTTTCTAGCATCATGGCTCTAAGGGCAATATGTATTTTTATATTCCATTATTGTATTTTGTTTTATACAAATATATCGAGCTTATTTAAGTACACTGGCTCATCTGTGGAAAGTTCCATTAGCAAAAACTCCATTACGCCTGTAATTAGGAGTTGATATATCTATTAAAAAACAGGTCCAGTCAATTCTAATATTGGGTGTGTGTCCACCCTCTGTTCAAGTGGCCGTTTCCACATTGGAATAATAATATATCATCCTATATTTGCATAAAGAGGAGCGGACCCCTTATCTAAATTGGAGTGAAAAGATTCACCGTACTGGGATGTGAGCCAGTGAAGGCGCAAGAACCGAGAGGCAGGTGATAGCCCTAATAAAATGTGAGTAGGATTTTGAAGGTTATCCTGTGGTGTTTGGTGAAGGACTGATCCATTTATTTAATAGAGAGACTCTTCTGCGCAGCTTCTTTTGTTTTTTTTGTATTTAACATGTTGTCACCCTCAAGTTGGTGAATACAGGGCTGGATTTACATCCCAGACGCCCCTAGGCAAGGAACTCTAGGTGTCCTTAGCTCCACCCATGACCACACCCTTGTTCCTCAAATGGACCCATCCCCAGACCCATCCACTATTTCCTATCACAGAAAACAACCTTGCCCTATAACAAGCAAAGCCAAAAAAACTGCTTTAACCCCTGGTTGCTATAGTTGTGAAGCAATGCATTGGAGATCTCTCTAGTATGTATGTAGGTATATATGCATGTATGTATATATATATTTATATGGGTCCACACAGTGTATGCAGCGCCTTACAATAGACATATGTTAAAATAAATAAGAGGGGATAAAATAAGTGCCACATTCATAGAAACATTAGGAGAGAGGTCCCTGCCCCAAGCAGCTTACAGTCTAAACGGGTAATAGGAGACAAATAACAGGGTATGAGGGTGTCAGGTGCTAAGATTATAAGTGCTGAGTTGGGCCAAAGGTAGTGCATGGTTTTAGTGCTGCAGAAGATAAGATTTCAGGGTAGACTTAAAGACAGAGGGGGATTGTTCAAGACGTAGGGAGAGGGGTATGGCATTCCATAGGTAGGGAGTGGAAAGTGAGAAAGGTTTGAGACGGAAGAGAGCAGAGGGTGTGGATGGTGCAACAAGAAGTGCATTGTGTGCTGAGTGAAGGAGGCAGCCAGGAACATGAAAGGAGATGAGTGAAGATATGTAAGGAAGGGTAGCAGTGTGGAGATTGATGTGTTGCTGAATAGGGAGCCATGACAGATATCTAAGAATTATGTCGGTAGGTTCGGTTTTTAAGGAGAGTGTGGTGATTTGTGCTGCTGAGTTTAAAACAGATTGCATAGATGAAAGATGAGTAGCAGGGAGGCCAGTTAGTAGGATACTGCAATGGTCTAAGCAGGACAGAATGAGGGCATGTATACAAGTTTTAGTTGTTTGTTGGGAGAGGAACAGGTAGATTTAGCAATGTTGCTGAGAAAGAAGCGAGATGTTCAAGCCACAGAGTTAATGTGAGGGGAGGAAGAAAGAGATTAATCAAATATGGCCCCAAGGCAGCGTGCTGAGCTGACTGGATCAATGTCAATTCCATCAACTGTAAAGGTGAAACTAAGAGTTGGGCAAGATCTTGGAGGGAAAATGAGCAGTTCTGTTTTGGACATATTTATCTTCAGCTGATGGTGTGTCATCCAGGAGGATATGGCCAAGAGACAATCTGAAATTTGTAACTGGATTTGAGGTGAAAGATCAGAAGTGGAGATATAAATTTGGGTGTCATCAGCATATAGATGGCATTTGAAGCCAAGTGAATTAATAAGTTCACCCAGTGAAAGGGTGTACAGTGAGAAAAGCAGCAGACCCAGAATGGATCCTTGAGGCACCCCCACAGACAGAGGGACTGTAGAGGAGATATTGCCAGAGGACACAAAAAAGGAACACTGTGAGAAATAGGAGGAGAACCATGAAGCAGCTCGATTTCAGAAGGCAGGATTGTGGAGAATTTGAGCAATGAGAGAATGGTTATCTGTGTCAAAGGCATCTAGCATCCAAAAGGTTAAATAATGGCCTGTAAAAGGGAATAAAATGTCACTGGGACATTGAGATTGCTCTGGCCACACCCGCAATTCACAATATGGGTGTGGCTAGCACAGCTGAGGTGCCCCTCAAAATTTGGAGCTCTAGGCAGTTGCCTACTCTGTCTATTCAGAAATCCAGCCTTGGGTGAATACTTAGGTACAATAACCAGCCATCATTTCCTAGTGGTTTATCTGTGTCTTGTCCTGTTATTCCATTTAATAGGTGGAGGGGCATCCCCTTGTAGGAACCTTTTGTGACTGAGGGCTCCCTGCAAAACATTTTTGAAATGTTAACTCTTGGGACATTTAAAACCTATGGGGGAAATGTATAAAAAAAGCCTTCTTAGTGGAATTGTCGGTAAAGTTCTCAACAACGAGTCTTATTTATAAATATATATGTGTAAAGTTAAGTTTATAAATATGTCTATCTGAAAAATAGACACACATAGCTGTCACCATATACCAGAGGTCTCCAACCTTTTCTTTAATAGGATATACTTTATATAATTGGAACATGTACTGAGCTACTCCAAAACATATATTGGAAATAAATGAATTCATAGCTGTACTTATGAAACCAACTCCAAAGCTGCTCTTATCTACTCTTTGTTCTTTCCCATACCTTATAATAATAAAGTGCTGCACAGAAAGCAAATGACCAATTAACAACTTAAGGTGATAAAATTCTGTTGTATGAAACATCATTTTAGCTGAAGAAATCCATATACATTATAGAAGACAAAATGTGCAGCTCTCCAGTGAGCCACAGATTTTCTGATGCAGGTTAATAAATTCAAAGCAGGATGTTTGTTTTCTACATAGGGATTTATACAAAGTGACAGACTGGGAAAACAAATGGAATATGAGATTTAATGTAGGAAAGTATAAAGTTGGGCATTTTTGGCGAGCAAATCATAATGCTACTTTCTAACCTCATGGAATCATTCTAGGAGACTCATTGATAGAGAAAGATCTGGGCGTCCTTGTAAACTGTCAACTTGAAAATGGTAATCAGTATGAAGCATAAGTAGCAAAAGCAAATTACTGTCTTCAGTAAAAAGGTACATTGAAACAAGAGTGGATAACATAATTTTGCCAATGCACAAATCTTTGGTAAAACTTCACTTCGAATATGGAGTGCAGTTTTGGGCACCAGTTCTGAAAAATTAGATTCTGGAACTAGAGAGAGTACACAGAAGAGAAACAAAATCAATTGAAGGAATGGAGGATTTGAAGAATGAAGCATGTCTAGCCAAGCTTGGTTTATTTACTCTAGAGAAAAGAGGGGATCTTGTTACACTGGATAAATATATGTGAGGTCAATACAAGGATATATCTAGTGAGCTTTTTATTCCAAGGCCTGACCAAACAACTAGAGGCTATCCTGTATGAGTAGAGGAAAGAAGGTTTCAACTTTAACAGAGGAAGGGGGAGGTTTACAGTAAGGTCTGTTATACTGTGGAATTCTTCATCTGAGGATGTTGTAATGGAAGATACAATGGATAAACTTAAGAGAAGATTAAGTGCATTTCTTTCAAGAGGGAACATACAGGATTATACTGTGTATTAGTAGGTAAAACAGAAAGTTCACTCATTTTTGTGGCAGGGAGGCTTTTATAATTCTCTTTTTTCTGGACAAAGGTTGAACTTGATGGACTTTGAGAGTGCCTTCCAATATAAAATAAAGCTGGCAACTTTTCTTACAATGGGTGAGTGAATATGGAGACCTATTGTGGCTCTTAACCGCTTTGACACTAAAAATCACTTGCTATGTCATATCTACAAAGCATGCAGAATATTTTGTAAGCAGCTAATATGCCAGTGGGGCAGGAAAGCAATGAAAATTCTATGAGAAACTCTATCTGCATTACTAGCAGCTCTCTGATTGACCATTGCTGGGTACCACAGATGAAAGCTTTGCCCTTATTGGCTGCAACCAATTGGGGAGCAGATTTCAATGACTGGACCAGTCACTGGCAGGCCAGAAAATTTAATACCTAATTGAAGTGTAGATTGCTATTCATTGGTAGCTGAGCCTCTACCAGTAGCTCATGAGCTACTTGTTGGACACCTCTGCTATATACTTCCATTAAGAGCAGGTTATATTGGGCATTAAGGTTTAATCACTAATACAGCCTTTGTTTTTGGAGCAATTAATACATTGTGAAACAGTTCTTATTTGGACAAGACTATTTCTACTCCACTCTTCAAAAATGTTGACTGGAGTAAGCACTTAGCTAAAATGTTGATAAATGTTTATACATATCCTTATTTGGTTTTGTGACAATTTTACAGACACTTTCTCTATAAGTCCAGTTTTATAACTGGCTTGATTGGGGGTCATGTGCTGACAAACCACACCAGAAACATTTTCGCTGTAAAGCTGAATCTCTTGGCTGCTTGTAACAACTTTGAAAAATTCTTTCTGGTCTCATGTGACATTCAGATTTTGTGTATTGAGGGCATGAAACTGGGAGGCATCCTTGGAAGCAATGCCCAGCGCTGATTCACCTGTTAGATGTTTTCTGACAACAGTCTGTTTTAGATAGTTTTGTTTGCTAGCCCACACACAAACTGATTTTGTATTACTTGTGGCAAACGGATCTAAAAGTTACCGGTGGATGCTAGCCACTGCAGTTCTGTCATATAGTTTTGTACTGACTCTGAGTTTTTTGTCTGTGCAAGTAGAAATGGAAGATTTTCAGGGGCTTAGGCTAATAGTAGTTTGTGAGTATAGTTACTAACTCTTTAGAGGAATTTTCTTACAGTTTGGTTGCTGCTAGCAAGTCTTTTAGAGTAGCTTATGGTTTTCTTCCCACCACCATCAGAGACACCAAAACCTCTTTACTGTGTCAGGGACATCATATTTACTTCCGTAAATTGTTCTGGCTGTCATATATAGGATGAACAAGTCTCTGATTCCTGTTCAAACTCTTGCAAGGTGCCTATCATAGCTACTTTTTTATTTGTGCAAGCAGTCTAAATGGACAGAGGCCAGATAGATTTATATCTCACTCCAAAAAGTATAACATACAATGTACAGAGGATGCAGGTGAGACAGGGCACCATCCACACCGTTTGCAGAAGGATCTTGTAGAGTGAGTGGCAATGCTATGCTCCTCTGATACACCAGAACTGAATCCAGGAAATACATGTCAGTCTCACCTTGCCTGTAGTACATCTGGTTGGTGTCCTTGTTGCCTAGCAACCACACTTTGAAATTTGGATCGCTCCTGCTGACATCGCACTGCTGGTACCAGTGTACCACAAAAAATCTTCTAATAGGGCTTGACACAGTGCCTGATAATAGTTAGAAAAACGAGGCCGATGTAAGGAGAAGAACTAGAGAAATTCTGATTAAACCAACTGCACCATAGGAGACAAGCATATCAAAGGAGAAAGAAAGGAAACCCTGCAGTATTAGCACACCTAACTATCCCCAAACCAAAATGGAGCAATAGGAAAGCAGGACATATATTTGTACAAAATGATTATAAAACATAACTTTCATTGTGAAAGATAAAAACACATACCAGGGCTAAAAACCTTAACCAGCTTGTCATATAACATCACTGGATAACTCAACATACTCAGCACATTGGATGATAATTAGTATAGTTGCTACACGCTGGGATTCATAAGTCGGGGTACTGTCCCTGATCCAATTAGATCAATTTGTTGCAAAATTAAATCATCTAAAGCCTTAAATGAGGGTGTAACAAATGTGATCTGTAATATTAAAAAATCCTATGATATAAATGCCAGATGTATGTTTGTCCGATGCAGTCATGAGCAGTAGACACTGCCCTAATGCACAGAATGCTGGGATTTCTTTACGCAATTTGGCTGGTGTATACAGGCTTTTACACTAGTATGATAATAATGGATCGTTTGTAGTGCCAGGGCATAAACTGACTTGCCTTAAAGAAAATAGATGATGACAAATGTAGCCTATGGTGGTATGTAAAGATAGAAGATCACTCTTTGTATGTGCACTCGACACTTGTAACTAACAAAGTATCACAATGTAACTACAATCCGAGGATCAATGAGCTAAGTCTGAGAGTTTCACAGTATTGAGGGATAGTGCAATTTTGGTCTATTAAGGTAATACGGCTAGTAGATGTGTAAAAAACTAAAGAGTTAACAGACACATATAATCCCAACAAATACCCGGGCATAAACCGGCTTGCCAAATTCATATGTATTTAAATGGGGATTTTAACCCCTTGAATGTTTGAGAGATCGCTAGTAATCTGTTATATGTTATAGACATAATGCTTTAAACGTTCAATTTAAATCAACTGGGGTTTTATTTGTCTACCAGGTTGATTTACACCAGAATTGCTCCATTACTTCTTAGGGCATCAGTCTCTATGTTGGTTCGCTGACCATCTCCACCATAATCTGAGTCTTGTATTTGGCACTCTTTTTATGTAAACATCCACAGGATAGTACTGTAGTAATAGTTATGAAAGAGAAAAGACACATAGCATTGCAGCGTGTTATTGGTTTGAGGTTTGGCTGCCTTTCTGATTTTCCAAAATATAGCAAAAAAAAATTGTAGTCAGCTAAAGAGTGTTTCAGCTGGGTAACTGAATGACAATAAAGTCATAACACTGACTCTGAAGAAGAGAAGCCTGGTTCACGTCCCATGTCAGATTTAAGCTTCCAGGAAAGCAACTCTGCCTTAGGAACCAAAATCAGATTGAGCCCTAGAGTTGGATGACCAGACCTCACCTTTAACCGGGGACACATAGAAAATATGCTTATTTCAGGTCTGCATTGAAATCACAGCAACCCTGCAGTATGCGTTTTTCATATGTGTCCCCGGTTAAAGCTGAAGTCTGGTCACCCTACGAGGGCAGGGACTGTACTCCAATCAAATTGGTAGAACTACATTGGAATAAATATATTAATATATTATGAGGAAAATTTAAGGCTACAAAACTCAGAACTTGAAAGTATTAAAATTATGAGTTCCTGCTCCATAAAACAATGTTAATTCCAAATAAAAAAATTTCAGTTAAAGAAAAAAATCAAAGGGTTAAATAGGATGACAGAGTGTTTGTTTAGCTCACTTCCTCTGTAGGCTGGCAGAGCCATTCATATTAAACTGTTTAACCCTTTGAGTGCCAAAGAGATATCCAAAGCATTGCAGCATAATATATTTCTAGCACTCAACTGGTTAATTGGTCCCATTATAGTTCCAAAGCTAACAGCTATGTCATGTCTGATGTCAAACTCATAACAGTTTTAAAATAATATAAAACAAGAAGAGAGAGTAAAAGGAATTGCATTTGTGTGATTCCGACATTTATGGGAGGAACTGCAAAAGAAGAAAAATAGGCTCATTACGCTGGCCATATGTTGGCAGGGTTGAGGCAATCACTCTATTTCCTGTGTGAAAATCAAATATGGGCTTCTTGAAAGAACAGGCCTGTCTGTCTGTGCCCTTACAAGGAAGAGCAAAACTGCAGATGGGCCAATAGAACTGGAAAGGCAGATTGTTTAAATGTTTTTTTGCTGCCTGGCCCAGCAACAGATTTGTTATGCAAGGATATTATAGTATAGCACTCAAAGGTATAAGAACAACAGGGGTGTGCAATGCATAGCTCAAAACTGCTCTGTTTATTCCCAATTGCACCATGATTTGCAAAGCTGTCTGAAGTCAGTGCTGAGTAAGGCACTCATGGGAGATTGCTATCCCCTGTATTGGTCTATGGAAACACTGTGTCAGTGAGTTTGATATCAATGGGCTTCCATAGTGAGGAGAGAAATCTCTCACGAACATTTCTTTTGGCATTGATGCTACTCAGCTTGATCTATGGAAACTGGCTTCCCATATCTCTTGGTACACAGCCACCTATTTAAAAGGTCTTGTGTGGAACTTATACTGCTCCTTTAACGGCTTAGATTGATAGTATAAGAGGTGCTTTAATGCAGGGACAAACACAGGATTTCCATAAAGCAGTCTCCAAAAATAAACTATACCAATACCCAGGTTTAGTTTTGTCTAATTCTGCATCCAAAACCTATTACAAGTGCCTGCACACTGTCCAGTTATGCACAACTTGCTCATCTCCAGATGTTGTTGGATTAGAATGTCCATCAATGACCAGATGAGTATGGGGAGCATGTCCAAAAAACAGCTTGGCGAGAGCCTCTACTCAGCTCTGGTATAGACATAAGCACAACACGAGCTAGCATTTCTCATTATTTGAGTGTTGCAGGTTTATCCTGATAGGGCAATTGTTTGATATGAAATCCCAGCTAAACCCCAGCTACCAAACACTTTAACACAGCATCAATATTACATTGATTAAGATTCAAGCTGGTACTAGTAGTTTAAAACTTCTTAAAACCTTGCTGGTTAAGACAAATCTATTAGACGACAATAAATTGGGTAAGAAAGATCACATAATTTTATCTGATGATACTATTTTCCTAGAAGAAACTTGTTTATAGTACAAAATAAATCCAAAATTACACTGTGAATCTTCATGGGGTGATAAAAAAATATCTAAATTAAACACAATAATGGGTTCACTGTTCTGTTTGAGCTGCATCTTATGTATACATATGTTTGCATGAGCTTTATACATACTTATTAAAGGGATAGTAATGCTTCACAAAAAAAGCAGCTCCGATTAATCTTCATATTATTTTGGGCCATGGAGATTGTTATTTCAATACTGTCTGAGTTGTAGTTCATGAATGATAAATTATCCCCCTCCTGCCTCTCAGATGTGGACTTTGGTCTTGAGACCAGACAGCTCACAACAAGGGCCAATCTTCTTACTGTGAGAACAATGAAAACCTTGCCCCCCTTGACAGTTTTTTCAGGGTTTTCCTTATGCTCACTGAAGATTGTCCCTCTCCGTGATCCATCTGGACAGTCTTGCTGCTCTTAGGTGAACAGTGTTACATCAATAAAAGGGATGGGAGGGGATACTTTATTCAATTACTATTGAAATACAACGCTGACAGCAATGAAATAACACTGTCTATGCCCCAAATACTATGAAGATTAAGTAGACCTGCTTTTATTGTGAAACATTACTATCCCTTTAAGCTCAAAAATATGTCTCAGGTGTGACTTTTTTGCAACTTTTTTCCAGCAATGTGACATTTTCCACATATCTTTTACATAGAGTGACAGTACTGTGATTACTCCAAGAAGATGGCGGCGGACAAATTAGTGGCAAAAGGTAATACTAAAGTTGTCACAGAATGAGACACTTTTTATACATTGGTATAAAATTCTAACATTAGCCACTCCCACAAATGATGACATAATATTGTTGGGGCAAACATGGACCAAAGAAGGATTTTTTTTATGTGTAAACATACATGAGCAATTTTTTATGGGAAACTTGAGACAGATATATGTTTGCACCACGTTTATACTTATCCTGAAATACTCCACACATCCACTGGTAGTCACAGAATTCCAGTTACACTGTCCTTACTCCAGTTTTGTTCCACTGTACACGATTACTTACATTTGCTCCAGAGAACATTATGCAAGTCTTCAGGGAACCAAGAGGTTATAAAGAACCCGGTTTGAGGGCCAGTGTAATAGGAGCAAATAGTGCAAGGAGTGTTTCTGAAGAACTGGAAAACATAACTTTGTTTGCCCTCATAGTTGGGATATTATCTGCTTCCAAGTATTTACTTAATGTCATGAGTACAAACAGTTAAAGTTATATGCCCAAGTGTAAAAAGTGAGATGACACTAAGAATACATCAAAGGCAACTCTCTTCCTTCAATAGATCACATAATTTAGTGGTGTCAGCACCTTTACTATAATTAAAGAGCCAATTCTGCCTGGAGCTGAACAGACCAATGGTAGGACTTTCCATTCCATTGCAATGTTTTAGCCTGTTTCTGGATAATTGTAATATCAACTATCCAAGAATTCCATCCTCAGACAAAAAAATAGCTGTTTTCAAATACTCTGGAGGCTAAGGACCTTATACATATACAGATGTGCAATTCTGGAGCAAACCAACCAAGTCACAGGGGAGACATAAAAAAAAAAAATACCATGGATTTAAATAAGATTTTTACCTCACTGAATGCTAGCGAGATTTCCAATGCATTGCTTTGCAATGTGTTGGAGACCTCTCTAGCATTCCATGCAGTTAAAAGCACCCTCTGGCATTTTCAGTTCCAGAGGGGTACACAACGCATTGCTTTGCAATGCGTTGTGTACCCTTCTGGCACGGAAAGGGCTAAATCAATAGGTATTTGAGGAATTTTGTTTCACTCCGGAATTTCATCTTTTTTAGCTTCCTGCTTAAACCCCTTAAGGGCAAATGAGGAGAAATTTTAGAGCAAGCCAACTGCGCCGTAGGGGACAAATAAAACTTTCCATTTACTTAAAATTCGTGTTTAAATCAATAGAAATCTGGGAGATATATACAGGGGAGGGCTGGCAACATACGGCCCAGGGGGCAAATACAATTAAGTGGCCCATATCTACTATCGTCCAAGCCCATTGTGCCAGCCCACCCCTGTTTCCTTAATTTTAAAATTGTCCTTAATGCTGTGAATTAAAGCAAGTGATACCACAAAGCTTACTGTTGAAATGGGGCTACATTAGTGATACTACAGTGCTTACAATTTAACCCTGTGAGTGCCAGAGGGGTACACAACACATTGCTTTTTCAATGCGTTGCGTACCCCTCTGGCACTCAAAGGGTTAAGTAAAGATAGAATAGTGATGCTATAGAGCTTGCAAGGGAAATTGATTATGCTACTAGTGCAGCTCTGTTTGGATTGTAAGCTCTGCGGTATCACCTGCATAT
Source organism: Rhinophrynus dorsalis (assembly GCA_037306005.1). Taxonomy (NCBI): domain Eukaryota; kingdom Metazoa; phylum Chordata; class Amphibia; order Anura; family Rhinophrynidae; genus Rhinophrynus; species Rhinophrynus dorsalis. Next base: position 327,064,421 of record CM074718.1, on the reverse strand, counting down.
AGATTAATTTCATAAGTTCTGTGGTATCACCAGTGTAGCTACGTTTACAGCAGCAAGTGGGAGATTAAGTGAAGCATTGGCCCACCAGCCCAGACACATGGCTAGCCCAGGGGGCAATTGCCCCCCTGCCCCCCAGGCCAGCCCTCCCCTGGATATGTGTGTGTGTGTGTGTGTGTAAAATGAACACTGATTTAAATGACCAAAAAACTAGAAGGGGGAGAGCATCATAGTGTATCACATAAAACAAATGAGAGATGCTTTGAAAGAAGAGGATTTTGCACTCACATTTCTCTAATGCTACTATCTATTGGTAAGTAGCGAATGCGCCTGTGGAGGATATTAATACTGCCCCCAAGCAGATGGCCTCCAGGGAATCGCTCTATCACCCAGTAGTCACTCCGTCATGAAACACGTTGGAGAACGACAAACCAAAAGAACACATACACACAGGAGGAGAGCTTCCGAATTTGAATAGTAATATATTAAAACTGGTAAGTATCAATTACTACTTACAGTACATTTAAATGTCCCACCGGCCTGTATGTTTCCAGAGCTGGTGTGAACGCCAGCGGGGAATGCTTGCCGGTCCTCCCCACAAATGGACCACGCCAATCGAATGGCAATGATGTATACATTAATGTGAATGAAGGATTGGATACAAAACGGACCGATACAAAAAAAAAAAAAAAAATCTAAATTTATTAAAACTCTAAAACATAATGTTCATAATCCTAACATGTTTTGCAGCCTGCCGACCACTTCTTCAGAGGTCGTGATTCCTCTGAAGAAGTGGTCGGCAGGAAAGAGGAACAGTGGGATTTTAGTCTCATAGAGAGGCTGTCCCTCTTAAAGAGGGACACTTGGGAGGTAAGGACTACCTGGAAGGTAAAGGGACCAGACATTGAAGGGAGCATGTCCAGGTCAGGGGTGTAGGCTTGGAGGATGGGGAGTAGTAGAGGGGTTAGTGTAGAGTGCTTGGAGGAATCGCTCATTCGCGGTGAACCAAGCCAGGGGTGAGCATCCCCTCCCTCCCGCCCATCTGGTTTTTGGTCCTTTTTTTGTCATAGCTTGGTGCAGGGGTGTCCGTAGAATTTTTTCCAGGGGGAGGGCAAAGCCATAATATGACCCCCCAGGCCAACCCATCCAGCTGTCAGAAGCAGATTCTGGTAACTTGACCAGACGTGGCTCTTCAGCAGCGCCGACATAGCAATACCTAAAAATAAATACTTCATCAGAATGGTCTACAATGTGTGCTTGTAAACCAGGCACATGTTGTAGACCAAAGAGAAGAAAGCTTGCAGTGCTAACGCATCATGAAATATCCATATAATAAATATAAATAACATACAAATATAAAGATGAAAGATATAGATAGCAGCAAGAAATGAGAGGGTTCTCCAGTCCCCCTGACATTGGGCCTAAACCCAAAAGTGAAAACACATACGAACAACCAAACCTGCGTAGACCGTTCAGATGAATTATTTATTTTTAGGTATTGCTATGTTGTTGCTGCTGAAGAGCCGCCATGTGATCCAGGAACCAGAATCTGCTTCTGACAGCTTTACAGCTCTTCAAGCAGAAAGGGAAGGGAGCGGAGAACTTTATTTTCCTTTATCTCTCAAACCATAACAGTTTGAGAGATAAGAATAAGTGCAAGTACTCTCTTTTAATTGTATGTACCATATAGTTAATACTTTTTTTCTGACATTACTATCCCTTTAAATGTGAAGCATGTTGAAGACATCTCTAGCATAAAAGGGGTTCAAGGTGACCATTCACATCTGAAAAACTTTTTATCATATGTTGAACTATGGAAGTACTAGTGTAAAAGCCCGTGTACACGGGCCAAGGTCCGGGTGATGTTAACCCTTTGAGTACCAGAGGGTTAAGAGGCCGGTCCTGCTCTGCGTCCTGCCGCCGATGCAGTCATGCACTGTATAGGCTGCCTGAAAGCACAGAATGCTCCCAGCACAGAACTCCCAGCATTCCTACACCTCCCAGCATATTGTGCATTTGGGCAGTCTCTAATGCTCATGACAGCTTCTGACAAACATCCTAGCAAATTATTATATAGGATTATTAGGAAACTTGTTTTTTTTTTTGTTTTGTTTTTTTAATTTACGTGCTTTTTAAGATATTTAATCTTCAAGCTGTGCACTTCCTCATTATGCAGCACGCTGAATCTTCAGCACAGCTCTTCAGCACTTCCCAGTGCTACTAAATTATCCTCCCACCTCCCTCCCAAAGGGAAGCGTGAACGTGCCCCCTGGGGCAGTTGGTTGCGAGGTAGGAGGAGAATTAAATAACACTAGGAAGTGCTGAAGAGCTGTGCCAAAGATTCAGCTTGCCGCATTATGCGGAAGTGAAGATCAAAGATCTTAAAAAGTACGTAAATGGAAAAAAAAATGTTTCCTAATGCTACTTCCATAGTTCAACATATGGTAAAATTTTTTCAGATGTGAATGTTCCCCTTTAAAGCACCTTATAAATCAATATGAAATTGGGAAACATTGCATTTTCCCCCATGGTGCAGTTAGTATGTTCCAGAATTGCACCTCTTTAGCTATCTGAGTAAGGTTTTAAGAACAACAGTCAGGGGAGTTATTCACAAAAGCGTGACAAAGATGTGATAAAGTAGTTATGACTTCTCCAGTGATATAACTTCTCCAGTTCCTATGTTATTTTATGGAGTCAGTTCACTAAGATTTCTTAAAGCAGTGGTTCTCACCCTTTCTAGTGCCGCAACCTTTTGATAAAATTTCCCAAGTTGTGCCGACCCCTAACAGTAAAATAATTTTTGTTGCTCCTTCATCTCTGTAATTTTGCTACTGTTATGAATCGAAATATAAATATCTGATGGTTTTAGGCAACCCCTGGCAAATCGTCATTCGACCCCCGAAGGGGTCCCGACCCACAGGTTGAGAACCACTGTCTTAAAGGGTTATTAATGTCCTTTAATAATGTTATGTTGTATTCTAGATTTAAAAAAATAAATTATGTGGAGCAAACCCTATCTCTCAAACCTTCATGGTTTGAGAGATATTCGCATCTAAATTTCCCCATCCCTCCCCTTGTCCTGATGTCCGAGCTCTACTGACAGAAGGAGATCCCGGTCCTGGGACCAGCCAGCGGCTCTTCAGCAGAGCCAAAATAAGTGATCTTTAAAAATCATTACTTCATTGGAACTTTCTACAAAGTGTGCCTGGTTTGCAAGCGCACTTTATAGACTGTTCCAATGAAGTAGTTCTTAAATATTGCTATTTTGGCTCTGCTGTAGTGATGATCGAGCACCCCAATGCTCGGGTGTTCGGGTGCTCTGGCCGAGCACCCCCGGAGGCTCGAGTGCTCGGCCGAGCACCCGAGCCCCATTGAAGTCAATGGGAGGACTCGAGCATTACACCAGGCACCCCCTGCTCTGATGAGGGGAGGGTGCCTGGTCCATAGGAAAAGGGCAGAAAATGATGGAAACACCACAGAAATGGTTCAGGGACAGCATAGGGAGGATGTCTGTATGCATCTTGGACTCCAACGTCGCTGCTGGGAACGATGTTTCGCCCGTAGTACGCCATTTTTACAGACTGACCGTAAAACACACAAAAAGTAAGATAAAAACGACTTTAGGTGAAAAATTGTTACCAAACAGTATTTGCTGTATATTTACTTGTATATCATCTGCAAATTCTGCAAAAAATGTCATCGATTTTTCGGAACTGGGGCCATGATTAAGAGGGAAACGTGCGCAGAGTAAAGCAGGTGTTCAACGTGGTTATGGCCCGGGTAAGGTACAGCATTCAGGAACGGAGGCCGCAGCTACCACAGGTTTTACAACATGTCCGTTTGCCCTTGTTAAGTCCAAAATTTATAGTCGGAACAGTGGGGTCTGATCCATTCAGTAAAAGTGACGAAGTGACTTAGTGGATGAAGCCAAGAACTACGTTCTGCTCTGTCGAACACCCCAGCCCTATTTAATTCAATGGGAGGACCTGAGGCACTCCGATACAACCTGTATATCACAAAATGGAGGGCCTCATTCACATTGTGGTACAATAGTTCAGGTAGTGGTCCAACACTCATAAATCCGATGCACTAAGTGAAAGGGCTGCCAAAAATTAGACTGAAATGTCACTCCAATACACCCTTTATTACACATAAAGGAGGGCATCATACACACCCTTGAAAAATTAGGATTAATAGCCTGCTGGTGACCCTCTAAAACATTAGGGGCGAGGGCATGCCGCTAAGCTGACCATCTAAAACATTAGGAATGAGGGTCTGCAGCTGAGCCGACCACCTAAAACATTATGGGTGAGGGTCTGCTGCGGAGCTGACCATCCTAAACATTATATGCGAAGGCCCGCTAGTGAGCTGACGCTATAAAACATTATATGAGAGGGCCCGCTAGAGAGCTGACCCAATAAAACATTATATAAGAAGGCCCGCTGGTGAGCTGACCTATACAAAAAGTTGTCAAACAGGGCCCGCTGGTGAGCTGGCCCTATATAAAAATTATATCACAGGGCCCGCTGGTGAGCTGGCCCTATATAAAAATTATATCACAGGGTATATGGAAGAGAGTCAACCATATACCCGTTTTTTGGGTGGAAGGGGTGAATGGGAATACAGAGTATTCCCATCATTGTAAATAACATATCTAAAGTGACTTTATGTTCACCCGGGGCTTTCCTCCAGTGGAGTGGAGAAGTCAGGGGAAATCCAGGCCTTGTTCATTTTTATAAGTGTCAACCTATCAGCATTTTCGGTGGAAAGGCGGATACGCTTATCTGTTATGATGCCACCAGCAGCACTAAATACCCGCTCAGACAGAACGCTGGCGGCAGGGCAGGCCAGCACCTCCAAGGCGTAGAGTGCCAGTTCATACCACGTGTCCAGCTTGGACACCCAGTAGTTGTAAGGCACAGAGGGATCATTGAGGACGCTGACACGGTCTGCTACGTACTCCTTCACCATCTTCCAAAACTTTTCCCTCCTTGTGACACTAGGCTGCGCATCAGGGTGAGGGTGCTGGCGAGGTGTCATGAAGGTGTCCCATGCCTTGGAGAGTGTTGCCCTGCCTTTGTCGGAACTGCTGTGTGCTCCCCTTTTCTCCCCTTCTCGGTTGGCCAAGGTAGCACGTACTCTGCCGCCAGCGTTGTCAGATGGAAAATTTTGGAGCAATTTTTCAACAAGAACCTTCTGGTATTGCACCATTTTGCTTGTCCTCTCCACCGGAGGAATGAGAGATGAGAAATTCTCTTTGTAGCGGGGGTCCAGAAGGGTGAACACAAAGTAATCCGTGTTGTCTAAAATGCGTATAACGCGTGGGTCACGGGAAAGGCAGCCTAACATAAAGTCAGCCATGTGTGCCAGAGTACCAACAGGCAAGATTTCGCTGTCCTCACCAGGAGGATGACTCTCAATCTCCTCATCCTCTTCCTCCTCTTCTGCCCACCCACGCTGAAGAGATGGAACTAAAGTTCCATGGCTACCCTCTGTAGCGGAGGCAACCGTGTCTTCCTCCTCCTCCTCCTCCTCCTCCGCCTCCTCCAATTGTCGCTGAGAAGACGAAGTGAGGGTGCTCTGGCTATCACCTTGTGTAAGCTCTTCCTCCCCCATTTCCACCTCTTCCACATGCAAAGCGTCGGTTTTAATTGTGAGCAGCGAGCGTTTCAGTAGACACAGAAGTGGGATGGTTACACTGATAATAGCGTTATCGCCGCTCACCATCTGTGTCGATTCCTCAAAACTGCGTAAAACCTCACAGAGGTCTGACATCCATTCCCACTCCTCACTTCTGATTAGAGGAAGTTGAACGGAGAGGCGACGACCGTGTAACAGCTGGTACTCCACTACTGCCCTCTGCTGCTCACAAAGCCGGGCCAACATGTGGAAGGTGGAGTTCCAGCGCGTGCTCACATCACACAGCAGTCGGTGAGCTGGCAATTGTAAGCGCTGCTGCAGCTTCAACAGGCCGGCTGAAGCTGTTGATGACTTACGGAAATGTGCACACACGCGGCGCACCTTGGTCAAGAGATCATGCAAATTGGGGTAGGTTTTTAGAAATCGCTGAACCACTAAATTAAATACATGCGCTAGGCATGGTACGTGTGTGAGCTTGCCGAGCTCCAAAGCCGCCACCAAGTTACGCCCATTATCACACACAACCATGTCTGGTTGCAGGTTGAGTGGCGAGAGCCACTGCTCGGTCTGGTGACTAATCCCCTGCAACAGCTCTGAGGCCGTGTGCTGTTTGTCCCCAAGGCAGATCAGCTTCAGCACGGCCTGTTGACGCTTCCCCACTGCAGTGCTAAACTGCTTCCAGCTACCGGCTGATGGGTGAGTGGCGCTGCGCGCAGAGAATTCGGAGGTGGAAACGGAGGAGGAGGAGGAGGAGCCAATAACGTAGGTGCTGGCGGAAACCCTGATGGAGGTAGGGCCCGCAATCCTCGGCGTGGGTAGCACCTGTGCCATCCCAGGGTCCGAGTCGCTCCCAGCCTCCACGACATTCACCCAGTGTGCCGTCAGGGAAATGCAGCATCCCTGGCCACAAGCACTTGTCCATGTGTCAGTCGTTAAGTGGACCTTCCCAGTAACTGCGTTGGTCAGGGCACGGGTGATGTTACGGGACACATGGTGGTGTAATGCGGGGACGGCACACCGGGAAAAGTAGTGGCGGCTGGGGACTGCGTACCGAGGGACAGCTGCTGCCATCAGGCTGCGGAAGGACTCAGTCTCCACAAGCCTAAATGGCAGCATTTCGATGGCCAGTAATTTGGAAAGGTGTGAGGTTAGTGCTATGGCCTGTGGGTGGGTGGCTGGGTATTTTCGCTTGCGCTCAAATGCCTGGGGTAACGACATTTGGACGCTGCGCTGGGACAGGGAAGTGGATGTGGTCGCTGATGGTGCTTCAGATGGTACAGGTGCAGGGCGGGAGGTATGCGGGCCTGCGCCTTCGACAGGCGATTGGCCGGCACCGAAAACAGGGGAAGAGGAAGCAGTGGTGTGGCCTGCAGACACAGATTGGCGATCCGGGCGTTCCTCCCACTTATTACGGTGCTTGGATGCCATGTGTCGGATCATGCTGGTGGTGGTGAGGTTGCTAGTGTTCATGCCTCGGCTCATTCTGGTGTGGCACAGGTTGCAAACTACAATTCTTTTGTCATCCGCACTTTCCTTAAAAAAAAACGCCATACCGCGGAACACCTAGCCCTTGGCAAGGGAGATTTACGCAAGGGGGTGCTCCGTGGAACATTTGCGGGCCGGTTTGGTGCGGTCCGCCTTCTTTCTTTAGCCACACCACTGCCTCTTCCAGCCTGTTGCTGTGCTGCAGATGGCTCACCCTCAGGACTGCTGTCATCGCTCGGCTCTCCACCTTCCCAGGTGGGGTCAGTGACCTCATCGTCCACCAAGTCCTCCTCCACTTCCTCACTCTGATCATCCTCCTCATTTCTTGATCCCACCACATACTCAGTCATTGACAACTGTGTATCATCCTCCTCATCAAGGTCTTGAGACAGTAATAGTGGTTGATTTGATGGCAACTGTGTCTCATCATCATCATCCACTTCCTTTGACCTTAAATGCCGTTGCCCTCTGTCATCTTCTTGTGATTGGGTACCCTCTAGAGGTTGTGAATCAGGGCACAAGATCTCATGTTCCTCTGCAAGCGTGCTTGGAGAGAGGTTCAAATGAAGGATTGGTGATGAGACGAGCTCCTCACTATATCCCAGTGTGGGATCACTTCTTTGGCCAGACCCTCTATGGTGGGAGGAAGGATGATCAGGGTGAGGATTATGTTGACCAGACTCTTGGCTACTGAGAGTGGACTTGGTGGAAGACAGGGTGGTGCTTAACCGACTGGAAGCAGTATCAGCTGAAATCCAACCGACCACCTGTTCGCAGTGGTCTGACCTCGAGAGTGATGTCCTGCGACGCCCTGTAAACTGAGACATGAAGCTAGGTATGGTGGATGTCTTTCTTTCTTGTGCTCTGGCACCAGGCACAGTTTCTACGCGTCCTGACCCGCGCCCTGAACTATCAGGATCACGTCCACTTCCCCGTCCCTTTTTACCCGCCTTCTTCATATTACACGGAATATGTGCTGCTAATCTGCAACTTTGCACACTAAACAGAATGTGCTGCTAATCTGCGGCTAGGCACAGTGAACGGAATATGTGACGTTTATTTTTTACACTTTGCACACTAAACAGAATGTGCTGCTAATCTGCAACTTTGCACACTAAACAGAATGTGCTGCTAATCTGCGGCTAGGCACAGTGAACGGAATATGTGACGTTTATTTTTTACACTTTGCACACTAAACAGAATGTGCTGCTAATCTGCAACTTTGCACACTAAACAGAATGTGCTGCTAATCTGCGGCTAGGCACAGTGAACGGAATATGTGACGTTTATTTTTTACACTTTGCACACTAAACAGAATGTGCTGCTAATCTGCAACTTTGCACACTAAACAAGAATGTGCTGCTAATCTGCGGCTAGGCACAGTGAACGGAATATGTGACGTTTATTTTTTACACTTTGCACACTAAACAGAATGTGCTGCTAATCTGCAACTTTGCACACTAAACAGAATGTGCTGCTAATCTGCGGCTAGGCACAGTGAACGGAATATGTGACGTTTATTTTTTACACTTTCCACACTAAACAGAATGTGCTGCTAATCTGCAACTTTGCACACTAAACAGAATGTGCTGCTAATCTGCGGCTAGGCACAGTGAACGGAATATGTGACGTTTATTTTTTACACTTTGCACACTAAACAGAATGTGCTGCTAATCTGCAACTTTGCACGCTAAACAGAATGTGCTGCTAATCTGCAACTTTGCACACTAAACAGAATGTGCTGCTAATCTGCGGCTAGGCACAGTGAACGGAATATGTGATGTTTATTTTTTACACTTTCCACACTAAACAGAATGTGCTGCTAATCTGCAACTTTGCACACTAAACAGAATGTGCTGCTAATCTGCAACTTTGCACACTAAACAGAATGTGCTGCTAATCTGCAACTTTGCACACTAAACAGAATGTGCTGCTAATCTGCGGCTAGGCACAGTGAACGGAATATGTGACGTTTTTTTTTTAAATTTGTGCCCCCCCAAACAAAATATAACTGCTGCCCCCACACACAACAGTCCTAAAAAGGACTTTTGGGTCTTTATATGGTGTTCCAACACTTTTCTTCTCCCTACACTGACTTTCCCTTCCTATCCTCATCTCTCCCTGGCTAAGACTGAGCCGAACTCGCTGGTCAGGTGCTATACAGCACCCGATCACGGGTTCTGGCCAGCCAATCAGTGTAATGCCAGCAGCCAACATGGCTGCTGGCATTACACTGATGTCAGAGCCTCCCCGCACGTTTATTGGCTGCGCAGCAGCCGCGAAACGTGCGGGGAGGAGACCCGAACATGGCGGGCGAGCACATGCGGTACTCGTACGAGTACCGCCATGTGCCGAGCAGAGCGATGCTCGAGCCGAACCGAGCTTCGGCCGAGCATGCTCGCTCATCACTACTCTGCTGCAGAGCCACCTCGAGTTGGGCGACTCGAATCTCCTGCTGTCAGCTTTACAGCTGACATTAGGAGAGAGGGAACTTTAGTAGCAAATATCTCTCAAACCGTAAAGTTTTGAGAGATACAATTTGCTCCACATAATTTATTTTGTTAAAATCTATAATACAACAGAACATTATTATTGGACATTACTGTTACTTTATGTTTTGGAAGATCTTAGTGCATTGGCTCTATAGAATAACTGGAGAAGTGATATCACTAGAGAAGTCACTTCCATATTATCAACTCTTTATCACACATCAGTGAATAACTTCCGAGATCTCCCAGTAAAATCCTTAAAAATAAATTCTTATTTTTATTTATTTATGCATTTTGTCTCCCTACTTTTGTAAATATGTAACTTTGTCTGTAATGCATGAAAGTAGAGCATTCAGTATTATAAAAACCATAAATTTGTGTGCCATTTGCTATTTAGCAGACAAAAGATTGCAGCCGCACTCCGGAATGGAAGGCACTGTGATCCGTAAAAAACTTGAAACTTTATTTCTTCATAGTAAAAACATATAATCACTGTTAAATGATAGACTGACAGCAGAAACATAGTGACCCATACACCATTGCATTATCTAAGGCGAGCTGTTGAAGCACAGCATTAGACCGTTGAAGTGGTGAGTCTTGCCTTTCACTTCTGTGGCTACTAGGCATTTTGCCTTTGGCGTATTTTTTGTACATTATCTTGTTTATATATTGCCATTTGCGGCTGCTCACGTTTTGATGCAAGAAACCTATTAATACCTTGATACTGAATTGCACATGCTCCTAAATTAACCGCAAAGTTAGCCAGATGTATGAAAACGTGTGCTGATTGCCTTGCCGAATTAAAGGGATAGTAACCCCCCACCCAACAACTTGACAGCAAAATACAGGAATCATAGAAACATACCGAACGCACGTAGTCCCATCTCTCAAACCTTTATGGTTTGAGAGATGTAAGGCAAGACAGTCCTCCGGTCCCTCCCCCTTCTGCCTGACGAGCTGTAAAGCTGTCAGAGGCAGAATCCGGTCGGCTGACTTTCCACGGTTCTGCAGGAGTTCTGACATCTACATATCTCCGTATAATTACTTCATAGGAATGGTCTACAACATGTGCTTGCAAGCCAGTCACATGTTTTAGACCATACCCATGAAGTAATAATACGGAGATATGTAGATGACAGCGCTCCTGCAGAGCCTCCGTCTGATGCTGGAAGCCGGATCTCATGACGTCCGCGATACAGCGGACGTATGAGAAGGGGGAGGGAGCGGAGGTCTTTCTTGCCTTACATCTCTCAAACCATAAAGGTTTGAGAGATGGGACAAAGTGCATTCGGTATGTTTCTATGATTCCTGTATTTTGCCGTCAAGTTGTTGGGGGGGGTTACTATCCCTTTAAGCGGAATTGCTAATCCTGTCACAAAATGGCAGACATTTTATCCACACCCACGCAAGGAGTGATATGATTACCATTTACAAATACATTCAAGGTCAATACAAAGAACTAGCCAATGAATTATTTAGCAAAGAGCTGAGCTAAGAACAGGAGGTCATCCATTAAGACTAGAGGAAAGGCTCTTTCAACTAAAACGAAGGTAGGGATTCTTTACAGTAAAGGAGGTAAAGCTATGAATTCTTTGCCTTGGCATGTTGTACTTGCAGATAATGCAACTGCTTTCAGAAAAAGCAATGGATGCCTATCTAGCACAGAACAATATTGAAAATTATGACAGAAAGCTTCAAAGCAGATAGGATGTTGATCAAGGGAAATATCTGACTGCCTTTTGGAGTCAGGAAGGAATTTTTTTTTTACCCACTTGTGGCTAAATTAGAAATTGCTCCAGAGGGTTTTTTTTTGCCTTCCTCTGGATCAACAGGGGTGTTTTTGGCATGGGCTGGATTTTATGGACACGTCTTTTTTCAGCCTCATCAACTATGTTACTTTTTAAAAGGCATCTGCTAAAAAATGAGCAAACGTTTGCTAATTGAGAAAAAATATGCACAATTCAGTAAGATTTTGGTGCTAATCATTTTGCCATCAAAAGGACACTGTAAATAGCAATTGCATGTTTCTTGCATTCAGCCCTTTGTAGTGTAAAAGCTCTCCAGGACATACTTGAAAATGAGAGAAAACGCAATATATTTTTCCTGGTAAAACTCTTTCTAAATAATTAAATAAAATAAATAAATACATACATACATACAACCATACATGAATACGTGCATAAATCTATTTTTTGCTTTAGAGAAACTTAATTATTATTAGCCTAGAGCATTTATAGTCAGTTGTTGGGTGCATATTTATATCATACCATATCTGATACATGCTGGATCCTTGTGAATATGGGACAAATAAAAAAAAATCCTCAAATTATCATTCATTTGAATGGAGCTTTCTAGAGAGGTCTTCGGTTTATGTTTCTATAAATTAGTCTGTGTAAATACAATACTTTGTTCTTGTTCTAAATCATTTATTCAGTTACACAAAGGGTCAATAGGTCATGAAATAACCTAAAAATTCTTGATAATGCCCTGCCCACCAGCGAAACCTCCAGCAACACCCCATAAAACAAAAGTGTCAATCTTTTGTCCATTTGAAATGCTGGGAGGTATGCTTTTGAATTGAAATCACTCAAAAATTGTAGCCAGTGGGGCATCAAAAACAGATTTCATTATCATATTTTGATTACAAATTATGAGCCAGTCAGTAAGCTAAAGAGGTGCAAATGAACTTCACCACAGGGACATACATGGGAACTCCCTGGATCAGACCCTCAGATTTGGGTTTTCAGACTGAATTACTGTGTCTAAGGCTGATTCTCTGGCTTGTTGAGTTCACCTATAACTCCACCAACTTTCCAGTCCATTCAGCCCACTCCACTCCCAATCCACACCCATGTCATGACAAACTCCTCCTTTCAACCACCTACCCCCTGATTAAGCTCCATCCACAATATGACACAAAATGCATCATTTGGACACTCCCGTTCTCTGCTCTACAATGTTTCTTCAGGTGCTTGGGATAAGAAGGTCCCAGGCATACATAGGAGGCATATGAAATTCCCACAGTTCCCTTGATTTCAATTTTAACCCATTCAGTGCTAGAGAGGTCTCCAATGAATTATGAAGTAATGTATCTGAGACCACATTAGTATTTTTAGGATCATTGTGGATTCACATTTATCTCTTTGATGCAACTGATTTGCCCCAGAAATCACCTTTTTAGCTTATTAAATACAGCCCTATGTCTCAAATGAGTAGGACTGCTGATTAAACACATATTCAGCTCAACTCACCCCTGCAATCATATAAGGAGGTCACCGTTACAAAAAGAGTTACAGTACAAATTTCCTATGACATGTTATTACACATCATTGAACAAACTTTCCAGGAAGGTTTACTATGATAGTCATGAAGGGTATGTTAAACATTACTTATTCAAACAGCATATATACGCAGACAAGGTTAACCCTTTTGTTTACCATACCACACCTTTAACCTGAGATGCATATGAAAAATGCATATTGCAGGGCTGCTTTGATTTCATTGCAGCCTTGAAATATGCATATTTTATATGTTCCTTGGTTAAAGGTAAGGTCCGGTCAGCCTACAGTAATGCGGTCAACACAAGTGTTGTGCATACCTTTATGATACTCAGAGGGTTAGGAAATGATATGGTGGAGTGTATGAAAAATCTGCTTGCTGGGCATTGATGTGAGCGGCAGTAAAGGAGAATAGAGAGTCTGACATCTATTGAAGTCCCGATTGGAAGTGATATATTTATCATCATTTAAATATGAATTGTTTAATGAAAGGACTATTTAAAGACGTCTAAACAAAATGGGGATTTTCCTGCTGAGAAAAACTATGGTACTCCCATTGTTTGAGATTTTTCAACAAAAAGTAAATATAGTTCAAACTGCTGGTAACAGCACCAACCTGATGAATAGCTAAGTCCCCAAGAGTCAAGTAGCTTGGGGCAGCCTAATGTATTGTTAATGCACAGGGCACCAATAGCAGGTAGAGTGGGCAACTTCCTAGAGCTTCAAATTTTGAGGGGCACCTCGGCTGTGCTGGCCACACCCACATTATGAATTATGGGTATGGCCAGAGCAATGTCAAAGTCAGTGCACCAGCTTTTTTTCCCTTTACAGGCATTATTTAAAGGCCAAGGGTATTTTCTGTGGCCAGAAAAGCGTAAATGGGACTGGGGACAGAGTCAGGAGAGGACCGGATGTGTGGCCATGGCGGAGCTAAAAGCACCTTGCCTAAGGGCACCTGGGATGTAAATCTAGCCCTGTTCATGTCCCAAAATCGCAACAAGACCCAAAGCTTGAAGCGTTAGACCCACAACCTTAACCTTTTCTGCCAGTACCTGGCCAACAAGAGTCCAAAAGTCATTTTTTATCATGAATTCTGTGGGAGAGCTTGAGTCATAACTTTAAAATATCCATAATAAGTGATATGAACAGCACCACCTAGTGATCACAGTAAAAAATTGCAGTTTAATTGAAAAAAGACAAGTCTGAGCTGTAATAATTTCTGAATGAAAAATCTCTCTGCAGTGGTCGTATCCTTGTTCTACTCAGCAGGAAAATGAATTTTTTTTTTTCTTTAAAAAAAAGATTACTGCTCCTTTAATAGGGTTTCAAGATGGGCCCCAAGATGTTCACCAAATGAAGTCATCCCACATCCAGCCCTTTCTCAAAAGGTCTGAATTGTTTTCTGTCAACAAACTCCAACAGGGAAAAGCCTCAATGGATTACCCCTCCCCTTCACAAAGCAGGGAAAAATCCCATATAGGAAGGGCTGAGTCATAGTGATATATGAGCTATAGCATAATAGTGCTGCACTTAGCTCAAATATTAGCCTGCCTGACACCTTCACTGCCAGAGAAACCAGGATAAAGAATTCTAAACAAAAAACATATAACTTACATTTAGAATTTAGTGAAAGAATGACTTATATCATTTAAATTATACATCTGTTTCCTTCTTAAAAAAAAAACAAAACAAAAAAAAAAAGGAATGTTTAACCTCTTAGTCAGATGCTAGAGACCTCTCCAATGCAATGGAATCCAAGGAGTTAAGGTATGCAGCATCCATTTTCTTCAGGTGCTCACATTCCTGGAACTTGATGCTGGCCTGTTTTTCATTTCTAGGAATCCTGAGGCAATGTAGTATTGTGGGGAGTGGTTCTATCTAAGTTAATCCTTAAATGGCCATAGGGGGTAGCAAATCATTCAATATGTTGCACACCTTTCTGATCCTTAAATGGTTAAGTTCTTGTGTCTCACTCTGTGCAGTGCTTTCACTTGGTACAAAGTCAGACAATAAAAAGCAAACAATTCATGTTTCCCAATTAAGTACTGTAAAGCATGCACGTCCCAAACTGGGAGGCATTCCACCCTGGTGGGCATGAGGCTCTATGGGGGAGGAGTGTTTGTTTAAGGAACAGAGAAACTATGAAAGGGTTACACTTATTTCAACAAAAATGAGGTGAGAGTCTATCAAGATTTGGTGAAAACCAAAAGTAGAATTTCATGCAAATAATTTGGGAACTACTGTCTTAAAGAATCAGGGTGTGTCTCATGTAGAGAATGAACACAATATCTAGAACAGATGGAGCATAAATAGGAGCAGGAATAATGCAATTTTATTATCCTCTTTCCAGTGTGCATGTTAATCTTGTGATAGTCCCTTAGCCAAAGTTTCCATTCAGAAAAAAATCAATGCAGAACCCTTTCCCTGCACACACAAGTAATGATCAAGGATCACTCACACACACACCCACACCCAAATAAGTCCCTATGTGTTTTGCTGTTAAAGGAGCAGTAAACTTTTTTTATGAAAAAATATATATTGTAGGGATTTTCCTATTGAGTAAAATAAGTGTACTACCACTGCCGAGAGATTTATATTTCCAGAGTTATTACAGTTTAAACCCATGTTTTTTTGAATTAGCAGTGCCCTCTAGTGGTCAAATTCTAATTAGGTTTCCTGTTAGATTCTAATGGAGAGGAAAGTCAGAAAAGTCAGAGACATACAGTTCTCCATAGAATGTGATAGAAACTGCTTGTCACTTCCTGTCAGTTAGAACTATCAGGAAGTAATCACAGTAACTTCACTTCCTGATTATTTAAACTGCTATTATTTATGAATAAAACACCTGACAGTGATGGGAGTGACCTTGTTTTATTCAGCAGGAAAAGCTCTATAAAATATGTGTTTTCGTTAAAAAAAGTTTACTGCTCCTTTAAGGTTAATCATGCTTCCTATGACCACCACTTGAAAAAGGATCAGCCAACAGATGTGTCCAAACCTCTCTTAGTACATATCTAATATGCTAAAAAGTAGTTGTAGTTCCATGCAAACCAATTGCATCACAGTGAAAGACAGAATATCCTTTCCGGTCAATTTCCATTCCTTCGTGGTGTGCATAGGAAGCACATATGAGACAGCCTCACCTCCTAAGTAGGACAGGAAAACATGGTCTGACTACACCTTTGTCTAAGCACTTCTGTACTGCACCTGGGTTTTCTTTTCTGGCCACTGGCGGCTGCACAACCTCGGGAGCTTAACCCCAGGGTGTGCGTGGTTGTCCCTGCATGGACCAGTGTTACCTGCCATTGGCTTTCAACATTCTGAAATGTTGCATTACAACTAGCCAGACTTACTCATATAATGCAGGATTTGCCGGAGAGGTACTTTACTTTCAGCTTCCAGATGTCTGATCTTAGAGATAAAATCCCTCTGCTTGACTTCATTCTCCTGTTTCTGCAGTGCCCACTCCTGTCTAGCTGAACAGGTAGAATCTACCACAGAACCCTAACTTCATGCATACCTCCCAAGTGTCCCTTTTTAAGAGGGACAGTCCCTCTTTGAGACCTAAATCCTTCTGTCCCTCATTCCCACCTTGGTGATCAGACTGTGTGGTCTGAGATAAGGTGACTTGGGTTATACAGATTCCCTGTATGCAGAGGATAAGGGTTACGATTACAGCCTGCGCTTCTGTGTTGTATATCAACGTCTGGCCTCTTGGAAGGTCAATTTAACAAAACAGTTGTTTATGTCAATATATTATGCGGCAATACAAATATTGAGAGCATGCTGCTTTGATCGATGTGACGGCACTGTGTGTGAACGCGTGTTGCAGCTGCTAGTGTGTTTAAAATAGAGATTTTTTCTCATTCGTGCAGTCCAACAAACAGCTATCGATATTACTACTCTTTTAAATAAGAGTTGTATATATAAGTTGGCTGGATTACCAAATGTCCAGCTATACTTAGTTTACACCTTTATTATAGTGAACATCATTTTTAGACAAATTTTGTCAATTTACTCATAATGACAAATAGGCAAGGATAATTTTATTTTATTGTTTTTAATTTCGCTGCTTTTTTAGGATTTTTCAATAAAGGTTAAATTTTATTTTTTATCCTTTCCGTGCCCTATCTGTGTAATCCAATTTCTGGGATTTGGGGGTGGGTCTGGTGCTATATTGTTGTTCATTTTTTTCTTTTCTGTTCTAAGTGTATATGTGTATCACATTGCTCTACAGCAATACTCATTAATATTTGTTTAAACTTCAGTATATGTGTTTATACATTAGTCTGTGTAAATATAATATTTTGGTCTTGTTCTAAATAATGTATTCAGTTGCACAAAGATTTGTCAATGGGTTATGAAATAACCTAAAAAGTCTTGGTATTGCACCTCCCACCAACCATGCCCCTCAGCAACACCACCTAAAACAAAAGTGTCCTTGTTTGGCGATTTGAAGTGTTGGGAGGTATGCTTCATGGAATCCCTACTGTAGTGGTGGCTGATAGGAGTACACAGTTCATCTCTAAGTTCTGGAGCTCTTTCTGCTAAACCATCTTCTAGTGTTCTCACTTCTGTGTAAAAAAATGAAAGGATTAGCCAGGTCTTAGAGCAATATTTGTGATATTTCACTTTCAGACCTCCCTATCACCTCTGAAGACAACAGCTGGAGTACTATATCCATTAAAAGAGCTATGGGTCTGACAAGCACTTCTAGGAACCTCACTCGGCCATCCATGCCCTCATTCTTCTGTGTTGTTTTCATTGGTTTTGCCTGGATCAGGAGGACCAGCTGGAGATTGTGAGGGAAGGGATTATGCCACAATATAGATGGTTCCACTGGCATCCATCTTGATAGTGGATAGCAAGATGGCATCAGGCATCCTTGTGTCCATTGTGTCCTTAGCGTGGTGTGTCTTCCTGCTGGCTCAACAAAATGCCATAACATTGTGCACAATACCAATTTTGTGGGAATTTGCGCTCAAAGTGCTGTAAGGGTGAAATAGAATGGGTTAGCATCTTAAAAGTGAACAGTCACTTTGATGTAAAGGAAGTGAACAATTGCACACAAACAGTGCTCCAATTGGCTCCAAACTTATCTCATAAAAATCCTCAACCAAATCCAGCAGTGCTTAGTTATATTGTCTCTTTCCTTGCTACTTGGTATTATTTTACACTTCCTGACTACCTGATCTTGACCTGGTTTTTACCTTGGACTCCTAACAATTGCTGCCTGCCTGCCTGGACTTACTGCCTGTTTAATCAATTCTGAACCAGAGCTGCATACCTTTGACCCTGGGCATCTTGACGATGCCTTTACCTCATCCCTCCTGCATTGCACCTTTGACTTGCTACTCTGGCCACTGGTGGCTGTACAACATCTAAGGTTCAACCTCAGATAATGAACAGTTGCCCCCTACATGGACCAGAGTTACCTGCCATTGTATTCTTATGAACTGAAATGAAATAAATTGCTGTTAAGAATAAACCATTGTATGATACTCATATGAAGCTGGACAAGGTTTCTACTGTCATCAGTCCCAGAACAAACAGATAGGGGTTGGTTGACCCTGCTGATTTGGAAAAGCAGACTATCAGTATTTTCTGGAGGAAGAATAGTCTTGTTCAGTGAGGCATTCAGAATGAGCCCCAGGAATTTGTACCTGGGTTCTGGAGAGATGATCAAGATGGTTAACCAACCTACAGATTGTAGCTGTGGTATTACAATCTGAAGGGGATTCTTGAGAATCTGAGGTGTAGAAGCCTTCAAGAGCTATCAGCTACATAAGGATCAACAGCAATGCTTCTTTCTTAAAAGAAAAGTAGCCACCACTGGCATAGTAACATAGTAACATAGTAAATTAGGTTGAAAAAAGACACAAGTCCATCAAGTTCAACCTTCGCTTCATACCTCAGTAACTAAGAATTTTATAGCTTTCCTGCTACCAATTAAATTAGTCTTTATCAGACCTTCCTGATCTGCCTACTGATAAACAGTATAACTCTGTATGTTCCCTTTTGAAAGAAATGTATCTAATCTTCTCTTAAATGTGTCCATTGTATCTGCCATAACTACCTCCCTGGGCAATGAATTCCACAATTTGACAGACCTTACCGTAAAAAAACCCTTCCTCTGCTGAAGTTTAAACCTCCTTTCCTCTAATCTCAAGAGGTGTCCCCTGGTCACCTGAGCAGGCCTTGGAATAAATAGCTCACCGCAGAGATCCTTGTATTGACCTCTCATATACTTGTACAATGTGATAAGGTCTCCTCTTAGTCGTCTTTTCTCTAGAGTAAATAAACCAAGTTTGTTTAGTCGTTCCTCATATGTCAAGTCCTCCATTCCCTTAATTAATTTTGTTGCTCTCCGCTGTACCCTCTCTAGTTCTAGTATATCCTTTTTCAGAACCGGTGCCCAAAATTGCACTGCATACTCAAGGTGAGGTCTTACCAATGATTTGTATAATGGCAAAATAATGTTATCCACTCTTGCTTCAATACCTCTTTTTATGCAAGACAGGACTTTGTTTGCCTTTGCTACTGCTGTTTGACACTGGTCACTGTTTCCAAGTTTGTAGTTGACAAGGATACCCAGGTCTTTTTCTAGCAACGAGTCACCTAAAATTATTCCATTAAGTTTATAAGCATGACTTTTGTAAATGGTTTGTAGATAGGCCAAAAGAAAGGGGTGTGAAATTGTATGTTTATCCTGTATACATTTAGCAGTTATCATGTACAAGAAAATGAAAATATGCCTCTCTGAGGTCTATGGTCATCGAGGAATCACCCATCTAAGGAATATTCACCGAATTGATTTCTTTGATTTGAAATTGTTCTTGAAGAACAAAATTGTTTAGAAAGGTTGGATTGATTACCAGGTAGTAGCCCCCAAGGCCTTTGGAACCAGGAAGATTGTAGAATACTCTGACACTCCTATTCACCCTTACACTGCCTTTCCCGTTCTGTGATCCCCTCTCCTTCTTAGCATTCCCTTTTGCTTTCTGTTTCCACCCATCCTCATCTAATGGCTTTCCTCCTTCTTTCCACTCAGTTCCCTTTCAAGTCCTCCACCTGGCTTTCTGTTCCTGCTCAGTTCTATTACAGTTGTACCCTCTCAGATCCACCTTATCATAGTTCTCACCTTTAGTCTTTTCCTTCTCATTACCGTTTACTGTGGTCCATCTTATGTCTTACCCCTTGTTCTCTCTCTTACTCTCTCTCTCACTCCCTCTCTCACACACACTCTCACTCTCTCTCTCTTTTCATCACTATTTTTCTTTCTCTCTCTCTGTCTCTCTTTCTCCCTCTCTCTCAGACACTCTGTCTCACCTTTTCTGAGGTCAATAGGAAGGTCAGGGGTATAAGTTTTCCTGCAGACCCTCACAGTTTCTTTCAGCTCCTTAGTAACCTATTCTGGTTTCTCCCTGGCTTCTTCTTGTGGTCAGCATATCACAGTTTCTCACAGCCCCTGACTAACCTATCCTGGTTTATCCTTGTGGTCAGCATGTCTAACCCAGCTTTGTCTGCAGCAAGTGTTACTTACGCAGCTATCTCCATACTCTAGTATCACAAGCTAGCATTGCACACAATCATTGATTGTCTGGGTCTGAGGAATATGCCACTCTGGTACAGGAACCAATTGTACCCTCCTGATATCACCTTTAATAGCCAGGAATCTGACAAGATTTGCCCAGGACATACTTGAAAAAGAGAGAAATCTCAATGTATTCTTCCTGGTAAAACATTTTCTAAATAAATAAATATTGTGCGTGATATAAATGTATTGGAATAGTCTAACATCAGGACTGTAGTTTGTTCTGTGACTGTTAGAATCCTCTCTTTGGGGACTTGTGCAAGGCTTTGAAGAAGATTTATTGAATTTAAGATTCTTCTTGTAGATTCTGTAGGGATGAAAAAGAAAAATGTCATAAGGATTAAATAATTTATCTTGAGAGATGAATCTTATCTTGCCAAATGTGTTAGATAAAGCATTCACATCCATCTTAAAATATATGAGCCTTCAAAAAATTTTAAATGAAGTGCAC
Organism: Rhinophrynus dorsalis; assembly: GCA_037306005.1. NCBI lineage: Eukaryota > Metazoa > Chordata > Amphibia > Anura > Rhinophrynidae > Rhinophrynus > Rhinophrynus dorsalis. Next base: position 327,043,487 of record CM074718.1, on the reverse strand, counting down.
TGCACATTGTATAAGCCATAGAGCACTACACAAATAATGGCCATGTCAGGCCAAAATGAAAAAGCTGCTGATTCATAACACCTTTGGTGGTCCATTTCTGTATTTTTATCCATTGGGTCATTGAAACCAGAACCATCTTCTACAGGAATGGTAACAACATGAACATTGCCCCGAAGGAAGTGTCTGTGAAAAAGGAATATATATTTTAACTTATTTTTGAAACGTAAGTCTTTGCTCTGGAATGTCGTATTCTTTTTTAATTACTGCATTAGTAACCCCATAAATAGGGAAGACTTTATGGCTCTTCTTGTACCACAAAAACATGGTATCTTTCAGAGTCCTTGGCTAAAGTAAACCTTAGAGATTCTGGCAGATTTAACCTGTAAATCAATATTATCAGCTGCAAAATTGTTCCTTGCTATGTGCCTCAGAAAAGTAATCTTAATCTATATTAGAGACTGGGGGGTATCACTTCTAAAGAGTGAAAATGTGGATAGGTCTCTATGTGCTTGGATAGTAGCTTTTACAATATTAAAAGTCTCTTGGGTCATATTCTGAAACCAGAACAGACATTTTCTCAGACATATTTTCCTTAATGCAGGTGTGACAAATCCTTTTGGTGTATCCCTCAGGAAGCATCCTTTCATATTTTCCAGCAGAAGGGGGAGGCTCTGATGTCCCAGACATCTAGAGGGAAGCACCAAAGGAACAAATTAGCCACATAATATATATATATATATAGAGAGAGAGAGAGAGAGAGAGAGAGAGAGAGAGAGAGAGAGAGAGAGAGAAACAAGTATGACAGGTTAACCTCAATTTACATTTGTGAGGTGGGAGAGACACTAGAGCCATCTACAAGTGCAGCTCAACCTTTCATGATGCCAACTTGCCCAGGATGAGCAGAATTAAATTATGTGAGTTTGTCACTGACTAGTGACTTCCAGTGTTGCCTCTAGTAGGTCCGAATGAAGGTGCAGACTCATATTTTTTCATGCAGCTGCAGCCACTGAAAGATCTCCCCATACCTCATCTACTTGGGATAATGTAGGAGCCAGGAGCCATACCAATCCCGACAAGATAAGTGCACTGGAGCCCAAAAGGAACCACCTTCCTAGGCACTCACTAAAACAATAAACAGGCATTCATTCTCTATCCAGCATCCTGACGTGAGTGCAGGAAGACAATGGGGATACTGGGTGGGAGGTCTTTGCAAAAGCATGTTCTTGTTCTAACTTAGAAGCAGTGCTCTCAGGAGTGCTAACACGAAATGTGAAGAAAGTGAAATTATCCCATTTACTTAACCCTGTGAATGCTAGAGGTATTGCAATGCAATGCCTGCAATAGCTCTTTCTAAAAATCACATTTAAGATGGTTAAGTTGGTTTGTTCAAGAACTGTATCTTTTTAGCTTTTTGAACAAGTCCATAACCCAACTTTAACCTCATTGACATACACTGGATTAAAGGGAGTTGAGATCTTAATGATAAGTAATCCAACTAAACAGTCCATTAAGGCCTATCCTTCTCCTATCCTAACCTTATCGACACTATTGTAACTCTGCACTGCAGTACATAATATTCCTTAATGTCAATCACACTATTCCCTGCACTAATGTTGCAGACCTTAATTATTAGTGTGCCACCAAGTTGCATCCTGCTTCCCCATCACTCTTTCTTGTGCTTTTGTCTGTTTTGCAGGTATCCATTTCTGTCCCATCTCATATATCCACCCCCTACATGTTTAACGTATCTGCTGGCCCACTGAGTGATGGGAGCCTCTTAAGGATCCCAGGGATTTCATGTGGACAGCCCCAGTGATATCAATGTGTTTTCAATAAAAAGTGTTGTGCCTCTGGGAGAGTATCCAGTAACACCACTGACACAGTGTCCCAGATAAGAGGGCAACACTGCACTTTGCCCCAAGCAAAACTTTATTGTCCTCAGGAAGGAAAAAAATATAACATCCATTTTCCAACGTCCGTTATTATTTTAAAATTGCCGTTAGCTGTTTATAAGACGGCTAACTGAATGTCTTACAGTGCCCAAAAAACTGCTGTCAGCTGTTTCTTTTTTTGGAGTTGGGGACATTTGAAAGTATGCCTAAAAAGTATACCATACCATTGTCATATTGTACACACATTTTTGCAAGAGGAATTAGGCAGCCAATTACATGACTATGGCAGACAACTTTTCAGTGTCTGTGAGGCACTGCCACAACTAGTTCTTATTAGCTTCCCTCCATCCTCGGATGTTTCTGCCTTGCTTCCAACAAACTGGGTATTCTCTCTAATGGCTAATTTTCCACAGAGTGGAATTGAAGCTTTAACCTGCTGGCTGTAACAAAGTCAGGAGAACATTCAACAACATCTTAACATTTTTCCAAACAATGGCCAGTTCCTTTAACCAATGTTTTAGCTATTAATTCACCAAATCCTACACACTTTTTGGTTGGACCTTGTCAACCTGCAGCTGAAATATCTCGATATTCCCCTGGATGGCTCCACCTACAATAGAATTAAAATAATCAATTCCTTGCTAGGCCATGACTCTCCAGCGTTTCATTAGCTGATGCTTCAGTCTTTAGTTTAGAAACAAAGAGAAGTGTGTAAACCACATGTTCACAATGGTAGGTATGTGCATTCCTTCCAGGAGAACTCTGGTCACAGGCTACAGTCTAAGTAATTCTCCAGATTGCTTCCATAGGTGTCTGACTGAAACCAATGAGTATCCACTTTCATCATGTTACTCTATACAGATGCATTATCAGAGGTACAAGATCTGCATCATCTTCTGTTTTTTTTTTAGTAGTTCTGCAACAATTCACAACCTCATAACTTGGAAGACAAATCAACCCTCATTTTCACAGGTATGACATAGGAGCCACTTGCTATGTCACTTCGGTCAGTCTTTCACTATGTGTCCTTCCTAATGGCATCTGTAGCAACTAATTTCAAGGGCTATTTCCTAATTCTGGATACAATTACAAACAAAAGGAAGAGATATACAGCACTAAACACTGGGGATGTTATCCATTTATTTTTTAGGATAATTTTCTCTATATGGAAGTGAACTTTGTCTTCATTCGTAACATCAAGGGCTGGAGCTTGTGTGAAAGCAAAACCCATTACCTAATGATTTTTGAGGGTAGGTCTTGTGATGCCTACATTGATGTTGTGTCTGTTTGGTGAAGCAAAGCTGAGATGTATGGGCTTAAAGTAATACTAATATGAGAGTAATCAGAAAAATATTTTCAGTTTTACTGATTTAATAGCCTCACTAATTAATAATTTAGTATTAGTTGTTGTAATGCTTGGTTACTCTGAGTTAACAGCGGCCTGATACCACATAGGAAGACAGCCGTGTGCTTTTGCTTTATATGTTAGCGATCTGAGTGTCAGTGGCAGTCACCATGTAATATATTTGTTACATTATAATTATCTGATGTAACAGTGAAGGCACAAATATCCGTGCGCATACTAGCTACTAGTCAATTGTTACATTGTTTTTCACCTTATCATAGAGCAGTCCTGAGTGGGAGAGTATCCTTAATTTTATGCGCATATTTGTTATACTACCATCCCTCAGCATTCATGGTGACTACCATATAAAGTTCCAACCTCAGAGTTTCAAATTGGCGTTATGTGAATTTTTGGAAGATAACTAAGTGGCCAATGAAGTAATAAAATAATTGGAGGATTACCGGATAAAATATATTCAACTGGTGGTTTATATCAGTTTATATCACTGCATACTTAGAAGTAGGGCTGGAAGAAAGGTCCTGTCGTGTTCCCACACAAAAAATCCACAAAAACCACCTTGTTTTCTGATTTTTTGTGGGAAAATCTGCTTTAAAACCAGTGATTAAAATCTTCGTATTTTTTGCGTTTTGGCCAAAATTCTTAGCCATTTTTTCAATGGCTAGAAAGTTTCCACCCATTGATGTACGTGTTTTTTGCCTATTCACTATAAAAACGTGACTTATTCATGGAAGTGAAACACAATAGAAGCAGCTACAGAGGTAGACGTGCTGTGCTGTTCTGCTGTGATCTTTTGCAAAATTGAGGTGGGAGAGGCTCATAGTGACTGCTATCACTATGAGAAAATTTAAAAATAATAAAAGGAAGAACTGGAAGGATCCTTATGTGTCCACAGAGTCTGAGGAGGAGGAGGAGGAAGTGAGCAGTACCGAACTAATGTTAGCCAGTCCCCCTAAATCACCCCTAGGGATCTTGGGGAGATTAATGTCAAGGGAGAAAGAAGAGGATAGTAGTGAGAGCAGGACAGGTCAGCTGCCTGTGCCTGCTGCCAGTCGTCCTGCCTCTGCTGCCACCATTGCTGATCCTGCTGCCAGTCGTGCTGCCCCTGCTACTGCTACCACCATTGTTGTGCCTGCTGTCAGACATGCTGCCTCTGCTACTACCTTTGCTGTGCCTGCTGCAAGTCATTCTGCCTCTGCTGCAACCAGTACTGTGCCTGCTGTCAGAAGTGCTGCCCCTGCTGCCACCCTGCCACCATTGTTGTTCCTGTTGCCAGTGCTGAACCTGCTGTCACCAGCGCTGAACCTTCTGCCAGTGTGTCTTGTAATAATCAGGATGGGGGGAAGGAGAAGATGATGTCAGGTTTGACAGTAGGGGACCCTAAGTCACAATTGCCATCCCCAAGCAGTCCCGCCAGTATTAGTACTACTACTAAGAAGGTCCAGCAGCTTGTTAGTGTTAAGAATGAAGGAGGGGGTAATCATCATATTACTAGCGACTGTGAGGAGGAAGACTCAGGGGCTGAAATGTATGTGCTTAGTGTTAGTAGTAACAGTAATGGTGAAGCAGCTGGTGGTAGTAGCATTAGGGGAGTGGTGGAGAAGCAATTGAGAGCATCCAGACTAGCAGTCAAGGGAGCCCACACCATTCCCCTGACCATGGGAGTTCTCTTCCCCCCACTGCATTGTCCAGGTGGAACATGATCCCAAAGAAGCCAGAACTGGTGACTAGCAGGCGCAGTAATAATAACACCCCCAGGAGCACAGATCAGCTGCTTGTGCCTGCTGCTAGTGCTGCCATTCTGCCTTCTTCAGGTCACCAAGAAGTGTGACAATAGGGGACCCTCTGTCACATTTCTTGTTACCTCCTCCAACCAGCAGAGAGAGATGTCTGTAATGGAGCAGCAGCACGGAGGGACTCGCGGTGATGGTGGTGAGGATTATGGTGAAGAAGCCGGGGTGGAAAAAACATTGATGGCCTTTTTCGCCCAAACTGAGAAGGAATGGGAGACAAGGATCCTACCAGTATGTCTGATAACGTAACTTGCCCACCCTGTCCTCCCTCACCTCCCATGTCTCCTGGTTCCGACTCTTTGGGTAGCAAACCAATGCAGGTGGGGGTTACTCGGCTTTCGGCTGCGGAGAGGGCTTTTAGGAGGGGGGAGGGACTATGTCTTTACTGCGGGAAGCATGTTCACCTATTGAAGTCATGCCCGGTACATCCGGGGAAACGCTCGCACCTAAGATCCTGTCAGGGTCAGATCTTAAGTAACATATCTCAGTCCCTAAAGGCTAAAAGGATAAAACCTTGCTCGACATAGTCCTATCCTGGGCTGAGGAGTCTATTTCTGTGTCTGCCCTGATTGACTCTGGCGCGGCAGGTTATTTTGTGGATGCCACGTTCGCTGATCGCTATGGCATTCGTTTACAGCCACGTGACTCCCCTTTGGTTGTTGAAGCAATTGATGACAGACCCCTGCTGCCATCACATATTACTCACAAGACTGCCCCACTTACCCTAAGTGTGGGAGCCCTGCATAAAGAAACCCTGAACTTCCAGGAGATTAACTCTTCGCACTATGCAAACATTCTAGGGTTCCCATGGTTGCAAAAACATAACCCTAAAATTGACTGGAGTACTTGTGAAATTCTGTCTTGGGGGACTCACTGTGATGAGTCGTGTCTTTCGCTTCCTATCAGACTGGCCTGTGCCTAGTCTCATGGCCTACTGGAGGCCTATTCTCAGTTTTTTTATAAATTTAACAAAGTCCAGGCCGGAGCATTACCTCCCCATAGACTATACGATTGTACGATTGAACTACTATCTGGTACTACCCCTCCGCGGGCCGTACATACCTTCTGTCTGTGGAAGAGAACAAAGTCATAGAAGAGTATGTTGCCAATGCCCTTGAGAGAGTCATCATTTCGGAAATCCTCTGTGGGTTGGGATTTTTTTTTTTGTCAAAAAGAAAGATGGAGAGTTGCACCCATGTATTGATTTTTGGGGCTTAATCAAGTTGATGGTAACAAATGCTTACCCTATACCACTGATTACTGAACTGTTTGACCTCCTCAAAGGTTCTACAGTATTTACTAAGCTGGATTTGAGGGCGCCTTACAGTTTGGTAAGGATAAAAGAAGGCCATGAATGGAAGACAGCTTTTAACACCCAGAATGGGCATTATGAATACCTGGTCATGCCCTTTGGCCTGTGCAATGCTCTCGCTGTCTTCCAAGAATTCATAAATGATATTCTGAGAGAACTTTTGCAAAGCTGCGTTGTAGTATATCTGGATGATATATGGTGGAGACTCACTACTTGGATGTATCCAAGGTCCTTATGCTTTTGAGAAAAAACAACTTGTTCTGCAAGTTGGAAAACTGTGAGTTTCATAAAACCCAAGTTACCTTTCTAGGGTATGTTATATATGCATCCAGGTTCGCCATGGACCCCAAAAAAACTATCCTCAGTGGTTCAGTGGCCTCGTCCGGAGGGACTGAAGGCGATTCAAAGATTTTTAGGCTTCGCTAATTATTACCGAAAATGTATAAAAAATTTTTGACCTTTGTCAAACCAATCACTGATATGACGCAGAAAGGGGCCAAAGTGCTGGAATAATCTTCCAGTGCGCTGTTAGCCTTTGAGAACCTCAAAGCAGCATTTACCGCGGCCCCGATTCTGGTGCATCCAAATCCCGCCCTGCCCTTTACCCTGGAAGTTGATGCGTCAGAGATTGGAGTAGGAGCCCTCCTTTCTCAACGTTCAGCCCCAGGAGAGGCCTTACGCCCTTGCGGTTACTTCTCTAAAAAACTGTCAAAGGCAGAGAGATGGTTTATCAGACTGGTGACAGAGAGTTACTGGCCATCATTTTGGCATTGAAAGAGTGGCGTCATCTCTTGGAGGGTACCAGTTCCCCCATTCTGATTCTTACTGACCACAAGAATCTCACATACTTGTCTGAAGCCAAACGGTTGTCTTCCCGTCAAGCCAGATGGGCATTGTTCCTATCCAGGTTATATTTTGTGGTTTCATACCTCCCGGGCTCTAAGAATGTAAAAGCTGATGCCCTGTCATGCCAATTTTGTAAAATGTCCAAGGAGGAGGTTCATCCTGCTCTGATCATTCCAGCTGATCGCATCCTTGCTACCATACGTACCTGTATTACTTCTCCTCTGGGAGAAGAGATACTGGCCGCCCAAGCACCTGCCCCAGCAGAGACTCCTAGCAGGAGATGTTTTGTGCCAGCTCAGTTTCGTATAAAAATTCTCGAGACATACCATTCCTCCAAAATTGCTGGTCATATTGGGCACGACCAATTCATTTGGTCTTTGACTAGAATATTCTGGTGGCCGAGCCTTCATTCAGATTGTGCAGCTTTTACCTCAGCCTGCACCACGTGTGCCCAAAACAAGTCACCCCAACACCTACCGGTAGGCTTGCTCCAGCCAGTGGCCAATGGGGAATGTCCCTGGTCACATTTATCCATCGATTTTATGGTTGACCTTCCTAGGTCCATGAGCTGTACAGTCATACTAATGACTGTGGGCAAATTTTCTAAAATGGCTCACTTTGTGCCACTCAAGGGCTTACCATCTGCACAGGAATTGGCGGTGGTATTTGCCAGGGAGGTGTTCTGACTCCATGGCATACCGAAAGTGATCGTGCCCGATAGAGGTAGCCAGTTTGTGTCCCGCTTCTGGAGGTGCTTCTGTGCTCAAATGGGAATTCAATTAGCGTTCTCCTCTGCATATCACCTGCAATCCAATGGTGTGGCAAGAAGGTCAAGCCAAGCCTTAGAACAATTTCTCCGCTGCTATATCTCTGACCACCACGACAATTGGGCTACCCTGTTACCTTGGGCGGAGTTTGCCAGAAATTGTACTGCAGGCACTCCGTTCCTCTTGGGTTCAGGTACAGCATATCCTACATGGTTCTGTGCAGTGACAAAAAAGGCAGGCTGACCGTAGACAATTGCCGGCACCGACCTTCCAGGTCGGAAACAGGGTGTGGTTGTCTTCCCGTAACTTGCACCTCCAGGTCCCATGTAATAAATTGGCGCCTCGATTCATTGGCCCCTTCCGGGTGTTGTGCAAAATTAACCCGGTGACTTATGCATCGGACCTACCAGCCAACATGCTCATATCCAATGTTTTCCATGTTTCCCTGTTAAAGCCCTTGGTCTGCAACCGGTATACCTGCGCTCCTGTCCGTCCTGCTCCCGTGATAGTTGCAGATCATGAGGAATATGAGGTACAAAGTATTCTGGACTCCCGTGTGGTTAGAGGGCGCTTACAGTATTTTATCCATTGGAAGGGATATGGTCCGGAGGAGCGCTCCTGGATCCCTGTTGCTGATGTTCATGCTCCTCTCCTGGTGCACAGATTCCATGCACGTTTCCCAGACAAACCTGGTCCGGTCCCTTAGAGGAGTGGTCTTTGAAGGGAGTGTACTGTCACAGTACATTGTAGCACCGCCGCTTCTGGCGATGCTCACAATGACACTCCAGCGTCATTTCCACGAGCGGTTGGATGCATCAATGCTAGATGTGTCATCTGCAGGCGCAAGGCTTCAGCATGCTGCAGGCCTCTGTTTTATGTGTTTGAGGTCTGTAGTCTCCTCCTACCTACTTCATTCCTCTGAGCTGCTCCTCCTACCTACTTCATGAGGAGGGGTTTAAAGGGCAGACTGAGTCCTGACTCAGTTACCCTTATGTTGTTGTTCTGAGCAGTTCATTTATTTGGTATTCCTGATTCCTGTGTATGACCCGGCTTGTCTGTCCATCCATTCCGGTGTTGACCTGTGGCTCTGTCTGACCATTCTCCTTGTGCGTTCTGATTTGGCTTAGACATCCTTTCTGGCACAAACCTGTGGCTCTGGCTGACTACCCGCTTCGTGTATGACCAGGCTTGTCTGACTATCCACTCTAGTGTTGACCTGGGGCTCTGTAAACTACGCATCCAGCATACAAACACTTCAGTGGATATCCTATCTGGTGCAAACCTGTGGCTCTGACTGACTACCCACTCCATGTATAACCTGGCTTGTCTGACTACCTACTCTGGGGTTGACCTGGGGCTCTGTCCACTGCGCATCCAGCATACCAATGCTTCAGTGGATATCCTATCTGATGCAGACCTGTGGCTCTGGCTGACTACATGCTCCAGAGTCACAGGTTCGTACCACTGAAGCATTGGTTTGCTGAATACGCAGTGGACAGAGCCCCAGGTCAACACCAGAGTGGGTATTCAGACAAGCCAGGTCATACACGGAACAGGTAGTCAGGCAAGCCGCAGATCTGCACCTGAATGGTTGTTAGACAAGCCTAGGGTCATACACAAAGCAGATAGTCAGAAAAAGCCACAGGTCAGCACCAGATCTGGTAGTCAGACAAACTGAGTTATACACAGAGCTCAGGAAACACAACTGCACTGGAACACCACAAAAAGGCAATTGATGTGGTGCCCAAGCAGTTTAAGTACCAATTGCTCTACCTCCAGAAGGTGGAGCAATTGGGGTACTATGACTTTAAGGGCCAGGTCGCAACATCACAGGGGATTCCCTTGATGCGCGCCTGCACTCTGCAGAACAGACAGAGGAAGGAAGCTTGTTGCCCTCCAGGAAACCAGGGCAGTTGGCTATCAGGGAATCAGACGTGGCAAAGAGCCGTGAGGCAGCACACATGAGACTGGCCGCCCACAGACGCCCGGCACCGTCTCGGCAGATAAGCGAAATGCTTACACAGTGCTTGCCTCTTTGATCACCCTCTGTGTGTTATTTGTTATTTGCATTACTGTTTATATATTTCTAATAAAGGTGATCTTAACTATACTGTCTGACTCCTTGTCTTGCTTTCCTACCGTAACACCACCTCATTCATCGTTACCTCCCCCATCAAATGATAGCCACTCTGTAGATGTTAGGATGAGGCAATTCGTATCGACCCATTGCACACTGTGTGGTGCACTGACCACACATGGTAGTGTGGTGGAGGAGAATTGCAAGCAGGGCATTAAGCATCATCTGAGGAGATTCCATCCCACATAATATGTTAAGATGGTGGCAGGGAGGATTCATCATTACTATTAAACTATCAGCAAGATGTCATGTGTCCTTAGCGGGGTGTGGACAAGGGACATAGTGACAGCAGCTGTACTTGGTTTCTGGTGCCATGGTGTTTGGATAGAGTTATGCCAGGTGTTTTTTACCAAACACACTGTGCACATTGCAGTTGCTGATGAGAGGCACAGTTACTGCTCTCTTGGGAAACATTTCTATTCTAGTAACAACACACCCATGATTTTGGAGGAGGGACAGGTGGAGAAGAATTATTGGCCAAATTCTTCTTTTCTCCTCATATACCTGAAGTGGTGGGGGGTTAGTTATGGTGCTGCTACTGCCTCAGGCACATCACTGGAGCTAGTTATGGCAAGTGGACCCTTCATCATCCATCACCCATGTTACTGCTGTCATTTATCCCATTCACTTTGAGATGCCTAATCATCCTGCTGCTTAAACAAGGCAGCAGCAGCAAGAACAGCAGTCACAAATTCCACATCTACATCAAGGCATTTGACAAAAGCCGGTGGCCACTGGCCAAAATGACATGACTTGCTGGCACTAGACAAGTAGGGGATTTTTTTTTCTCAGGGCTTGTGCTTTAAAAAAAAACAACAAAAAAACAACACATTGGCCTACAAAGAAAAAAAAATGGGGGGGTTGTTTCTAACAAGTCTGAGTCCTGCAAATTAATGTTTCCTTAGGACTTGTGCCAAACATGTGTAAGTCCTACAAATCAGGGCTTAGTCCTCTAACAACAAATCTTTCAAATCATCCTCTACAAAAATACTCCGTCACATCAAGTATCAGTTTACCCCAGTGGCAGCTTATGTCAGGGGGTCCCTGTCTCTATCATACAAATTTTGTATTTTATTATATTTATTTATTTTTTTACCAGTCAAACCCCCCAAAAAAATAAACAAATTCCCTGTTCAACTGATTCTATTCCCAGACTCCACCCACCAACACAGGAACCCTCCTCAGACCCCTTTTATATCATGTCTTACAGGTATTTTTAATTGTATTTAGGATTTATTTTTTATTAACTGCCCCCCAGTAAACAACCCTCCCCAGAAAATTCCCTTTACAACTGATTGGTTCCCCACACTTCACCAACATAGGCACCCTCATGCCCCTTTTATTAGACTTGTGCGTTTTGTTTCAGCTAATTTCGGAATTCAGACGAATAAGGCGTATTCGGCATCATTCTGACCTTACGAAAGCCAAGGTCCACCCACATAAAAAAATCAGAATCAGAAACTCGGAAATTCAGACGGCGCTTTCCCACCTGAAACTACTACAATGTTGCTACATACTGTTAAAATAGATCTGGTAAAACAGGCGCTTTACAGTTCATGCAAAGTGCAGATATTAACCACATAAGGACACAAGCAATTTTGCCATTTTTGCTATGTGTGTGTGTGTTCAACCATAATTCCTATCTTTCTCATTTATTGCACAAACACGTTATATACCATTTTTTAAAGGGCTTTAATCTGATGTGACATATACAGTACGTATATAAGTGTGTAGGGGTTTATAAAATACCCCTTCCTGTCTCATTAGATATTTAATATTATTATTAATGTAGTTTAATGTATTTTTATTTTTCTTTGTTTAATTTAAATTTTTTATTGAATATTTTACATTTTTTTTTAAATTTGGCCGAATTCGGTGAATTTCGTCCGACTTCAACAGGTCAGGTCTGAAATTTGGATCCTCCGAATTAAAAAAAAAATATTTGTCCGAAATCGAATTTTACCGAAAATGTTTGCCGTGCACAAGTCTACCTTTTATACTATGCCTTTGGAAATAAAATAATATCTGCTATGTGTTGTATGTAAATTCAATGTTCTGACTGATTTCCATGGAATAAGCTAGGCGAAAAAAGCGGAAAAAATGCACTTTTCACTGGAAATTATCCGCCAAGCTGGAAGTGCCATTATTTTTCAATTTCAGTTTAAGGAGAACATTTCCGCCCATCCCTACTTAGAAGTGAATAAAATAGAGTTTATAATTCACTTTTTGAATTCAGATATATTGAAATTTTAAATTGTTTTCATTTGCATATCTTTTTCAGTTTTTATCATATTACTAATAACGGTTATGTTTTATTTTTGATACATTCCCATTCCCTGGGATAACCCACTGTGTTATTGAGGGTGGGTTTGGTACTGTAAATCTCTTCCTTGTCTTGGTAATTGTATCCTCAATTAAAGAATACCACATTCCCTCTGGTTGGCTGACACCCCAGAACGTTACCTTATAGTTTATACTTTCTAATTCTATTTGGTTTAAGCCACTGTGAGTATTTCAGTAGGCATGGAATGTTTGATATATAGTATGCATATTTATTTAAAACCTATCCTTTTATAGATTTTCCCCAGCTCCTATTCTAATACTTGCAATGTATCTCTTAGTTTTTCCCTTTTTGTGCTTCTAGGATAACATACCTTTCTGTGGATAAACTGATTGAAAATCAAGAACTAAAAGATCAGTAACCAGGACTCATTTTGTCAGTTGCATGACATATATGGTGCTAAAAATTAAGGTGTAAAAAATAGCATTTCTGTTCACTATCTTCAGTACACCATAAAGGTCAATATGTCTTTCTTCACTGATAAATACATTTTCTTAAATCTTCAGTATCCAACTAGTGTTGAGCGAGCGTGCTCGGCCGATGCTCGGATCGGCTCGAGCATCGCTCTGCTCGGCACATGGCGGTACTCGTCGAGTACCGCCATGTGCTCGCCCGCCATGTTCGGGTGGCGGGGATCTGTGCCGGAAGAGGCACAGATCAGAAGACGCTCCGCTGGACCACCAGGGACTGGAGGTACGGGGGCATTGCGGAGATGAAGGGGGCATTGCGGAGATGAAGGGGGACATTGTGGAAGAGGGGCATAGCGGAGATGAAGGGGGACATTGTGGAAGAGGGGCATAGAGTCTATGCCCCTCTTCCACAATGTCCCCCTTCATCTCCGCTATGCCCCTCTTCCACAATGTCCCCCTTCATCTCCTCTATGCCCCTCTTCCACAATGTCCCCCTTCATCTCCGCTATGCCCCTCTTCCACAATGTCCCCCTTCATCTCCTCTATGGCATAGAGGAGATGAAGGGGGACATTGTGGAAGAGGGGCGTAGCGGAGATGAAGGGGGACATTGTGGAAGAGGGGCATAGCGGAGATGAAGGGGGCATAGCGGAGATGAAGGGGGACATTGCGGAGATGAAGGGGGCATTCGGAGATGAAGGGGGCATAGCGGAGATGAAGGGGGGCATTGACCAGGCACCCTCCCCTCATCAGAGCAGGGGGTGCCTGGTGTAATGCTCGTGTCGCCCCATGCATTTCAATGGGGCTCGGGTGCTCGGCCGAGCACTCGAGCCTCAGGGGGTGCTCGGTCAGAGCACCCGAGCATCGGGGTGCTCGCTCAACACTATATCCAACACATTCTTGAACTTTTTCTCATGCTTTTACATTTTCTTCAGTAGAAGTATTCAGATTCTGAGTAAAATGTAAAGTGAACCCTGCATACATTCACAGCCTGGAAGAGTAGCTATTCATGGTCAATTAATTAGTACCTTATTAGAGAACTCCATCCATGGCACAAATGTATCTCATAATGGATAGTAAATTTAAGTGATAGAATCCACCTATTGGCTACCTATACCACTTTTCCAGAGCAGTGATTCAGACCATGCCCTTTAAGAAAGTCAGATTTTTAAGATACATTAGTGGTTATTCACTTCCATTGTTAGAATTTGGAAATTGCAGCATGACCAAGAAGAATGAAAAAGGAGTACTCTCCACAATCTTAAAGATCAAGACAAAGGCCCCAAGTAAGGCCAAAACGTTGATTCATTAAAGATTGCACTTTTTCATCTATTTGAAGTCCTGTGAGTGCAGTTCTTCTGCAATGGTAGGATCAGTATGATGTGCTTTAGGATATTTCCTCTTTGTGAAAGGCACTAGTGAGCTAAAAGAGACTGCACCCTGGGTAGGATACTTATACTATAGGGCCTCATCACTTTGAGGGCAGGCTCGTTCCTAGTTGAGCGTCTCTGACTAGCTCTTTGCATATGCAAATTATCCTTGGGACTAGTCACCCTAAGGGTAACAGGGTAATCCAGACGTGGACCCCTTGCTCACAGTGCCTAGCGAGATCACCTGCACCTCACTGACGAGGCCCAACAAGGCCAAAATGTACGTCTGGGGTTAGCTGCTTCTCTCATTGAGAGAGGAATTGCCTGGCACTTCATGGTTGACTGCCTTTTGGTAGGATCCTGTAATACTGAACGTGGCCCAACATATTTGATACCTATAATATGGCCCTTAGTTTGTTAATATGGCAAATTAAACAGCTGCTTAGGGTCCCCAGTGGTCACAGAGCCTTGCCCCCACTGAGTTTATGTTGTAGCCAAACCTCACCAGTTTAAACATCTAATTTTCTAGGCTGATCCGTGTGAAGAGAGAACCTCTCTGAGTCAGTGCTGTTATCCAGCTGTCATGTAATGTCATGTGAGAGAGTATGGTGGCATGAACAAAACCACACATGACAGAGAAAGCCAGGTCACATGTATTATTAAGCCTTTGAGTGCCAGAGGGACTGAACAGCAGCACAGAGAATGAGGAGATTGAGGAGGAGGAATGTGAAGGGTTGCTATCATCTATTACTGTTTTGGATCACTACTATGACCACTGATTAATGTGTGTCAATAATCTGAGAATGATGATAGCTTACATTAAAGTCAAAGATGATATATATATAACAAAGTGCCTCTGTGTAGTTTTAACACATTGTAATAAAACTGGTATCAACAAGTATAATAATAATAGCGATATAAATAGACTAGTTTATACAAATAATACATATATATAAAAACATATACTGAAAGATGATCTCCCATTAATGTACTGAAAGACGTAATAGCACTCACTTGTTATCTTAATAAATAGCCAGATTCATGAATGAGTAATAGTACCTCTCCCATCCTTTAGAACAATAGCGGGCAGAGAAGTTTTTCTCTCCCATAGTAACATAGTAAATTAGGTTGAATAAAGAAACAAGTCCATCAAGTTCAACCTTTGCCTCATACCCTAGTGACATGAGAACTGTATAGCGTTCCTACCACCAAATAAGTTAGTCTTTATCAGACCTTTGTGATTTGCCTACTAATATACAGCATAACCCTGTATGTTCCCCTTTGAAAGAAATGTTTCTAATCTTCTCTTAAATGTATCCATTGTATCTGCCATAACCACCTCCTTGGGCAACGAATTCCACAATTTAACAGACTTTACTGTAAAAAAACCCTTCCTCTGCTGAAGTCTAAGCCTCCTTTCCGATAATCTGAAAGGGGTGTCTCCTGGTCACCTGATCAGGCCTTGGAATGAATAGCTGACCACAGAGATACTTGTATTGACCTCTCAAATACTTGTACAATGTGGTAAGATCTACTCTTAGCCGTCTTTTCTCTAGAGTAAATAAAAAAAGTTTGCCTAGTCGTTCCTCATACGTTAAGTCCTCCATTCCATTAATTAATTTTGTTACTCTTCACAATACCCTCTCTAGTTCTAGTATTTCCTTTTTCAGAACTGGTGCCCAAAACTGTTCTGCATATTCGAGGTGAGGTCTTACCAATGATTTGTACAATGGCAAGATTATGTTATCCACTTATCACGGTATCCGTGCTATTTGGCGACATTCTGTCAATATTCCTCTACTGCTTCCTCTATTGGCTGCTCTGTTGTTGTCCTGCCCAGCATTTGTCCTTAAATGCTGGGTTCTGGCACTTCTCCGGTGCCCTTTAGTGGTGTTCCAGTACCAGCGCTTGTTCCTGATTCTTGTGAGCTCTCAGTGTATCGACCCGGCCTGCCTGACTACTCTGCATCTTGTTTCCTGCCTGTGCACCGACCCGGACTGCCTGACCATTCTGCTTCTCATCTCCTGTGTATCGACCAGGCTTGGCTGACGTTCCTGCTTCGTGTACCGACCCGGCCCGGCTGACGTTCCTGCTCCATGTACCGACTTGGATTGGCTGATGTTCCTGCTCCGTGTACCGACCTGGCCCGGCTGACATTCCTGCTCCGTGTACTGACTCTGACTGTGTTACGCTCCTGCTCTATGTGGATTCTGCCTGGTTGGGCTGCTGTGGGGCAGTGCCTCCTCTGCACACTCTGACCGGTCTCCGGTTATGGTAGTGCTAGTCCCTCGCTGTCTCTGGACAGCTCTGCAGATTGGTCTCGATTTCCTCTGTGTCGCCCAGGCGACATTCCTATGTGTCGGCCTTACTTGCAGTTCCAGGTTGGGTGCCTCTCAGGCCGAATTGCTCAGTTTCCTTTATTGCTACGGCAGTGCTCACTTTGACCAGATTCCGTTACTGCTACAACACTGCTCAAGCTGCTCAGTCTCCGTTACTGCTACGGCAGTGTCCAGTTGCTTAGTCTCCGTTACTGCTATGGCAGTGCTCCTATTGCTCAGTCTCCGTTACTGCTACGGCAGTGCTCAAGTTGCTCAGTTTCTTTTAATGCTACGGCAGTGTCCAGTTGATTAGTCTCCGTTACTGCCACAGCAGTGCTCAAGTTGCACAGTCTCCGTTATTGCCAAGGCAGTGCTCAAGTTGCTCGGTCTCCGTTACTGCTACGGCAGTGTTTAAGTTGCTCAGTCTCCATTACTGCTACGGCAGTGTTCAAGTTGCTTAGTCTCCGTTACTGCTACGGCAGTGCTTAAGTTGCTCAGTCTTCGTTACTGCTACAGCAGTCCACAATTGTCTGGTATTCATTATCTTGGGCGTTAGTCGAGTTGAAGCTCTCACCTCTGTTTGAGCTTCTTAAAGGGCCTTGCACTATTAAGGCCTATCAACATTCACTGCCTAATATTAACCCATTCAGTACTGACAAGCTGGGACTCACACAAGATCTGCCTGGCCTGTGTCAGTATATTGTTCTATGGACTATCTACATATACTGGACCTGTGTGGGCCTACCTCTGTATAACCTGTCTTGTGGCTGTACTATATTATGTATATATTACAGGACCCGTGAGGGTTATTTTGTTCTTCACTGTTTAATAAAATTGTGTTTTATCCAAACCTACTGTGTCTGTGTGTCGAACAAACCATTACACCATTCTAGCTTCAATACCCCTTTTATTCAAGACAGGATTTTGTTTGCTTTTGCCACTGCTATTTGCCACTGGTCACCGTTTCTAAGTTTGTAGTTTACAAGGATACCCAGGTCTTTCTCTAGCAATGAGTCCCCTAAAATGATTCCATTAAATTTATAAGTAGCATTGGGATCTTTAAAGACATATTTTCTGTGATCTTTTTCCGATGGAAAGAGGAAAACTGAGTGTTTTCCACAAAAGTTCCAGAGGGAACAAAGCTTCTAATGACTTCTCAGAGTCACTAGCCTCAGTGTCTATCCAGCTTCTCTTTTTTAGAAAACATTTGTGGTAGTCATAGTGCCAGAAACCACTATTAACTGCTATGTAGCCCCTTTATGTTTTTTTACATATTTGATTTCAACTTATTTTCTCTATCTCCCTCACTCTGTTTCCTTCCACTCTGCTTTACAAAACACTACAGTGCAGAAAATTATGGTTTTAGTCAGTATATGGATGGGAAGTTTCACCCTCTTGAATAACGTAGGTTGGGAATAGGTTTCTGTATGGGAAACATTTCCTTCTGGAAAAGCAGAAAACCATGCGCTTTCCGTTAAATTTTCTGCAGGAACAAAATGGAACTTTTCACCCCCATCCCTATTTGAAGGCCGGATGTACTATGATTCCATAAGAAAACAGGCCCAGAACCAATTTTTGTGTGCTGCACTGACCTATTGCTTATATACTTAACTATCAACACCAAAGTATTTCCATTAATGCCACTTACATCAAGGAGAGGACAGTTGGGGAGTGTATGAATGTTTCAGGGCATTCCATTCCTCTGCTCTTTTACCTGATCATGCTATAGGGGAAGCATTCGTCTTAACAATGGAATAGTATGTGCACCTGTATAAACTAAACTGAACATATTCTCTTTTAAATACCACAAAGTGTTGCCCCAGGATTTTTAGGCTAAAGAAAATTAGCTTTCTGACATTTGTTCATTAAAGGAATAGTAATGTTTCACAAAAAAACAGCTCCAATTAATCTTCATAGTATTTGGACCATGGAGAGTGTTATTTCAATACTGTTCGCGTTGTAGTTGAAGAGTGATTGAATGATAAAGTATTCCCCTCCTGCCGCTTTTACTGATGTAACACTGCTCACCTCAGAGCAGCAAGACTGTCCAGATAGATTGTAGCGAGGGACAATCTTCAGTGAGCATAAGGAAAAACCTGAAAAACCTGTCAAGGGGGAGACAGAGTTTTCCTTATGCTCACAGTAAGACTGTCCCTTGCTGAGACCTGTCCGGTCAATAGACCAGATTCCACATCTGAGGGGAGGTGGCTTGCACTAGGTAAAAGGGGCGGGAGGGGGAGACACCTCTGACACTCAAAGGCTTAAATTACACGTGTGTATATATATAGAATATGTGTTAGTGATGTCTACCGATACTTTAATAGAGAATTCATATGTTTTGATTTCTCATCCATGCCTTATTTGTTAATGGGGTAACAGGTTTCAGTTGCATAGAAAGATGATAAACAGAATATGGGACACATCAGCAAATTAATAATTTGCATATCTCAGACTGCCTATTGGTTAGTGCAATTTACAAAGCCCTATGGGCCTATGGGAACTCTGAGGGAACCATTTGCATTATAATGGAGAACTTACATTTGTAAATTATTTAAATGGGGATTTTAACCTCTTGAATGTTAGAGACGTCTCCACTTCTCGCTACCATTTAAGGGGTTAAAATTCCTATTTAAATCAATGGGAATTATTGATTCTCCCCTATGAGGCAAATGGTTTGCCTCAGAATCCTTCCACTTTTCTTATGAACATATAGCCATATGTATACTCATTCCTGAGGTTGTAAATTTCTCTCTATCTATGCCTTATTTTCTCCCCCACCATGACTTCTTTTCTCCCTTTCCATTACCTCTTTTTCCCCTCCATGTCTCTTTTCTCTCCTCAGTGTGGGATAAAAGATTACAAACTCTGATTTTTCACGGGAGTCACAGCATTATTAGATGCCAAAGCACATCTAATAATTGCCCAATCAATAAAAAGGGGGATAAAACATTTTTTAGATATATAAGTGAAAGGAGGAAAATGAAACAACGAATATTTAGACTGAAAACAAAACGTGGAAACTATGTAATTGAGAATAAAAGGCTAGCTGACTGTCTCAATCAATATTTCTGTTCAGTTTTTACAAAGGAAGATGAAGGGAAGGGACCCTGTTAGAAAAAAAGAAATGGAAAGACATAGGAAACATGCATATTTACAGAGGAAGAAGTTTAACTTTCTAAGATAAAAACAGATAAATCAATGGGACCAGATGGGATACACCCAAAGTTATAAAAACTTGGCGCTATGTAAGTAAACATATTCATTCATTCCCAAACCATCTCCTGTATTTTTCTTCTCTTTCTCCCCCCCCCCGCACACTCTGCCTTGCAAAGGGTATTTACGACCCTCTGCAAAAAGAGTGTGGATTTTCTCTTGGTCCCTGTCTTATCAGCAGTCCCACTGTGTTAACCCCAGCAAACAACACAGCTTTGAATTCAATGTATTAATTGTATTGACTGTATTAACTGTGAATTCTGTGTCCTTGTGCTCAGAAATGCTTTAGACTTGAGAAAGGGAGTTAATCCTGAAAGTTTGTCAATCCATAATTATGTTAGTCCAATAAAAAAGGTATTACAAGATATTATTTTTTTTGTTATTTTAGATCTACATCACTGGACTAATACTGCTACAATTTCAACTCTATGACTTAAAGGTAGGCAGGCAATATAACAAAGCAGTGGGGAATGCAAGCAGGGTGCTGGGTTGTATAGCTAGGGGCATTAGTAGCAGAAAAAGGGAAGTGGTCATGCCACTCTACAGATCTCTAGTTAGACCCCATCTCCAGGATATAGATACTCTAGGAAAATTCAGAGAAGGGTTACTAAAATTGTAACTGGTTGACAGGAAAAGAAATATCAGGATAGACTAAAGGATCTGAACATTTATATCTCGGAGGAGAGAAGAGAGAGAGGATATGATAGAAACATTCAAATACGTGAAGGGATTCAACAAAGTGCAGGATGGATGCACATTTCAAAGGAGTAAAAATGTTAGGACAAGAGGCCATAGTCTAAAACTAGAAGGACACAGGTTTAGACGTAAGGTAAGAAAGTTTTACTTCACTGAGAGGGTAGTAGATAAGTGGAATAGCCTACCAACAGAAGTGGTAGAAGTTAATACAGTGACAGAATTTAAGCATGCATGGGATAGACAAAAGGCTGTCCTTAACATAAGAAAAGACTAAGGACCAAATAAGGTTTGAGGATTTTACAGTAGGAAAATGGGCAGACTAGACGGGACAAGTAGTTCTTATCTGCCATCAAATTCTATGATTCTATTATTCTATGATTACAAAACCTGGTGCGTCATGTGGGTCACAAGATTGCAAGCTCTGTTATTTAATGTGGGACACTATGGACGGCATAGATGTATGTTTGATAGATGGATTTTTGATGCAAATATGTTTTTTTATATTCTACATGTTACTGCATTTACATAACTATGAGGAACACTGTGTATTGGAGACCTTTCCAGAATTCAAGGGGTTAAAGAACAATAGAATTTCCTAATAATAAACCCCATGCTTAGTGGCTACTACGAATTAATTTTGCGTGGATTGGTTCTCAAAAATTAAGATTTAATTAGCAAGGGATATAACATGCATAAAAACAGATATGATACATTTTGATACTAAACAAATAAATCAATATGAGGCGCAAACGCCTGAGGAAGAGGCTAGTGTGCTTTGAAACGCGTTTGAAAGAGGAGGAGGTTTGGCATATTCATATATATATTCATATATGGAAAAGTAGTGAAAAAATAAGACCTGGTCTGAGATATTTCCATGTGCATTTGAGAAGTAATAATAGTATAGACCATACAAGACGCCATTCAAAGAACGAGCAGGTGTGGGACTCTCAATGGACACGCGAAAAAAGCAGATGCAGTTGTTCTGAGAGTGAAGCTGCTATAGGTATAAACATACCAAGTGAAAATCAAGGTATGGTCGGTGAGAACTGGGCTGTGAAAAAAATGATATAAGGCAAGTTAATAAAGATATATAGTGTGTGGATCTCTCATTGGACGCGAGAAATAAACAGCGCATTGTTGTTCTGAGAGTGAAGCCGCTTTCTTGATGTATATATGAAGAGAAAGTGAAGGTATGGTCTATGTTGGTTTGCGGAGTAAAAGATATTTGATTAAGTGATTTATTCACATCTTGCACAACTATGAGATATATGTTACATTGATATCTCGGATAAAGATCCGCTATACATGAGATATACCTGCACTAAGGATTTGTATGCTGCACAAGTTTAAGTATTTACATTGTGTCTATGGGATTCAAGTTTAAACATATTGTATCGATAAAGAACTAAATAGAGGAAGTTTAAGAAGGATCAAGAAAACATTGGAGTGACTTTCCCTTTAAGATTGTATACGAGTGATCATGCTTTATTTGAACTTTTATGCATGATTGAATATTTTATATTTTTTATTATTTTTTATTATTTTTATTTTTTCATTAAAAAGTGAGTTTTATTTTTTAGTTTTTTATATTTTTTGGAGATTTTTAATTTTTGGATGATCATCCGTACATAAGAATTCATTGACATATTGTAGAGGTATAGTTTATGAATAGCTGCTTCCTGACTCCCCTATAGGGTTTTCTATTGGAGGTAGTGTATCATATATTAGTGATTGAACTATATTAAGGTTCAGGTGACATATGTTGTCTCACGGACCTTTTTAATAGCGGTATTTAGGAAATTTATGGTCTTGGAATTTTAGAGTCCGGAGATTGGGATGACATTTATAGTGCACTGTTTTTGAATTCCTGCAGTTTGGTTTTGATGTAGGTTGATGTTTTTTGGTGACACTTGCGTAGTGGTAGAGACGACCATATATAGGGAGTAAGTCTTGATTTTAACGCAGTGAAACCAAGACCTCTGCTACATATATCCGCTGCTGGGAGTTGATTGGGAGCTCACGGACTGCTATCCGAAACAATGGAGTGTTTTAGGAGGTATTACTTTATATTGTGAATGTTTATGATATATTGAGATTAAAAGATTGTTCAGACATACAAATTTATCTTTCTGTATTTTTTAGATAAGTATTGTCTAAATATTAGGATATTACTATATGGTATCCTCTGTTCTTTGAAGAATTATTGAGCGCTGGTCTTTTGGGGTATAGATATAAAATTTTGAAGGATGCCAGGACTCCAAATTATACAAACTCAACTCAGGAAGCCTTCAAAAGGAGGAGTTTGACATCCTAGAGTACTGGAACAAAGAATCCTGTCTGCTTCTATGGACGAAATGAGCACTGCTAATTAAAGGGATAGTAATGTTTCACAAAAAAGCAGTTCAGAGTATTCTTCATAGTATTTACGCCATGGAGAGTGTTATTTCAGTGTTATGTCCGAATTGTAGTTCAAGAGTAATTGAATGATAAAGTATCCCCCTCCCTCCACTTTTACTGATGTAACACTGCTCACCTCAGAGCAGCAAGACTGTCCGGATGGATCGCAGAGAGGGACAATCTTCAGTGAGCATAAGGAAAAACCTGTCGAGGGGGCAGGGCTTTCCTTATGCTCACAGTAAGAAGATTGTCTCTTACTGTGAGCTGTCTGGTCTCAGGACCAGATTCCACATTTGAGGTGAGGTGGCTTACACTAGGTAAAAGGGGCAGGAGGGGGATACTTTATCATTCAATTGCTCTTGAACTACAACTCTGACAGTATTGAAATAACACTCTCCATGGCCCAAATGCTATGAAGACTAATCAGAGCTGCTTTTTTTGTGAAATATTACTATCACTTTAACCCTTTGAGTGCCAGAGGGGTAAGGCATGCCTTGCAATGTGTTCCATATCCCTCTGCACTCAAAGGGTTAAAGCTTACCTTTTCAATATTACATCCACAGAACTGATTTATAATGGCCATAAGGTTTTTTTTCCCCTTAGATCAAAGACAGTGGAGTTTTAATAATAGCAGATATTTGTGTTCTTTTAAAATCTACATTTGGATAAGTGGAAATCTGAGAATTATTCATTGGTCCCCTATGGTGCAGCGGATTTGCCCCAAAATTCAGCTTCACAAATACGGCCCTTTATTTGAAAGATCTGAAACCCTCCCAGCCGCCTGCTGTCCAGTTGATACAATAAGGCTGAGGCAATGGGTCTTCTTGAAGTCCTTAAAACAATAAACTCTGGACAAGAAAATTAACCATTTGTTGAGTTTGTAGAAATGTTATCCAGAAGCAAGCATCCTAGTGACGAACAAAACAAAAACTTAAATATTATACTATGGGCCTTATCCAAAAGAGAAAAGAGGAGTAATTCTGGAGAAAAACAACTGCACCATGGATAGAAATAAAAATTCACAAAATTCCCACAGTTTTAAATGCGTTGAAGACCTCTCTACCATCCAAGGGGTTAAAAGTCCCCTTTAAATCAGTGGGATGTTTTATTTATCTCCTATGTTGCTGTAGGTTCCCTCTATAATTGCTCCTCATTTCTTTTGTAGAATAAGCCCTATGTTTGCTGAATGTGCACAATACACTTTATTTATACAGGAAGATATATTGCTTGCCCTTGACCACACAGGAAGAGCAAATTACCATTCCATGCTTCAGTCCTCAATAAGGTAAAATACCATGCATGCCTACAATGGATGGCCATGTAGTATGAGGTGAATGCCCTTGGTTCACTTATTTTTGGGCATCCTGTTGAAAGTCAGCTGAGATTGACCAAAACAGCTGAGGTATTTAACATCTCAGTATATGTATATACTAGTGTAAAAGTCAATGTACACGGGCCAAGGTCCGGATGATGTTAAGAGGCCGGTCCTGCTCTGCGTCCTGCCGCCGACGCAGTCATGCACTGTAGAGACTGCCCGAAAGCACAGAATGCTCCCAGCACAGAACTCCCAGCATTCTGTGTGTTCAGGCAGTTTCTACTGCACATGGCAGCTTCTGACAAACATCTTAGCAAATTATTATATAGGATATATATATTCACCTTTTGGAGACTTGGATATGCATTTCTGTACAATGTATACTAAGTCTCAAGTCTTATGATGACAATGATTATTTGGGGCCCTCTAGACAAAGGCACCCTTAGTGCAACCTATGGCCATGCAGAGCAATTCCGAATTAAATAATAAACACATGGTGATACACCACTACAGAACAAGGTGACCCCATGTCTTTGCTCCTCCTGATGCCCTCTTTACTACTGATTGTCCAGCTGATAGCACTGGAATATCAACAATCACAACTATGATGAGGAGTGTGGCACCCCTCCCTCTACACAACCCACATTTCTTTTGAATTCTCTGGGATCTCTACCTTTGGGAAATATACAATTTTAGGGTATTACTTTGATTTTATGGGGTAATGATGCCTTAAATTATGATTTGTGCATTTTGGCTATCCTCGTGAAAATATAAATTGTAAATACTATTACGTGCCGCTTTGGGGACCCTAGGAATAAAACACATATGTGCACCTATACATATTGGGAGTCAGTTTACTGAGAAGATATGTGGCATTCATAGTACATACATTTTTTTTGCTACACTAAACTTGTAAATTGTGACTTTAGTGTAAATTTCTGAAACATTTTGGAAAGCCCCTATTTTTAACATAATTTTCTTGCTTGATCATTTTGTGTAGGAAGACCTTAAGCCACTTCCTGTTTATTTAGATTGGCTATGTTCTAGAAGTTTATGTTATTATATCATTATTTAGCTGTTTTAGTGCAGGTTCCAAGTATCCAATGGAATGTACACTTTGAGTCAATAAAGTTTTAAACACTCCTTTGTTGTCTTGTTAATTAGGGATCTGTGCCATCCATACATGTAATTAAAACTACTATACTTATTTGGTACCAGTGTACCTGGAGGTTGCATGACTTTTAAAAATAGTTAGAACTTTCAAAAACTTAAATATGTTTGACATCTAGGAGGTTATGCACTAAGGAATGATAAAGAGGTGATAAAGTGGATATAACTTCTCCAGTGATATCACATCTCCAATTCCTATGTTATTCTATAGAGCCAATGCACTAAGATCTCTTCCACTTGAGAGATTTTAGTGCGTAGGCTCCACAGAATAACACAGGAATTGGAGACGTGATATCATTGGAGAAGTCATCTCCACTATATTACCACTTTATCATACCTTAGTGCATAACCCAAGTGTATATTAGCGACATAAGTATTTTTTTTTTCATATTTTTGACATCATATTTTGTCACAAGATGCTAAATTTAATTCAACTGAGACAACATGAAATGGTTGAATTTGATTTGCAAAAAAATATATATTTTCCTTGCATAACTAGAAATTTACTAAATTTACTCAATTTTAACTAAACGGATATCAAAAACAATAAAAATGCATCCAGCCTCAAGGGTACAAAATAGCAGACCACTCTAGAATTTAAGGGGTTAAAGCCCCATTTACTCAATGGGAAATTTTATTTGTCCCCATGGTACAGCTGGCGTGCCTAGAATTGTTCCATTTCTTTAATATATCAGCCTTGGTGTGGATGAATAGTAGGTTGATGGTGGTCATTCCACCAGATACACTCTAGCCTTTCCAATGAAAACAAACAACCAGAAATCTCAACAGTAGCTTTTTTCTGCTACTTGAGAACCTTATTTTAAGTATAATGACTTGCACCAGCCTCCTTCTCAAAAAACAGCAGCCTGCATATGTTTTATTTAAAGGGGAAGTAAGACCTCCTAAAAATACCCCTCCCAACATACACGCATACAAACTCACTGTACTATGGGCAGAAAATCCTAATTGCTCAGGTGAATTTTTTTCCTTGCTCTGTGATTCAAGAGATAACATTATCATTCAGTCCTGGATGTCATATCCACGGAGGCAGACATAACTGTTGCAAGCAAAACAAAAGGACACAATCTCCACCCACTACACATGGTAATCATAACATTAGTGTTGAGCGAGCACCCCGATGCTCGGGTGTTCGGGTGCTCTGACCGAGCACCCCCTGAGGCTCGAGTGCTCGGCCGAGCACCCGAACCCCATTGCATTAAATGGGAGGACTCGAGCATTACACCAGGCACCCCCTGCTCTGATGAGGGGAGGGTGCCTGGTCAATGCCCCCCTTCATCTCCACAATGCCCCTCTTCCACAATGTCCCCCTTCCACAATGTCCCCCTTCATCTCCGCAATGTCCCCCTTCATCTCCGCAATGCCCCCTTCATCTCCGCAATGCCCCCTTCATCTCTGCAATGCCCCCCTTCCACAATGTCCCCCTTCCACAATGTCCCCCTTCATCTCCGCAATGTCCCCCTTCATCTCCGCAATGCCCCCTTCATCTCCGCAATGCCCCCTTCATCTCCGCAATGCCCCCTTTCCACAATGTCCCCCTTCATCTCCGCAATGTCCCCCTTCATCTCCGCAATGCCCCCTTCATCTCCGCAATGCCCCCTACCTCCAGTCCCTGGTGGTCCAGCGGAGCGTCTGCAAGATCTGTGCCTCCTCCGGCACAGATCCCTGCCACCCGAACATGGCGGGCGAGCACATGGCGGTACTCATACGAGTACCGCCATGTGCCGAGCAGAGCGATGCTCGAGCCGATCCGAGCATCGGCCGAGCATGCTCGCTCAACACTACATAACATCTTAGGGATCAGAGAAGTGTGAACCTCATAGCTTCACAATGACTCACACACCCCTTTTGCTCCTTAACCCTTTAACAACCAGTCATGGCAGCAAGTAGCCTGCAATTAGGGCCCACAGGGCCTTTTTTTTGGCTCATTGGGTTCTGGGGTCCCTGAGCTGTGTGCAGCCATGCAGGGACCCCAGAATTCCATGACGTGTCAAGGCATGTCAAGGGTCCTTAAGTGGTTAAAAGGCTTATGTCGGTTTATTTCTCCTTCTGTAAAAAAAACAGATAACAATTCTCCTGTCTGCCTCTATGTTCATGACATCCAGAAGTGATTAAAGATGTTAACTTTTCAGCCAGGGA
The DNA here is from genome assembly GCA_037306005.1 of Rhinophrynus dorsalis. Lineage (NCBI taxonomy): Eukaryota > Metazoa > Chordata > Amphibia > Anura > Rhinophrynidae > Rhinophrynus > Rhinophrynus dorsalis. The sequence continues at coordinate 327,015,992 of CM074718.1, read as the reverse complement.
GCATTAAAAAAGTCATAGTGACCATTAGGATTTTCATGACACAGTAATGTAGGTGGGAGTTTTCATTAGGAGGTAATAATTCCTCTTTAAAAGCTTTTCCTGTGACAATCAATGGCTCTCTACAGACATTCTGTTGTCTACATTATGTAGCAACAGAAGCCCTCCACATATGTATTTAGCATGTCCAGGACATACTTGAAAACGAGAGAAATCTCAATGTATTCTTTGTGGTAAAACATTTTGTAAATAAATAGCAGTGGTATTAAAATATCAAGGAAAGTTCAAGCAATAAAGTTACAGTTAGGGATATATGTGAAAGATAAACATATAGCAACTCTGGGGCAAGTAGAAGAATGTGGTGCACATGGAAAAATAAATAAATAAAATGCCCACTGATTGAAATAAGGCTATAAATTGTACCTGCCACCTTGATTCAAGCTCGCATAATTGTGAATGGCATAAAAAACTGCCTATGTGTCATGTTGGCTAAAAGATCAGATATAAAGTTAAAGGGATGGTAAAATATATTGTACTTGTATATTGTACTTTTATCCCCTGAGTAAAAAAAGGATACTCCCACTGCTGAAAGGTGTTTTATTCAAAAGTTATTACAATTCAAACTTAAATTTTTTTAGCTGCAGTATCACAGTGGCCTGAAATTTTACAGTGGAGCTGTTGCTACACCATCCTATCGAGACTGACTGTCCATAGGATGGTGTAGTAACATCGCTACTGTACAATTTCAGGCCACTGTGATACTGCACCTAAAATATTCACGTTTGAGCTGTAATAACTTTTGAATTAAACACCTTTCAGCAGTGGGAGTATCCTTTTTTACTCAGGGGGATAAATGCTACAACATATATTTTTTTACATTTTATATATTACTATCTCTTTAAGGAGATATTCATACTTGGTAGTGTATGCTAATGTACATTAATATAGTCTGCTTCATATGCTAATGAAGCTTTTTCAGGGGTGTTTTTTATGCTATTAAGAATTGTTCTACACCAGGAGACTTTCACTGTCACTTTTCCCAGAAATAGAAGTGTGAATATTTCTAAACTATACATTTGCTGGAATATTGGTTAATATGACATATAGGCAGTTTTGAATGTCGTTTTGTGATATGTAAAAAATAATTCAAGGTGACAGGTCCACTTTAACCCCTCGTATGCTAGAAATGTCCCAAAACACTGAGAACTCTCCAACTATCTTTATTTGATACATATGGTACAACTGAAATGTCCTGGAACTGCTTCCATTTTGTGTTTATATATAGGTATGTTCCATAGGATTTTATGCAAAGTGGCACAATTTTGAGACAGACATCTGGACTATTTTATATTAATCTGTTTTGCTTATCCCTTTAAGAGCATAAGGGAAGCACAACACATTGCTTTGCAGTGCATTACAGACCCCTATGTTGCTTAAAGGGTTGGCTATGATCACATGGATGACTTCACTGCATTATATATATGAGGTCATTTACTTTCATGGGCGTACCTGGGAACACTCAGGTTTTTGACAGAATCTCAGGGTCTCAGGCTGAAGGGCCAAATTCTCAGGGTGAGAGAGTCCAGTGCTACCTACTACATGATCTGCACCAATTAACTGCTTCTTTAGTCATGAAATTGGTGCCATTTCTAGGGAAAAGTCCTGCTTGTATTGTGTTTAAAGAGTTAGTAATGTCCCCTAAAAAAATATTTAGATTTAGGTAGGGATTGAAAAAATAAACTAATTACAACAAACCCTATCTCTCAAACTGCTATGGTTTGAGAGATATAGGGATTCAAAATTCCCCCCTCTCTTCCCCTTCTCCTGATGTCAGCGTCTAGCTGACAGCAGGGGATCCCAGTCTGGGGACCAGCAGGAGGCTCTGCAGCAGAGCCGAAATCCTGGTACTTAAAAATAATTCATTTACTGGAAAGGTCTACAAAGTGTGCTTTCAAACCAGGCACACTTTGTAGACAGTTCAAATGAATGAATTATTTTTAAATACTGTGATTTTGGCTCTGCTGCAGAGCCTCCTCAAGCCATACGACTTGAATCTCCTGTTGTCAGCTTTACAGTTGACATCAGGAGAAGGGGAGGGAGGGGGGAACTTTGAATCCCTATATCTCTCAAACCACAGCAGTTTGAGAGATAGGGTTTGTTGCAATTAGTTTATTTTTTCAGTCTCTACCTAAACCTAAATATTTTTTATGGGACATTACTGTCCCTTTAAGTAGTGAGATCTCTATAGGTTTCATTGAAGACTGATCAGTAAAAATATAGAACTTTGTTCACAGAAGAAAAAACAATAAAATAGTAACTTAGAAATGTAAAATTTAACTGATCAAGCAGTATGCAGGAAAACAAAAGGGGAGGAGGGAGGAGTAAGAATCAAAGAATATATGGGAAACACAAGTGCGAAAGAAAAGCACCTATGCCCCAGGTGGAGGATCACAACTCCCCAGGCACCCAGTAACCACCAGCATCCTCCTGTCACCAGCCCCATTCCCATCCCGGATGACTATGAGGTAGGGCTGTCCCTCCAGGTATCCCATATCTGGTAAAATGTCTGCATGGTATTGTTAAGGCTGTGTTTGTATGATTTCCTCAAATACCAAGTTCAATTTCACTCAATCCACCACCATCAGCCAAGATGGCACAGTAGCAGTTTTCCACATTCTAGTCAAGCAGAGCCTGGCCATGGACAAAACTAAGATAATAATGTATTGTATGGGGTTTGGTATGAGCTCAAGCCCAAGTGCAGCAGAGCCACCTCCGGGCATGGAGGCAAAGCTCGGTAAAACACCGAACTGAGACCCCAAATTCAAGCATCCCAAATTGGGTGAATAAATGGACATGTTCACCAAACATGGAAAATAGCTCCTCTCTTATTACAGCCCCTCCAGCATGAAGCTTAGCTACCCTACCTGGAGCAAGGTACCATCTCAGGGCCAGCTTCAAGGGAGCCTTCGTATGGTTGGAACATTTAGTCTTCTTGGCAGATAAGTCGAAAGCTCCCATATACTCCTGTGAGTCAAAGGACCAACCAAGGTCCAGTTCCCATTGACTCATGCTCCTAGATAAGAAACAAGGCCACTAGCTACATGCAAGGATCTTAAAGGGATAGTAATACTTAAAATGTAAAAAAAAATATGTTGTAGGGTTTATCCCTCTGAGTAAAACAAGGGTGCTCCCAATGCTGAAAGGTGTTTTTTTCAAAAAGGTTTCCATAGGATGGTGTAGCAACAGTGCCACTGTACAATTTCAGGCCACTGTGATATTGCACCTAAAAATTCAACTTTGAGCTGTAATGACTTTTGAATAAAACACCTTTCAGCAGTGGGAGTAACTTTGTTTTACTCAGTGGATAAACCCTACAACATATTTTTTTTTACATTTTAAGTATTACTATCCCTTTAAATAGAAACATGTAGGTATTTAAAGCTGTCTGAGCCAGGGAGTCCAAATATATCCTGCAGCAAGCAAAATAGCTTAAGGCTGTTGGGCTGATATAGATGTTTAAAATGGATTATGCCATGCGACCTCTAAGTAGCAAAAGATAAATCAGGAATTTGAGATTGGATATAAGCCATGGGCAGGGAAGCCGATGGAAATGGAGCAAGACAATGGAATTTATTAAGTCTGTCCCAAAGCCTCATGATAACGATGCCAGCCTCATTGATGGAAGGCCAGATTTTCGAAGGAATCCATAAAACCTCCAACAGCAATCCAGTTTGCAAAAAGTGTGACTCAATCTGAATCCAGTCCTTGGAAGTTAGAGGGCAATTCCACATCAAGGCCTGGTCCAAAACTGCTAAACTGTGATAAAGGAGAAAATTGGGAACCGTCAGCCCCCCCCGGCATCTAACTTACGGCATAATAGAGAATAAGACTTGGGGTCTACTGTCTCCCCATATTAAGGAGGAGTTTATATGCTGGAGGCTTGAGAAAATATGATACTTGTCTGATGATCAGAAGAGTTAGAAAAATATACAACAATATAGGCAAAACATTCATCTTAATGGCTGGTATTTGTCCCAGCCAGGAAAGGTTGAAAGTTTTCCATTGAGAAAAGGAGGACCTAATGTTATGTAGCAATGGTTCATAACTCAACAAAAATATGTGGGGACTTCTTCACTCTCAAATACAGGAGATAAGAGTCTCTCCAAGTATATGGGTATGTCAGTTTCAAAGAATCTATCATTGATGATGGTAGGTTTAAGCCCAGAGCTTCAGATTTAACTGTGTTGACCTTGTATAGGGAGACCCTGCAGAAATCATCTAATTATCCATGTAAGTGGGGCAGGGATTCTAGAAGATTGGTAAGTGTCAAAATTACAATCATCCACGAACTAATTAATTTTATGGGTAATGTCGCCAATGCGCATGCCCTTGATCAAAGGCTCTTGCCTAATAAGTTCAAATATAGGCTCCATCACTAAGGCTAACTGAAGGTGAGAAAGGGGGCAGTCTTTCTGAGTGCTGCTGGTTATAGAGAATGCTGAAGATAGAAACCCCTCAGAGAGTACTGCAGCAGTGAGTAAAAAAGCATTATAATAGCTCTGAGAAACCATTTTGGCATGCCAGTCTTGCACAGGGTCAGCACAAGAAACCTCCAAGGCCAACAGCAATGTATGAGTACTAGTGAACCTAGAATAGGTGATAAATAATATTCAGTAATCTCCTAGTGTTATCGCATGCCTGCCTTTTTCGGATGAAGCCCACCTGATCCAGGGAAACAAGAATATGAAGAAGCGGATTTAGTGGGGGAAAGGCAGAGGTGTGTCACAAAGCAGGAGCACATGGTTCTGCCAATCATTGTAGTTTGAGTGCAGCATGGCATCCTCCAACATTTTCACATTGGATTAACTGCCTTACTGTCCAATAGGCCACAGTACATATCAGACATGCTAATTTCTGGATTCCCAACACATGAACACATATAAGTTTTATAGTATTCTGCATTAGAGTGCATTATACAAGCAAAAATTGTCAATGGGGGCAATTGCTTTCACAAGGTTAAGTTTAGCTCAGCATTATTGCTGCTCCAAAGTGGTTTATGCGAATAAGGTCTAAAGGTAACTATGATTAGTAAAAAAAAATAACAAAGAAATATTATATGATAGCTTCCTTGTAGTCAAGAAAAAGTAATCTTTGAAAAGACATGAAAATAAAAAGATAATATATTTCTTATTATCTGCTTTATATTTTATGTATTTGGTAACACTTATGTATAAAATCGATGCAATGCAATTCTGGGGCAAATCATTTGCAGCATCATAATTGCCAAAACTCACATTGATTTGAATGGGGCTTTTAACACCTTGAATGACAGAGAAGTCTAAAACACATTGTGAAACAATGAACTGGAGATGTCTTTGCCATTGAAGGAATTAAAATCACTTTCAAATCAAATCAATTAGGGTGTCCCCCATCATGTACACCCAGTCTGCCCCATGTAGGCTTTGTGTGGACCAGAGGCCACCCAGTGTTGTGGGTCATGGCTTTGAAACAACCAAGTTAAAAAGTTAAATAAAAGAGAGAACTTAAAAATTAGAAAAAAAAAATGGGACAGAGTGCCAATTACAGCAACTGACCACAGACCTCAGAATGTGGCTTCTAGACAGACGAACAGAAAAAGGACCTGGCCATTCGAAATACTAGAATCCTCTTCAGTCTTCAGGTTCCTATAAGACACAAGGGGCTTGATACTATTATCTCCGTTAGTTTCCAAAACAAGCGGTGGTGGTTTTGACAGCACAGTTTACAATTATATAAACTGTGCTGTCGACAACCACCACCGTCCACAAGTGTCCAACAGGTGCACCCATTGGACATCATGTAAAAAATCAGACATTTCTATCCTATTCCATACAGTGGTTTCATCACATGTGAAGGACCGCAATTTTCATGGCAAAAATCATGCATCATGAAAAGGAGGTGAAGAGTGCCTAACACTCGGTGAAAACCAACAGTATGCGTTGGAAAACTGATTTCCAACACGTACTTGTGGTTGAAAAATAGAACAAGATTAACAGTATGCATGCCAGTGGGTATGCAACGCATTGCACATCATTGCATACCCCACTAGCACTCATAGGGTTAATCTACAAACAGTTCATACATGTCCCAACAAATAAAAACCTAAAGCGGAACTACCACCCATGTTATACTTTGGCCCAAATAATTACCCATCTGGCATCTAGCTGCTCAATAGTGCTAGTCGCCAGAATTATTACCTGGTTATTGAGAATTCTATACTGCTCCCGGACTGACAGCCAGGAAAAAGCGCAGACATCTTTCCATAGCGACGTCTGTGCACTTGCGCTGTCAGTCCCTTATGGTGCCGAACTGCTCCTAGAGCAGGCTGGGACTGACAGCGCAGGCGAACAGATGTCACAATGGAAGGATGTCTGCACTGTTTAGTGGCTGTCAGTCTGGGAGCAGTATAGAATCCTCAACAACCAGGTAATAATTCTGGCGACTAGCACTATTGAGAAGCTAGGCACCAGATGGGTAATTATTTGGGCCAAAGTTTAACAGGGGTGGTACTTCCGCTTTAACAGTAATCATGATGTCCAGCCATCTTCTTCTTTTCTTTCTTCATTCATGTATAAAAGAAGAAAAAAAATGTAGTGCTGTGTGTCACTTAAAATAAAAAATTAAGCCCCCCAAAGATGCGATCATTAATCCTTTGAGTGTCGGAGGGGTAGACCTCCACCGCTCAAAGAGTTAAAATAGGTGGCATCTTCATGTCTGTGAAGACTGCGGCGGCAGAGGCAAATGGGGGAGATATTGGCCACATTTCATATTCAAGTGAAAATATGATATATTTTCAAAGTGAACATGAAGATGCCACCTATTTTAACCCTTTGAGCACCGGAGGGCTACCCCTCCGGCACTCAAAGGGTTAACGGTTGCATCTTTGGGGGGCTTAATTTTTTGTTCTAAGTGACATACAGCACTAACGTTTTTTTTTTTTTTTAACACGAATGAAGAAAGAAGAGAAGAAAAGAAGACTGAAGAAAGAAGAGAAGACAGAAGAAAGAAGGGATGATTAATGAAGATGGACATTGGATGACAGGTAATTGTTACATTTCTGATTATTTTGAGCTCACTCTCATTGTCTGACACTGTTAAATGAGAGTTGGCTTTTTTTCCTTTGATGTTCCCACAATTTGCGCTATGTAGCGCGAGTTGTGGGAACAAAAACCAACGTGAGTTTTGGCAACCAACGGTAGTTGTTCCATGTACCTCACCAGCTATAGAATAGCTGAGGTACATGTGTGGGTTTATCAGTCAGTCTTGTTTTTACTATTACCGCCAGGTTTACCGGTGGTAATAGTATCGAGCCCAAAGTGAGAAAAGAGAGGAATGTGGCTAAGTTTAGCAAGCCATATCCTAACAGATCCCCGGTCCTGTAATGGTCTGCTTCCTGGTCCATATCCAGCCTTGAACAACAAGGAATAGGAGCCCACCTATTGGGGGATTGAACAGCACCATATAATTTAAAAAGGAGGCAAATAGATGTTTTGTTTTCATATTTATTTGTATAACATGTCTGAGGAAGAGACCTAAGGTCTTCAAAGCTTGCACTCTAAATCTGCTTAGTTAGCCAATAAAGGTATCAACAACTATATTTGCCTCCTGTATTTCTATGGCTATCACTGTACCAACGCTCAAAAGTTAAAAAAGGCACTCTAAGAGAATATTTGCCCTGATTATCTCTAACAAGATCACTTTTAAAACTGAGCATGTCTGGTGGGAGTAAAGTGGAGTAGGGAGGGTGTCTGCCTCCAGAGAGCTCTTTTTTAAGCAAGTGCCTTGCCTCCAATGGGAGGTTATTTACCCCATTGTTCCTCTATTCCACACAGAATGAAAGAGCAAAATAGAAGCCCTTTTGAAATCACCCAAATCATTATAAATTCTTAGTTCCACTTTATCAACCATGGATATAAAGGAATTTAGCTGTAAAAGTTTTATTATGAAAAAAATAATCAAATGTAGGAATGCTCTTGCTCGGTACAACAAAAGTACTCCCACTGCTGGTCGTTGCTTTTTACACAAGCTACAGTATAACAGTTCAAACTCTCACAAAGTGGCAGAGCTGTTACTATGATGACATTCTATGGAGAACTGTAATTAATGGTTCACCTATTCAATACAATGTAATAGAAGAACTTTTGAAACTTTTGAAAGAATAGGTTCTCTCAGTTATTGTCAGTGGGAAAAGCCTTTCAATATATGTTTTTTTTTCATTAAAGGGATAGTAATACTTTGTTTTATCTTTATTTTATTTTGTAGGCATTAAAAAAACATGAAGAACGATATAAGTCTTATCTCTCAAACCTTTATGGTTTGAGAGATATTCACAAGCAAAGTTTCCCCCTCCCACCCCTTTTACCTAGTATAAGATATCTCTTCTCAGATGTGGACTGCAGTCCATAGACCAGACAGATAACAGTAGGGGACAAGCTTCTTTGTATGAAAACAATGGAATCCCTGCCCCCCTTGACACGTTTTTCATTTTTTTCCCTTATCTTAATTGAAGATTGTCCCTCTCTGCAGTCTACCTGCGCACCTCCCTTCTGATCTGGCTGAACAGTATTACCTTAGTAAAAGGGGCGGGAGAGGAATACTTTATTATTCAATTACTCTTGAACTACAACTCTGACAGAATTGATATAACACTCTCCAAGGTCCAAATACTATGATGATTAATTAGAGCTGCTTTTATTATGAAACATTACTATCCCTTTAATATAGTTTAATAGCATTTCAAAACACTAATGCTTTATAAAGAGCTATCAGCTATAGCTTCTTTGTACTTAGCATTAGTATGCAGCAGCAGATTGTTGCTTTGAAGGTAGCAAACAGATCTGCCAATGAAACTACTTGTTACACTTTGAATGGACACAAATGGACTGAGGATAATTAAGATTTGTATAGGGTTAGACCTTGACAAAGAAACACCCAAAGCAGTACATTTTAGTGGTAGCAACTGTCCCATGCAAATATCTGATCTCAATGTTATTTATTAGCCTCCCTTGTTGAACAGCTATATCCTATAAGGTCATCAGTGCAGCCACTTTTACAAGGGACAGAAGGGGAATTGGGAGGCATTGTATGTCACCTGTTTCCACAAAGGTCATTTCTTACCCGCAGCTCTGGGAGAATGAAATTGTACATTCCACTCTTAGGACCCTATGTGCAAAAGTAATAGTAAATTGTTGTTAATCTCTTCAACAAATTATACCATTAAACTTTCAAAGAAATAATGTCACTTTTTATACTACTAAAGATGATGAAAGGTAGTTTTAAAAAAACTATCTTAAAAGTGGTTATGGTCAGACCTTACATCCAAACAAATCATATGTTCAGAAAGTGATATTCCAAACATTACTGTCAAAACAATTCAGGCTTTAAAGTAGAAGTTTCATTTTGTAACAAATAGGTGATTTTCATTTCAAACAGTAGTTTATACCATATTTAGCTTTGTTTTTTATTAAGTCCATTTTGATTCTACAAATGTTAATATTGTATTTTTATTAAACTTTTATAATATTTTTCTCTTCTGTGTAAGAACTGCAATGTAATGCTCACCCCCTTTTCAAAAATGTTCTCGAGTTACTGAGGTTCTTTATCAGGACTAGGTGACTAAGATTGGTCTAAACCGGAAACACAAAAGAGAGGAGAGAGGCTCATAGAGTAGAAATCTTTGATCTTCACTTTAAAGGGATAGTAATGTTTCATAATAAAAGCAGCTCTAATTAATAATCATAGTATTTGGACTTTGGAGAGTGTTATTTAAATTCTGTCTGAGTTGTAGTTCAAGAGTAATTCATTGACAAAGTATTCCCCTTCTGCCCCTTTTACTGATGTAACACTGCTCATCCAGATCAGAAGGGAGGTGACCAGGTAGACTGCAGAGAGGGACAATCTTCAATTAAGATAAGGGAAAAACCTGAAAAACTTGTCAAGGGGGGCAGGGCTTTCATTGTTCTCATAGGAAGAAGATTGTCCCCTTCTGTTATCTGTCTGGTCTTCCAACCAGATTCCACATCTGAGAGGAGATGGCTTACACTAGGTAAAAGGGGCAGGAGGGGAAACTTTGCTTGTGAATATCTCTCAAACCATAAAGGTTTGAGAGATAAGACTTATTTTGTTCTTCATGTTTTTTTAATGCCTACAAAATAAAATAAAGATAAATCGAAGTATTACTATAACTTTAACATAAAGAGTATGAAATGTACTAACATTTAAATCATGTCACAGAGATATTTCCAATAACAAAAATAGCTTGTGGAGGATATTAACACTGCCCTCACACAGATAGTCTAATTTTGTCGCTCGACCTCCCTGGAACCACCACCTCCCGGTAGGGAGTAAAGAAACAACATAAAAAAGATAGAGTGTGAGGAGACCTGTACTGTTATCCTGTAACTACACACAAATCAGGATCAGGTGGATGTTAGATACTCACATAATATATCCAACCAGCTCCAATAGTTGCTAACCGGCTTTAGGGCTAGTAGGGATTTACTAGAAACTATACTAGAAGGCATCACATCACCATTTCAATGTTCATAGACGTAATCGGCATGTGTATGACTCAAATCGGCAGACCAGACGAATCAAGATATAAAATGTATTCTTAAAATCTACTAAAAATTCCTCAACATGTTTCATGGTTAGCACATCACTTCATCAGGAGGACTACAAAATATAAAATACTAAACTTATTGAAATGGTGATGTGATGCCTTCTAAAATGGTTTCTTTGTGGGGAGAGCCAGCATCATAAATCTCTAATAGCCCTAAAACTGGTTACCAGCTATTGGAGCTGGTTGGTTATATTATGTGAGTATCTGACATCCACCTGATCCAGATTTGTGTATAGTTACAGGATAACAGCTCTGCTCGCACTCTTTCTTTTTTTAAGATCGGTCTAAGTTTTGTGTAATTATATTTTTGTATACTAATTTTTGAGAGTGATAATTGGTGTTGTTTAGGAGCCAGATTTATTTATTTGTCTGTTTATGCAAATTAGCTACTATCTGGCCTTCAGGAAGTGGCTGCTGGAATGGGTCTTAGCACAGAATGTTATTACCTCACATAACTCACAAATAAATAAAGCTAATAATCTGATAAACTAACATTTAAAGGAGCAGTAGACTTTTTTTATGAAAACACATATTTTATAGAGCTTTTTCTGATGAATAAAACAAGGTCACTCCCACTGCTGTCGGTTGTTTTATTCAAAATTTATAACAGTTCAAATAATCAGGAAGTGAATGTACTGTGTTTACTTCCTGATAGTTCTGACAGGAAGTGACAGGCAGTTTCTATCACATTCTACGGAGAACTGTATATCTCTGACTTTCCTGACTTTCCTCTCCATTAGAATCTAACAGGAAAACTAATTAGAATTTGACCACTAGAGGGCACTGCTAGTGTAAAAAGACATGGGTTTAAACTGTAATAACTCTGGAAATATAAATCTCTCGGCAGTGGGAGTACCCTTATTTTACTAAGTAGGAGAATCCCTACAATATATATTTTTTCATAAAATAAAGTTTACTGCTCCTTTAAGTAAAAAATGATGAACATAAACATAGATGCTTTAGAAAGCTCTTTTAACCCTTTCAGTGCCAAAGGAGTACACAACGCATTGCAGAACCCATCTTGCACTGAAAGTGTTAAAATCACCTTTTCCAAAGCAACAGTTCCCCTTTAAAATGTATAAAACAGTTATATATGTATAACCTCCATATTGTTAAAGAATGTTTCTTTTCACATTGTTAATACCATCAGATTTTAAAAAAGTTACTCTTTTGAACACTCTAGTCCAATGAAAGTGGAACTAAAATCATCTTTAATAAATTTAGATTATAATTTCAAAACCATTACTTTTTGAACACAGGACCCTTAGAATTGTCTACCTACCTACATCATTTATTTTATTTCTTTTGAATTCAGGAGTTCACCTATCAAATCCATATATGTTATTTTACTGCATTAAATCATGGAACTCCTATTTGCAAGCTATTCCATGAACTCAGCAGCTTAACTGATGCCCACACATTTTAGCATGCTGTCTTTGGCACATGACTGTTCTACTGGACATAGGCACAATGTGGAGCCATTGTGGAGTAACACAAGTGCACCCTATGGAATTAATACAGATTCATATTGATTAAAATGGGGCGTTTGGACCATTTGAATGATAGGAAAGCATTTGAAGTATTGGGAAGCAATGCATAGGAGTTTCACTTGCACTCATGAGATTAACAATGAATGAGAGTTTTTCTCACATAGCATAAGACTTAAGCAGTATATTAAAATAGCTTATTCACTGCTTACTATAATCATTGTCACTGAGTCAATAAAACTTAAAGTGGATCTATTAGCCAAAGACAAGTTTAACCCTTTAAGTGCCAAAGAGGTATCCAATGCTTTGGGTGCCTCTCTGGCACTCAAGGGTTTAAATATCTTTAAAGAGACTTAAAAAACATATATGTTGTGTTAGCCTTTGGTTTGTAACATAATTTTTGACACATTAATCTTTATTTGTTGTTGGCATTGTTAGGCAATTTTGCTGGGCTGGGGCAATATTACCACATCCTGTGCTATGTATGAATCTACCCTTGGGGTAGGCTTTTTTAATAGCACAGTGAGCAGTAAATTTGATCTCCAGGAAAATTAATTAGCGTATTTCCCAACAAATCAGCATAAAGTGACACTTTGTGCCTTCAAAATATAAAGGTTAATTTGTCGAAAACTATTCCTTTGGCTAGGCAGATTTTATTTATTTACATGTCCACTTCAATTTTCAAACCTGTTAACGTAACTATTTTGCTTTGAAAACTTTAGTGTGCATTGCAATCAAAATCCACTTTGGATTTTATGTCTGTCTGATGTTGAGCAGGGACAGCCCAGTCAGATAAAAACTACTTTAGAGAATAATGTTAATCCATATCATGACCAAATGAACTGTCCTGGGATTTCTCTTATCAAACCCCTCTTAAGGCTAGATAAAGAGAAGTTAGGAGAAAAGGTTTGTACATAAGGGAAATGCGGATATTGGAAAATTCTAAATATGTCTTATCAGGGAAAAAATTTCATGGTGTAGGGCACATAAGTGGACCTGTCACCTTAAGAGAAGATTAGTTCTTATCTAAAGATAACTAAAAATGGTCTATGTATTATATAAGCTTTTTGTTTGTAATACAATCACCTTTTGAGAAATTAATCTTTATTTCTTCTTGGAACAGAGCGGCACTTTATGCTAATAAGTCTGTGTGCTGAGCCAATATTACCACACACTGTGTAATGAATGAAATTAGAAAGAGGCCACACATTGGAGGCATTTCTAACAGCAAACAATGAGGAACATTGGATCTGAAACATAACTAATTAGTATATTGTGCTGGGAATTAGTATAAAATGCCACACTGTGTAGGGTGACCACATTTCCATTCTGCCATTCAGAGACACAGTCGAGATGAGAGCAGCAGAATCACGTGTCCTCAGCTCTAGGGCAACTATAGGGGAGGTCTAAACACTGCTGTGATAGTATCTGATGCTTGTTTTAGGCTACAAGAAAATGTACATCATGCCCAAAGCCTTAGACTAGCATTACACTGCAGCATAATTGCACAACGTCTCCTGCTTATGTCAGGTACAAGGCTCGGGTCTGCCTCTAGTGTTTAGATCTCTGTCTGAAGGCCATTTTCTTGTAGCCCAGCAGAGGCCTCACTTTCTGTCAGAGTAGGCAATGGGCAGTGCTGTGCTCTGGAGTCTTCATTCTGGGACTTTGTATTGTCCCTGAAGGGGGCTGCCAGGGACATGGGACACACATTTAAAATCAGGGACTAGCATGGACAATCAGGGACATGTGGTCACCCTAACACTGTGTCACCAAAATATGAATTTTAATTTCTCAAAGAAAATGTAACTTACAGGCCAATAGTTAAGAGAAACACAGGGGCAGATTTTAATTCTCTGTAAAACAAATTTATGCCATTCATAAACGTATCAACCCTTTGTTTGCCAGATAGGTATCTAACACATTGCTTCACAAACCAACTGCACCATAGAGAATACATTAAAAAACACATTTATTTACATTCTTTTAAGGTCTGCAAAAAACTGTGAAGTAACCTGTTGACAGCCTCTCTGGCATTCAAGAGCTCAAAAGCCCCATTTAAAGCACTGGGAATTCTGGGAATTTTTCTTAAATGAAATAGCTGTGCAGCCCTGGAGCAAACTAAGTGCACTATTGATTTATATACAAAATATTCCCATTTAAATGTGGCTTTTAAGCCCTTGAATCCTAGAGAGCTTTCCTGCTCTTTGTAATGCATTGAAGACATTTTTAGCATACAAGGGGTTAAAACCCACATTTAAATCAATGGAAATTTGGGGAATTTTGATTTGTCCCCTGTGGTACAGCTGGTTTGCTTCAGAATTCAATTCATCTAAATAAATCAGCCTTTCTATGTAATACAGGGTTAGTTGATTGTTGGATCTTAACCTTTGAGTTCACATATTGACTACCCTTGCTCTATAAGATATATTAACAAATTAAAAACACTGTTATGAAATACAAACATCTAATACATACAAATGAATGATTGATAGATATAAATGTGTTTATTATAGTTGCATGTGTACTATGAGGTAAAATGAAAAACAATCTCGAGGAGGCAGGTTACCATGAAAAATATTTAGAGGTGTTTTTCCAAAATGAAAGGTACTAGGTCACCTCATTCTTTAATGGTGTATTGCCATGTTAGTGGCTTGGAATGATGTAGTGCTCTGAGGGCCAAATTTGCATCCCAGATGTTCCTAGACGAGGCACTGTGAATGCCCTTAGCTCTTCCCATACCCACACCCCAATTTCTCACATGATCTCCACTCCCAGTCCCATCCACTGATTCCTAGTACAGAAAATACCCTTGGCCTATAACAAACAAGAGTGAAAAAAGCTTTAACCCCTTGGTTGCTAGAGAGAGATCCAATGCATATATAATAATTCTCTAAAACGTGTGTAATGCCACAGTCATGCGCAGTAGAGATTGCTGTGCGTGCTGCAGTCATGCGCAGTAGAGACTGCTCGCGCTGAGGCTGATACAGAGCTGGGCACTCCGAAGGAGCATCCAGCTCTGTATCAGCCGCAGTGCGGGCAGTCTCTACTGTGCATGACTGCCCCACGACCGGCTGGCTGTGGCACTGTGGCCCGTGTAACGTGCTCTTCAACTAGTAGCCTATAAAAGGATATCAAAGTGATAGTAACGTCTGGTTTTATGTAAGTGTTATTTTGTAGATATTAAAATAAATAAGTTCATTGATGTTAGTCTTGTCTCTCAATTTTTTTTAGTTTGAGAGATATACAATTATTATCTTCCCCCCTCCTTCCCCTTCCACAGACATCAGTCTCTAGCTGACATCATGAGATCCTGGTCCCGCTCTTCAGCAGAGCTGAAATAGCCCTATGTAAAAAGAAATACTTAATTGGAATGGTCTACAATGTGTGCTTGCAAACTAGTTACACTTTGCAGACTATTTCATTTAAGTATTTCTTTTTACATAGAGCTATTTAGGCTCTGCTGAAGAGCAGCCTCGACTCTCACAACTCGAATCTCCTGCTGAGAGCTTGACAGCTGATGTCTGTGGAAGGGGGGAGTTTAGAATCATATATCTCTCAAACTATATACATAGCTGAGCTATGCCTCAAAATTTTTAACTCTAGGCAGTTGCCTACTTTGCTTATTAGGAAGCACAGCCCTGAGTGCACTGCTGGTGGCATGTAATACAAGACAAAAAGATACAGGGTCAGAGATCTGGTATGACCTGACTGAATATCACCACTGGAGATATTTGTGTACTAGTAGGGCCTATTTAAGTCACTGGTGGGCAAAGTATAAAATAACAGGTGTCCTTATCCCCTTGGATGTTTGAGAGAATTATCTGGTACTAAAGTAGTTATTTAATAACTACATCTGTTTTCCCCATTTGCTGTAAGTGAATAATCAAGCTTATCTTTAAATCAGCCTCAAAGAGTGTTGTGATCACACCTAGGTTAACACAATGTTAAGTGCTTATACTTGTAGCTTGAGAAAATAATGGAGACATACACTGAGTAGATTGTATTGTGTGCCCCAGATCACATAGAAGCAGGGAGTACAGAGGGATCCAAAATGAGATTATGAGAATTAAAGTTACTGATTGGGGGGGGGGCTCCTTCAAAGGGTCTTGCCCATTTTGTCACTTTGTCATTACAAGCCTGTGTTTGACTAGAGGTGCACAACTCTTATCCTTCAATATTGCTTACAGGTATAGTTTAAAGGGATAGTAATGTTTCATAATAAAAGCAGCTCCAATTAATCATCATAGTATTTGGACTTTGGAGAGTGTTATTTCAATTCTGTCAGAGTTGTAGTTCACGAGTAATTCAATGACAAAGTCTCCCCCTCCCGCCCTTTTTACTGATGTAACACTGCTCAGCCATAGCAGAAGGGAGGTGCCCAGGCAGATTGCACAGAGGGACAATCTTCAATTAAGATAAGGGAAAAAACGGAAAAACTTGTCAAGGGGGCAGGACTTTCATTGTTCTCATAGGAATAAGAGTGTCCCTTTCTGTTATCTGTCTGGTCTATGGACTGCATTCCACATCTGAGAAGAGATGGCTTACACTAGGTGAAAGGGGCGGGAGGGGAAACTTTTCTTGTAACTATCTCTCAAACCATAAAGGTTTGAGAGATGACTTATATTGTTCTTCATGTTTTTTTAATGCCTACAAAATAAAATAAAGATAAAACGAAGTATTACTATCTCTTTAAGGACAGGACACACCTAAATATTTGCTTAATTATATAGGGAAGAAAATTAATTAGTTAATTAAAGAAATTCCCAGAACACTGGCCTTTAAGTGGTCCTTAGGGATTGGGCAGCAAAGTATTTCTTTGAGTTACAGTGATTATAATAGGATATACACCAAATTGTCCTTATGTTTGTCAAATGATACTCTCTGGTTCATGCCAACAACTCTTTGAAGTCTGAGATGGTTAGTTCCTAGCTATTAGTCTGCGTCAGAGGAGGTGATTACATGAACATAATATCCTCTCTGCAAAGTAATAACACTGTATAATAGCTGGCCAGTGTCCAGCTTGTGACGTTTGCTGAACACAGAATATTCCTTTCTATATGGCTCTATGTTCAAAAGAAAACTGACAAATAATCTGCACCAAAAGAAAAAAAATAAAAACCTCCACTGATATGATGGGGAATTATTATGTTTTACTAAGTCTACTCCTATGAGACTTAGAATAAAGCCAGGGGACTACATTGTGCAGGTCCAAACAACTCCCATCAGACATTTAGGGGCTCAGTAAAATGCCCCCCTCACTGTAGCGTAACCTTGAAGCCTGTTGCTCTCAACCACAAATGTTGTTGGTTGCCTGCATAGCTTCCATAGACTGTCATATTGTCATGGCTGCTATTAGTCCCCTGTCCAAGCCCATTTTCTTCCCATTTGTTCCTAATGGTTCCTGGCTCGTTTTATACTTCCTGTCTTCAGTTGTTCCTTTCCCATTCTATGAGCTAGTTTTGTGTCCGAAGCTTACCAGTGTCTTGTCTTATGGCTGCAATCCTGATTATGCTCTTTCCTTCTGCTTTGGTACTGCTCTTCTCTGAACATTTGACTCTGACCTCATCTTGCCTAGTTTGACTCTGCTTGCTCCTTCTGATTCTATGCTGCTGTATTCTGACTACCAGACTAGACCTCAACTTGTCTCTCTGCTGTCTCCTGCCATGATCAGCATCACCCTAGTGTGTGGCTGTGTTATCCTCCTGCAATATTACCTCTCTGTTACCTGTGTAGCTCTTCATCCCTCATCAAATCTCACCTGTATGCCTCCTCCTCTCTCTCCTGCAAACAGCTCTTCCCACGTGTCTCCTTCCCCTCTCTTGGTTCACACCTTGTTTCTCTACCTCCTCTATTCTTTCCCTCATTCTGTTGCTCTCTCTCCATTTATTGCCTTCAGTTCTGCCATCTCCTGCTCTTGTCTCAATCTCCTCTCAAGTCTGCCTCCCTTGCCTCCCTTTTTTTTCCTGATCTCGTCTCAGTGTCCACTCTGGTCCTTTTCCCTTGCCTTTCTCTTTCTTCACCTTAAGGGGTCCATGTCCTTTTTCTGTCAGTCCTCCCTCAGATCTGCTTTTCCTTCTCGCATACCTCTTAAAGGGGTACACTCTCTATTTCTTTTTAAGGTATTTTCCCCTATGTATTTCTTGTGGTTCCTGCTTTTTTATTGGCTTATTTCTGTTTATCTGCCTTTCTTCTTCATATTTTTCTTCTTTGTGGAAGCAGACACCACTCTCTAGCTCTACAGCTTCATACCCAATCAGTCATTTAGGGGGATTAGGCACCTATGACACCTGTGACGCACACATACACTATCACATACACTCAAATATACATGCTCATACACAGACACAAACATACATATACTCATAAACACACACAATTTACAAAAACACATACTCATATACACACATTCAAATATACACATGCACACACACACACACACACACACACACGCATACTTACACACACTCATAGACACACATACATACATTCACGTTTCATTGGGTGCTTACATATCTTACTTTTTAAAGATATAAAAAAAAAACCCATTCCTTTACCAAATAAGCCAATGGGGTCCTCCGCATCCCAATCTGACTTCACCTCTCTCTCGAGTGCTCATGTGATCTTTACCGGGTTTGCTCAACATGATGACGTTATCACTGTCACCGTCACACAGAGCACTCAGGAGTCAGAACTTATATGTAAATCACCTTTATTAAGGCACAGAACAAGCAAGAATGAGACAATATAAAAAGGCAGAAGGTCGGCAGACTAGCTTGCACTACTATCAGGAATAGTAGGCCGCCTAGAATGGACCAAACTCCTGAGACTAGGCCGTAGCCACTGGAAGTCTGTACAGGAGCTAAGGCAGGAGCAGGAACAGGAACCCCTGCTGATAATCTGTGACTGGAACTGGAACAGGAACTGGATCAGCCACGGAAGGTCTTCATCAGGAACAAAGACTGGAACTAGACAGGAGACTCCGACCAGGAACCACGGAAAACACTGACACACGCCTGCTGTCAGTCTCACTGGGATCTAATACCGGACTCACGCACCAGGTCTGCAACAGATGGATGTCCGCAGGAGGGAGGCAAGACTGAGACTAGCCGGACAGAGCCACAGGACAGCACCAGATGGGATGGTCAGACACACCTGGTCATACACGGAGAGATTAGTCTGCCAGAGCCACAGGTTTGCACCAGATTGGATGTCAGACAAGAAAAAGGGTCATACACAGAGGGGATAGTCAGACAGAGCCACAGGTTAACACCAGATCGGGTAATCAGACAAGCCTAAGGTCATACACGGAACGGTTAGTCAGCCAGAGCCGCAGGTTTGCACCAGATTGGATGTCAGACAAGCCAAGGGTCGTACACAGAGCGGGTAGTCAGACAGAGCCACAGGTCAACACCAGAACGGGTAGTCAGACAAACCAGGTAATACACAGGACAACAGAAGCACAACTGCACTGGAACACCCTGAAAGGGCAACTGAAGTGGTGTCCAGGCAGATTATAAACTAATTGCTCCACCCCCAAGAGGTGGAGCACTAAATGTGATGTCCCTTTAAGAAGCTGGGTCACAACGTCACCAGGGACTCCCTGTGACGCGTGCCCGAGCACAGATGCGTCTGGAGCCTCTAGGGGGAGCAGCAAGGAGGCCGGTCGCCTGGATGAAAACCAGGATGCACCGGTACTCCCAACAGACACGGAAACTTGCGAGGATGCTCAGACAACTGAGTAAGGCGGCCGGCTAAGGTAAGCAACTGCTTACAATCACATGATGATGAAAGCATATGGATGTTATGACAGGGAACAGGAGAAAGAAATCAGATCATGATAGATGGACCCCAAAGAGTTTTTTGCAACCTCAGTATAATGCTAACCGGAGCTTGATGTAACATTCACACCACACTGAAGGAAAGCGTGAACGCTCTCCCTGAGGCAGTGGGAGGGAGGTGGGAGGAGAAATAGGAAGTGAAGAAGAGTTTTGCTGAAGATTCAGAGTACTGCATTATGCTGACCAGCAAAGATTGAAGATGAAATATCTTTAAAAGTGTGGACATTTAGAAAAAAAAAACAGCTTTCCTCATACTACTTTATTAACTAAACCCAGTTCCTTATGGTGCAGTAAATTTACCCCAGATTTACTCTAGTTTTCTTCTGAACACAAGGCCCTGTATCCATCCATGTATTTATCCTGTACATCAATGATCCAGTTGCTCATCACATGAAGTGACCTTATGCAGGGAGCAAAAAATTAGCAATTTAGGAGCACACAAGTACATCATGAGGGACAAACCCACATTTTACAAAATTGTCGTGGATTTAAATGTGGCATTGAACAATAGAGCGCATTCAAGGAGTTAAATGTGTCACTTAAATCAATAGGAAACCATATTTGCTCCTTATTTTTCAGTTGGTAAGTTCCAGAATTGCACTTCTTCTCCTCTCAGCATAAGGTCCTCCTGAGCATTATGCTGAAAGTAAGGGCTGGGCAATTCTTGGGTGGGGTGGGGGGCTCTAAAAATTCCAATTTACTTAAAGGGATAGTAATACATCAATTAAAGTTTAGCTCTGAGGACTATTTACAATTTTTTTTTAACATGTTGCGCTATATATAGTTACTTACAGAGTTGTAGTTCAGAAGCTATTCAAGATTAAAGGATCCCCCTCCCTCCCCTTCTGGCCGCCTCCCCTTTAGGGTTGCTCCCTTTTCTTCAAAAATACCGGCTATGGCATTCCCTTCATGGACTTAACATTGGACAGAAGCCAATTTTTTACTGGCCTGCCGGTAAAATACCGGCTGGGTGGCAACCCTACTCCCCTTATATCTGTAATCCGGTCATGGGATGCAGCGAGGTACAATTTTCAGTCAGTAAGTATAAGGAAAACCCTGTCCCCTTGATGAAAGAGGGCAGGATTTTCCTTTTGCATACCTCCCAAGTGTCCCTCTTTAGGAGGGACAGTTCCTCTTTTAGACCCAAATCCCTCTGTCCCTCTTTCCCATCCCGGTGTCCCTCTTTTTAGGAAATCAGACTGTGTTGTGTGTATCTAAGAGCACCACATTGCTGTACAACAGTAAAACTCACATTATTGTTTGTTTAAAAGTATATGTGTAGGTAACAGACCATGGTCTTGTTATAAGTAATGTATTAGGTTACACAAGGAGGTGTCAATAGGTCATGAAATAGGCCAAAAATTATCTGTAATGCCCCACCCACCAACCACGCCCCCAACAACACCCCCTAAAACACGTGTCCCTCTTTGGCAATTTGAAATGTTGGGAGGTATGCTTTTGCTTACCGAAGATTGTCCCTCACCGCTCTTCCAGACCAGACAGAGAGGTAGTGCAATGCAGAGAAAGGGGTGGCAGGGGGATCCTTTCATCTTGAATAACGTTTGAACTACAAATCTGTAAGTAACTATACATAGCGCAACATGTTAAAAATTAGTAAATAATACTTGGAGTTAAACTTTAATTGAGGTATTACTATCCCTTTAAGTGGCACCTTGAATGCTACAGAGGTCTCTAACACAATGCATTAGAGACCTTTTTAGCATTCAGTGAGTGAAAAGCCCAATTTACATTTGTCAAAATTTGGATGTCTTTTTTTTTTACCCTATAGTGCAGTTGGTATGCTCCAGAATTGCTCAGCTTTTTCTTTCTGCATGATGCTGACAGAGCTGTAATGAACACAGATTGCACCTGGCTTTAAGGATGAATGAACAGAGCCTTTGTCTCTGTATGCTGGAGCAATCAGGCATTGAAATGCCCCAACACAACACCGAAGCCAACATAAACACTCTGCAGTCTGAGAATACTGTAATGCTGAGACGGGCACCCCCACTTAAAATAAATAGACCTGCCTCCCCATGTACTCATTATTAGCCATTTCTAAACCATGACGTAGGGAATAGTTGACTTGCTGTGTTGGATAATCATGACTGACATAAACCAGAGAAAGCTGGAGAAAAAGAGAACATTAAATAAACTATATAATCACTCTCTAAAATGAAAACGCTTCTTATTACTCAGCTAACCCCTCCCTGTAACTCTTTATATTACTCCATGTAACCCCATCCAATAATTATTTGCATTGTTCTATATAACCTCCTCCTATTTCTCAGTATCATTCTTCCCTATAAAAACTATTACTGGGTTACACAAATAAATTGGCCTTAACATTAGATCGATTACAGCTTTAAAGGGAAACCAACACATTATAGAGGTCATGAATTTATATTTTTCTTGTGCTCACAGCCACCATATGCATATGCATAGAATATTTTATTTTATTCAAAAAACCTAAAATCTGCATTCAACATGTATTGTCTAGGCCAGTTGTAGGCAATAGGATGATTTGGACCATTTGTGTTCATCAGTGGCTTCTCCTACTGCCCCCAGTCTGTTCTCTGGTGCCATGGAAAGAAAATCCACTGAGGCTAAAAGACAGTTTTAAAATAATGGGAATTTAGGGAATTTTATATGTCCCCTTAAAGTGATAGTAATGTTTCACAAAAACAGCAGCTCCAATTAATCTTCATAGTATTTGAGCCATAAAGAGTGTTATATCATTACTGTGAGCAATGTAGTTCAAGAGTAATTGAATGATAAAGTTTCCCCCTCCCTTTTACCTAGGGTAAACCCCCACTCCTCAGATGTGGAATCCAGTCCATAGACCAGACAGCGCACATCAATGGTCAATATTCTACTGTGAGAACAATGAAAGCCCTGCCCCCCTTGACAGGTTTTTCAGCTTTTTCCCTTATCTTAATTGAAGATTGTCCCTGTAACGTGACACCTTGTATCATAAGCTGAATACCTCTTTTATAGTTCCTTTCTCCCTCAGAATAACACTACAATAGTAAACTGACCCTCCTGTTCCCAAACATCAGCCGAGACTTGATGAAGGGAAGAACTCTCTTTTATTGACTCAAACACACAGCTTATATACACTACAGAGACTCTTATCTAGATCAGCATGCAAACGAATACTTGGGACAGTGTTTCTATGCTTGACCAATCAGTCACCCCCACCATCTCTGCATTCCAGCAATGTATTGAAAGCAACTATGGCTCAGCTCAGTCTATGGTTGTCTTTTGGGTAGAAATAGTTTGAAGACATGAGATCCCATATCCCTAACACACCAATATCTCCCATGGTCACCACAGTTCCGTCACATATCTCCCCCTTGTCCACCTCCGACAGCCACAGCATGATCCACACGGGTCAGCTCGCTGCTGTCCGGAGTGGACACATAATCTGGTAGTGCCATGCCCACAACAGTACTTGTCCCAAAAGTCTTGTCCCCAGCCAGCCCCTACAGTCCTGGGGTCTGGAAAGAAAAAACGAGCCCCTTGTCTGGGGCCAGGAGTAGAACTGGGGTCCTTGGTCCTGGGCCAGGGAAACGTGTACCTCTTGGTCCTGGCTATCACCAAGTTGAGAGGCCTCTCCTGGCCAGGCTCCAGGCAGAGCTGGGGTCAGACCCTCCTGGGTCTGGGTCCAGTGGCTCAGGGTCCATAGCCAGTCTATAAGGTGGACCTCCTTTTGGCAACAGTGTCTCTGGGTTCCCAATGGCCTGGGGGTCACCTTGGTGGATGCTGGGGACATCTCCCCCTTTTGGTTGGGCAAGTACCCCACAGGAACAGGAGAGGATGCTGCTCTTACTCTCCTGGGCTGAGGCAACATCCAAAGGGCTACTGGAAACACTGGGGACTCTTTTGCTCAGGGTTGGGGCATCCAGAGGACCGGTGAGGAGTGCACTCCCACTCACCAATCCAGGTCAAACAGACTGTGGGCTGCTGGCAAAACTGGGGCAACTCCCAACTTCCTTAGGGAGCACGGTGGTCCCCCTCCCTCGGGCTGGATCAACAGTTGGCCTGGTGGGGAATGACTTCCCACCCACCAGGCTGGGGTCAAAAGATCCAGGGGCAACATGGGTATCCCTGGTGAGGACCGTGGTCCCACTCACCAAGGCTGGGGTATCAGGACAAGGGGCAACAGGCTTGGGACTGCTGATGAGGACTGTTGTCCCACTCATCACAGCCAAGGTTTTACAGGGCCTGGTGGGCTCTCTCCCAACCACCAGGTCAGGGGTCACATAGGGGCTGGTGGGCTCGCTCCCACCCACCGATTCACAGTCAAACAGGGACAGCACAAGGGGCAGCAGCACTGCATTGTGGCAGTCTGCTGGGGTCCTCTTCTTCCAGGCAACAAACTCCAAGGCCATTCTCTGCCCTGAGGAAGACCTCAATCCCATTCCTCAGGGCCATAACATCCGCGCCCCTGGAGAGCACACATTTCTCTTTCTCCAGGGCAGTATCCAATAACCAAGGGGAAGGACAGGGGCTGCTGGTGGGGACATGTGTCTCATCCACAGCAACAGGGGTTTCCCAGGCCCTGGGGAGCTCGCTCCTACTCACCAGGCCAGGGTTCACGGGGGGGCTGGTGGGGAACACATTCCCACCCACCAGTTCACAGTCCATAGGGTCAACAAGAGGGCCAGCAGCACTGTTCTCCTTCAGTCTGCTAGGGTCCTCTTCTTTCAGGCCACAAACTCCAAGGCCATTCTCTGCCTTGAGGAAGACCGCAGTCCCATTCCTCAGGGCCATAATATCCGCACCCCTGGAGAGCACACATTGCTCCTTCTCCAGGGCAGTGTCCATTAACAATGGGGAAGGACAGGGGCTGCTGGTGGGGACCTGTGTCTCATCCACAGCAACAGGGGTTTCCCAGGCCCTGGGGAGCTCGCTTCTACTCACCAGGCCAGGGTTCACAGGGGGGCTGGTGGGGAACGCATTCCCACCCACCAGTTCACACTCCATAGGGTCAAGAAGAGGGCCAGCAGCACGGTTCTCCTTCAGTCTGCTAGAGTCCTCTTCTTTCAGGCCACAAACTCCAAGGCCATTCTCTGCCTTGAAGAAGACTGCAGTCCCATTCCTCAGGGCCATAACATCCGCACCCCTGGAGAGCACACATTGCTCCTTCTCAGGGGCAGTGTCCATTAACAAAGGGGCCATCTTCTTGGGGCTGCTGGGGAGCTCTCTCTCACTCACAACAGTAGGAAAAACAGGGGAAGGGGCCAAATGTCCACCAGGGGGGACAGTTGTCCCACCCCCTGGTACAGGGGCATTCTTGGGGCTGAGGAGCAGCGAGTTCCCACTCCTCAGGTCCGGGGTAACAAAGGGGCTGGTGCGTATCACTGTCTCACTCCCCCAGCATGGGGCAACCCAGGGGCTCTGGATGTCTAGAAAGTACTGTTGCTCGACCGACAGTTTAAGTTGGGCAATCGTCTCTTCCGATGGATTGGGTCCTAGGTGGGGCAGTAGATTCCTCATTGTCCACCCCACCGGGTCGCAGGACTCAAAGGATTGTTCGATTCCAAGGTCGGAGCCTCCATCCCAGGGTGGGTTGGTCAGCCAGGCCACGTCTTCCTGTGGTATAGTATGTGGGGGGGCCGCCCGTGTTCCCTCCCCCGTATGCCTCGCAACTTTCCGTATAAGGCCTTGGTAGGCTCGCTCCAGATGCCACTCTTGCTCCACCAGGTCCTCCAGCTCCTCTGCTAGCTCAGGGATATTCTGGAACCCCATCATCTCCTCCCGGGCATCCCTGATTTCCCAAAACCTACTCTCCTCCTTGCTGCCAAAGTTGGGGTCGACACAGATGGCCTCCCATCCTACTCCTGGGCCGTTGTATCCATTGCCCGCAGCAGAACAACAGGGGTGGATCCTGTAGCTTGCTTTTCACCTTCACAAAGCAGTCCATGCTGTCCCAATCCCGCAGAGGATTGTCTCCCAGAAGCGGCCATCGCAATGCCATCAGCTTCTCAATCCGTCTCCAGTTGGGCTTAACAGCGCCCATTGGTCCTAGATTTGCCATGTTCCACAGGCAGGATCCCAGGTACCTCCTAATGCAGTGGATACTAGTACTCCAGTTTCCAGGATATCCAAGTTGCTTTGGTCATCCACAGGTTGGGGCCCCCTTGCACTCTGGACTCCAGCAGATCCTCCAGGGCTTCGCTAAGCCCGCTGCAATACTGCTTCCTCCGGTTCAGGTGAACCAACGCTCTATCCACTGCTCGCTGCGTTGCTGAGACCGGGGTCAAGCCAGTGGCTATATCTCCCTCTGGATTCTGGTTTCAGTTTCGCTGTTGCGCCATCCACTGCTCACTGCTCTGCTGAGACCGGGGTCAAGCCAGCGGCTATGTCTCCCCCTGGATGCTGGTCTCAGTTTTGCTGTTGCTCCATCCACTGCTCTCTGCGTTGTGGAGACCGGGGTAAAGCCAGCGGCTATATCTCTCCCTGGATGCTGGTCTCAGTTTCAGTTCCTTGGGATAAGCCGAATCCCGCCGCTTGCCACCAGTTGTAACGTGACGCCTTGTATCATAAGCTGGATACGTCTTCTATAGTTCCTTTCTCCCTCAGAATAACACTCCAATAGTAAACTGACCCTCCTGTTCCCAAACATCAGCCGAGACTTGATGAAGGGAAGAACTCTCTTTTATTGACTCAAACACACAGCTTATATACACTACAGAGACTCTTATCTAGATCAGCATGCAAATGAATACTTGGGACAGTGTTTCTATGCTTGACCAATCAGTCACCCCACCATCTCTGCATTCCAGCAATGTATTGAAAGCAACTATGGCTCAGCTCAGTCTATGGTTGTCTTTTGGGTAGAAATAGTCTGAAGACATGAGATCCCATATCCCTAACACACCAATATCTCCCATGGTCGCCACAGTTCCGTCACAGTCCCTCTCTGCAGTCTACCTGGACACTCCCTGCTGCTCTGGCCTGAGCAGTTTTACTTCTGTAAAAGGGTGGGAGGGGATACATTACCATTCAATTACTCTTGAACTACAACTCTGACAGTAATGAAATAACACTCTCCAAAGTCCAAATACTATGATGATTAATTGGAGCTGCTTCTGTCATGAAACATTACTATCCCTTTAAGTGCTGTTGATTTCCCTCAAAATTATTCCAGTTCTTTTTAGTACATACAACTCAGTGTCCCTCTAACACATGTCACACACATACTCTGTTTCCATCAGAGAAGGCACATAATATTTTTCTTCTGTCTCAAAGCATAGTTCCCTTTACATCAGTGGTCCCTAGCCCTGTCATCAGGGACTATTAACCATCTGAGTGCCAGTTGGTTATCCAAAACTTGCAATGGAAACTACCCTAGCAACAAAAAACAAACTAGTTTGATAAAACTTTAAATATCACATAGTTACAGTTAACATGCTATATAATAATTCGCTAAATTGTGTGTAACGCCGCAACATGCGCAGCAGACACTGCTGTGCGTGCTGCAGTCATGCGCAGTAGAGACCACCCATGCCACGGCTGATACAGAGCTGGGTGCTCCGAAGGAGCTCTGTATCAGCCGTGGTGCGTGCAGTCTCTACTGTGCGTGACTGCCCCGCGACCGGGTGGCAGTGACACTGTGGCCCGTGTAACGGGCTGTTCAACTAGTAAGTAAATATTAAAATTCATATATTGCATCTCCAAAATGTAATTCTGTAAGAAGGTTATCTTTAACCAGCAAACATCAATAACCACAAAGATACTGGCTAATCAAGGTTTGTGATGGTAGGTGGCAGGATAGAGAAATGGCCAGGTTCATCATCCAAACAGCCCATTTTAGGCATGAGTTATGGGGCTGGGGTGTCATGTCTTTTAGAGCTTTAAAGTACTGTCAGAGACTAAATCTCCATCCAAAATACATTAACATAACCAAGCTTTTTTAGGGGGAAATTTTCAACATCTGGTTCGCAGTCAAGATTTTCCATAGAGGAGATGGAGTCAGATATGGATGGAAGGTTGCCAACACAACAATTGTGGGCAGAGAGAAAGATGGCCAAATCAATTCAGAAACCCAATTAGGAAGAAGAGGGGAATCAGAGGAAAAGGGTCAAGAGACAAAGAAATGAGAAGAGGAGATAGACAGAAGTGAATAATTATCCACTAAATAAATCATAGTGAAGGGACTTAAATTCCCCTATTTGAAGCTCAACAAATTTCTAGAATGCAGAAATTTATTAGAAATATTTTGACTGACAAAATATTTTTTGGGAAAGTCCAGAGATGCAGAAAGAAGTGGAGATGGATAGCTTTATACATGCTACATGTAAATTGAAATCATTTTTTTTCTCACAGTAGGATATTAGTGAGAGTATTTTTAACTTTAGTGATTTAGTGGAGAGATATATCAGGTTGCTGAAAACAGGAGAGCTAACATGGTCAGATAAGACAAAACCACTCTGAGGAAATTACTTGAATATGAGGAAATCAAAATAAATCTTACTAATAAAGGGAGAGGTATTGTGATTTTGGACAGGGCTTGTCTGATCAAATACATGAATTTGAGAAATAATTAGAATTATTGGTAAAGGAATGTTTAGATCTAGGTTTTTTTTTTAAATGAAACCGAGAGTGTTTTTACTCTGGGGGAAAATCCCACATTGACTATTTTTTTTGCCACCTACCAAAAATGAATAAGGGCCTGGGGAATCCACAAGGCAGACCAATAGTATCTGATATTGGAACCCTGACTGCCAGCCTCTCTCAATATGTAGACAGACCTAGAAGAGGTAGTTCATAATTAAAGTAGTTCACATTTGCAAGACAAAATACACAAGATTAGAATTTTAGGAGGTGTCAGGGGTCAACAGGGATATATCATGGGGTCAGGGTTTCTCCTCAATGTAGGCATGATAGATTATGGTAAGGTATTTGAAGGAGAAGGGTTTTTCTATAAAAAGCTCAGGTGATGCAAAATGATCATGTAGATTACGTATTAGTTTTCTTTTGACACACAGTTATTTTTGGTTTGATGGAAAATTTTATTTACAGTTAAAATGTTTCTAATGGGTTTATGGGAACATCAGGTCATATGGCATAATAATCCTTAATATGGCATAATAATCCTTAATAATCCTTATGGTATAAACATGGTACATTAACAGAGCTATGTAGACAGTATATAAATAGATCAATAAAAACGGTTTCAGCCTAGCCTTTAAATCTATATCCCATGAAGCAAGTGTCAATTTCATAATCCTTATAGTATATATATCAGAAGGGGAAATCAAGACAAAAACCAATTGTAAGTTGACAGTAACAGTTACATAGAAGACACAGCTGTCATTTCGAAAAGTGGCTACTTTACCAGTCCACAAGGACAATTTAAAAAAGTAAGATGAAATTACACAGAGGTAGAAAAGTACAGGGTACAGGCCAACCAGTTTATCGAGTGATTTGTGGAGAAATCCCATGATCGTAGGAAATTCAGATCTTTATAGAGACCATCCAAAAAGTGTACATATGAGCAGCCAATTTGGGAGCCAATATTGTAAGGAGGATACACTATAAAATGAAGAACAAGACTTGGCTAGATGCGGGTATGAGGAGATTTTATAGGTGTGGGAGGTTTGTATGATCTTGTACAATATACATGATAACAGCAATACCTTGGTGGTACCTTGAGGTGTTTGAAAAGAGACAACATGCTAAAAAAGGAGAAATGAAACATGTCTAGGTGCAACACTTTAAGTAAACACATGATTCAATAGTACAAGATTTGTTGTCAACTTTTGGAGAGAGGGCAATTTTACTGAAAGGATTTTCAGGAAAAAGCAGAAGGGATTTTGGTCTTAATGCAGAATTAGAATTATTCATATTTTTGTAAAGGGATTCAGGCTGGAGAGTGGAACTGAGCACATATTGGTGGAATGGTGGTTGTCTGGAGTATTGTGTAGACTGTTTTGTCCTTCAATATGATTCAACATCAGATTGCTAAATGTGTGTGTGTGTGTGTGTGTGTTTGTTGTCTATCTATCTATCTATCTATCTATCTATCTATCTATCTAGATATTAGATAGATAGGTTATTAACCTCATTCATATGTAAGGGCCAAGGAAGGAAACAATTAGGCTGAACACATCTGAACACATCGTCTGAGGGAGGAATCTATACTCCAAAACACGTTGGTCCACCATTACAACCAGCCTAAGTCACTCTCATCAAGAAAATGCTATCTATCTGTGTATGATATACAATAGCAGTATGTATGACATATGATACTGAATCGCACAAGAGCCATGCAATATCAGAGGGAGTCACTCCTAATTTGTGAAGCAAAGAGCAGAATGAGGGGCCCCATTCAAGCCTGAAAGCATAATATGCATGGGAAAACAGAGGACTTAGCGGGCTCACAGACATCAGATATTTTTTATTTTAGAAAACATTCTTTTATACAGATGCTAACATGAAATTCAGTGTATTTAAATGTATTTAACTCCAGGTTTTAGGTGTTAGTATGCCTTTAGTCGTTTAAGTGCCAGAGGTATGTTATTACATTGTTCTGAAATACTTTACACACCCCTAAATCACGGAAAGTATGAAATGTTGCCAGCTCCAGCAGGGAAGTTTCAATAACCTTTGAAGTATTCTGCCTCACAAAATGCATGTATTCATCTGGTTTGAATACTCAGGCTACATAAGTAAAAGAGTTGCTTATTTTGATTGGCATCATCCAGTATCAGTCATGCTTGCTCCTTTCTCCCTGCAATGCCTGGTCTCTAACTCAAGAGTTGCTGCTTTTTCTCCAGATTCCTTCTAAGGCTACCACTGTGAAGAAGAGGACAAGCCCTAGGATGTGGTCAATCTGTATAGTGTAGTAGAGGAATAGCAAGGAAAGAGCAAAGGACTCATGTGGGTGGGTCCTTCTAACTGTCCTACAGTTGTTTCCTCAACCCAGTTTCTTATCCCCTTATGTATAGATCACTGTCCTACCCAACACGTTTCCTTCTGACCCTTGTTCTTTCTCTTATCATTATCTGGCTAACTTTTTATTCCTTCCCTTTTCTCCCATCCCTTCATTTTTAACCTCATTTTATTCTCAGCCTCACCTCATTTTCACCTTCCTTTATTCTCACCATAACCTTATCCACTGTTCCATTGTTCCTTTTCTTTAATCTATTCACCTTTTTCTCTTACATCCTTTAATGTACATTTGTTGTAGCACTATCCATGATAAATATACCAGTTACTGAATAATGAACTGCAGGTCTCATGTTATGGCATGTTGCTTGGCTAGTCTCCTGTAATTATCTGTTAATCACATGTAATGATATATTGCCCTGCTGTTGTAATCCTTTAAAGTGGAACTTTCACGCTACAATAAGTTATCCCAGATTAAGTGTTAGTAGCTTCTTAATAGTGGAAATCCTATAACATAAAGTGGTAGAATGCGTCGCTGTCAGCCCTAACTGCACATGCGCAGTAGAGAGTCTCTACTGTGCATGTGTGGTTTTTCACACAGGGAGCTTCGCTGTGAGCTGTCTGGAGCTCCCCGCTAACGATCAGCACATTCAGCGAGTCTCTACTGCACATGACTGCAGTTATGCGCAGTAGAGACTCGTTGAACTTGCTGCCCGCTCCAGACGGTTCACATCCTGTCTCTGCTCCCGGCTCCGGGGCAGAAGCCGGGGCAGCTGGGTGCACTTTAGCCCGTGTAAACGGGCTTTCATACTAGTAGCATAATAATGCTGCTTATGCGCCAGCATGCGTTGGAATCATTACATTGTATGCAGCTTACATTAGTGGGACAGTGCAAACATCTTGCCAAAGAGTGACCTGTGCACCTGCGTTGGCCATCCTTGCCGATAAGCTGATAGGTTATTTTCCAAAAGGGGAGTTGCATTATACCTTAAGTTACAGACAGGGACAGACAGAGCAGTTGCACAAATCACTCTACTGCAAGATGTCTGCACTGTCCAACTGATGTAAGTTGCATGTTATGATTCCAACTCATGCTGCCACTTAAGCAACGTTATTACGCTATTTCCATGAATAAGAAGCTACTAACAATTTATTGGGGATAACTTATTGTAGCATGAAAGTTCCACTTTAAATGGATAGTAATACTTTATTATTACTATCCCTCATATTGTAGATATTTGCAAAATAAGTTAATAGCACCCAGGTTCATCTCTCAAACCTTTATGGTTTGAGAGATAACCGAAGACAAAGTTCCCCCCTCCCTCCCCCTTCCCTGAAGTCAGCGTTGTGCTGACTGCAGGGATATCAGGTCTGACTTTCATCAGGCGGCTCTGCAGCAGAGCCGCGATCGAGTTAGTGACAAAGAATTATTTCACTGAAATGGTCTTCTACATGTGCTTGCAAACCAAGCACACGTAGAAGACCTTTTCAGTGAAATAATTCTTCTTCTCTAATGGGATCTCGGCTCAGCTGCAGAGCCGCAAGCCTGTCGTACGACAGACTTCCCCTGCAGTCAGTACAACGCTGACTTCAGGGAAGGGGGAGGGAGGGGGGAACTTTGCTTACAGTTATCTCTCAAACCATAAAGGTATGAGAGATGAACCTGGGGGCTATTAACTTATTTTGCAAATACCTACAATATGAGGGATAGTAATAATAAAGTATTACTATCCCTTTAACGACCAGAAGGTTGTGCAACATATTGCTTTGCTGTGAGCCCCTCTGGTCCTTAAAGGGTTAATCTAATGGCTTAGTGCCCCACTATTGATGTATGATATGATGTATTACACTGCTGGTATCATAATTCTGAGTAGCAGATATAGTACCCTGCTAGCCTCATGCAACTGTATATTGCCCTGATAATCTCCTATAATTCTCTGTTGTTAGAGAAAGAATATGATCCATTATTTTATTTTTAGATATTAATTTCCCTTTCATCATTTGTTGTTTTGACTAAATTGTGTAGATGCAGAAATATCCTTTAAGGTTAGGTCATATTTGTCAACAGATAACTGGAATTGTATACTAGTTATATATCTGCTCCTTATAAATTCTCATAGTGCTCTATATAACCCCGCCCTATAAAACTGTTTTATGGCTACATGGTTGAACAGGGGAAAGATGCATTAAGGTGTGATAAAGGTGAGATAAATCCCCTAAGAATCTTCTCATTACTCTATATAGCATCTCCCTAAAACTCATCCTGTAACTCCATATAACCCCTCATGTTGACTCCTCCTACGTTCTATATTATTTAACCCCTTAAGGACTACATGACGTACTATGACCGTCACGGTCCTTAAATACATAAGGACCGATGACGGTCATAGTACGTCACATACTTTTTATTTACAGCGCTCCATCGGGAGAGCTGTAAATAAAAACAGGGCCTAAAATTGACCACTCCAAGACGATCTCTTTTAGGCCCCAAAGCGGCGTGCCAATACACGCAACAGGTCACGTGAACCGGCACATCAGCAAAGATCAAATCGGTCCTTATGGGACGGAAACGTCCCAGGACCGCTGGTCCTTAAGGGGTTAATGAACTGCTCTGTTGCTAGCTTCCACATCCTCTCCTGGGAGGTTATTCCTGGAAACCACAAAGTTGTAAAACAGATTTACATGGTTTGCTCTGTATCTACCACCCTCCAGATTCCCAGCATGACTATCTGAAAAGTGCTTCAACCACAGAGTTGTGAAATGACACATTTCTCTCTACACAAAAACCCAGTAATGTTTGATTGTTACTAATATCCCACCAAAGTACTTTGCCTTGTTGGAGTGGGATTAATGGAACATGAATGGAAATATACAGATGTATACTAGCGATATTGGCACAGCTTTGCCTGTGTGGTTAATAAAATAAAATAAAAAAAATCCTATGCAGTTGTATGTATGAGTAAATACACATAGAATGTTTTATAAAGGAAGTATGCTTTGAAGACAGACACTACAGAAGACATCCTAAACAGGAGTAACCAATTTGTGTGTTATCCACCGCATTGCAAAAACCTAATGCATTGGATAGTCTGGCACTAATAGGGTTAAAAAATTAAAAGTGGATGAACGTTTAGGATTATTTTCACCTGACATCCAGGCTAAAACAGAAAGGAGGCTTGTTGAGTTTTCAGCGCTAAGCCCTTTCATCCCCAAAAAGGATTGTAAAGCACTGCATTACACAGCTCTCCATCAGTGAGCATGAATGTGTGTAAGAGTGAGTGTTTGTGAGTGAGAGTTTGAGCATGTGAGTGTTTTGTGTGTGCCATGTTTTGCATTTAGTGTTGTGTATTGAGGTTTTCATATTGCATTTTGCATATAGCATTTTGCATATGGAATGTTGTGTATAGCACATCGCATTTTGCATATTGCATACAGTGTACAGCATTTTGCATATAGCGTATTGCATTTTGCGTAGTGTATTGTGTATAGCATTTTTTCGTATATTGTATTGAGTACAGTGAATGGTGTTTTACATATTGCGCACAGCATTATGTATACTGCGTATTTCATTTTGCATATAGCATTTTGCATATAGAGTATTGTCTATAGCATATTGCCTATAGAGTATTGCTTTTTGCACATTTCATTTTGTGTATTGAGTATAGCGTATTGCATTTTGCATGTTGCATTTTGTGTACTGTGTATAGTGTTTTGCCTATAGCGTAATGTGTTTTGCATATTGCATGCAGCATTTTGCATATTGCATACCTCAGTTTTCATAGAACGTTTTGTACAATGCTTATTGCGTACTGTGCATACTGTTTAAAAGCATTTTGCGCAATGCATATAGTGTATTGCCTATATTGTTTTGCTTATTGTGAATAGTGTTTTACATATAGTGTATTGCATTTTGCATACTGCATACAGAATTTTGCATATTGCGTACAGCATTTTGTGTATTGTGTATAGTGTTTTGCGTCAGCTTGTCGTGTTTTGCCTATAGCGTATTGCATTCCACATACTGTGTATTGCATTCTGTGTATTGCATGCAGCATTTTGATTTTACACACATGATTTTGCATATTTGGTACATTGTTTTGCTTATAACAATTTGCATATTGCGCATAGTATATTACATTTTACGTATAGCGTTTGCATATTGCATTTTGTGTATTGCATACAGCATTTTGCATTTTACACATAGCTTATTGCGTATAGTATTATACGTATTGCGTATTGTGCTGTGCGTATTGCATTGTGTGAATATGTGTTTTGTGTCTATATGTGTGTACTAGTTGAAGAGCCCGTTACACAGGCCACAGTGCCACTGCCAGCCGGTTGCGGGGCAGTCATGCACAGTAGAGATTGCCCACGCCGCAGCTGATACAGTGCCAGCCAGTCACGGTGCAGTCATGCTCAGTAGACACTGCCCGCGCCGCAGCTGATACAGAGCGGGGCAGTCTCTACTGCGCATGACTGCAGCACACGCAGCAGTCTCTACTGCGTCGTTACATGACTGCGTCGTTACAAACTTTGTAGCAAATTATTATATAGGATTGTGTTTTGTGTACATTGTTTTTATTGTGTCTCTGTGTATTCTGACTGTGTTTTGTGTACATTGTTTTTATTGTGTGTGTGGTGTGTATTGTGTGCGTGTATTATGTGTATTGCAATGTGCTGGATACCATTCTGACACTCAAAGGGTTCAATTTAGTAATCCTACAGCTCCCAAAATGTATATAAAAAAAACCAGACCTGCTCACACGTATTTGACAAAAGAATGAATATATAGTAAAAGAGAGTACTCAAATCTTTGAGTGCCAGAGATGTTCACAAAGTATTGCTTTGCAATGTGTTGCTTACCCCTCTGCCACTCAAAGGGTTGATTGACCTGCAGCTGAAATGAGCACAAGCGTCATACCCAAACATCTCTGGAGGCAGCGTGCTCCATGCTTGCACTGACAGCCACTTCCTCCGCTGCTGTGTGTGTCCCTTGCAGGACCTCTTCCACTCAACAGGGCACTACCATACTTTCAATGTTTATAGGTGTGCACATTGAAAGTATGGTAGTGCCCTGTGAGGAACTCAAGGTCCTCACACTGCAGGATGTATGTTGGGTGGAAGAGGTCTGACAAGAGACACACACAGCAGCGGAGGAAGTGGCTGCCAATTCAAGCATGGATGACGCTGCCTTCAGAGGGTATGGGGAGTGAGGGCCATGCTCATTACAGCTACAGGTCAATGGAGTGAACCACATCTAAAGAGGTCTGATCTAGTGTTTCTAATCTTTGAGTGTACTTTCATTTGTTGATGGTATAGGACTGAGCAGGTGTTTTTTGTTGTTGTACACTGCGCAAATTGTATTATTAAGAAATGTAACAGTGTGAGAAAGGTATCCAGCGCATTGCAACACAATGCATTGGATAGGAGAAGAGACGAGGAGGCAAACTGCATGGCTAGGCAATCAGGAGAAGGGTAGTGTAAGGCAATTGATCAGGCGAAGGGGAGTGTGAGGCAGTGTTGCGAAGGAGAGTGTGAGACAATGAGGCGAAAGGAAGTCTGAGGCGAAGAGGAGGATGCTTCCTCTAGCTAGTTATCTATGTATATATCTATCTATATTTGTGTTTTTTACAGGCAAGATGCTGGAGGACCAGGGCATCGAGGACACCACTGGATCTCTGACATCAAGGTTAGTGTTATACTGGTTGTGAATGTGTGTAAGTGTGCAAAAATGAATGTGAATGAATGAATAAATGAACAAATAAAACAAATGTATCTGTACGAGTGTTGAGTGTGCCCGAATGTCATTAACATTGAATTTTTATAACATTTTGTATTTATAATGAAACTGTACAAGTCATATATGTGAGTGTGTATGTTCGTTCAAAATAAAAAATAAAAACTCAACATGTCCTACTCTCTTTTTTTCATGGCGTTGGCGTTCTATGTCTATATTTCACAGCAATGGGAAGACACATTAGATTTGTTGGAAACTTGCTGAGAAAGCCTACATCCTGCAGTGGATCGACAGTAGATGGGGATGATGATGTGTGTGTGTGTGATGAATCATGGCTTTCTTTTTTTTTGTCATCAGACATACCCTCACTTCTTCTGCGGAACTTCAACTACCATGTATATAATCCCTCGGGCAGTCTGTTTTCTTTCCCTAACATTTGCATTTGGCCTACACCAGTGAATGCTGCTAGCACTCACTAGGATGGTCATTTCTTTGACCTTTTGTTCACTAGAGGCTGTGTACTTTCTGATTTTAAGATCTCCTCTTTATCAATATCCATTCACTATCTTCTAACATTCAGTACTGCTTATACTTCTTCCTGCTTCACACGTAACCTCAAGTCATTTAATCTCACTGCTCTCCAGTCCTCCCCTGTCTGTTGGACTTTCATCCATTCCTACTAATGCTGACACTAACAGCCTTGCCAAAGCCTACAACTTGGCCCCGTCTTCCTCTTGAGCTTGCATGCTCCTCTCTCTCTGCATCTTCTCTAAATCTAATCCATGGCCATGACTTAATAAAAACACCAGCTTCCACTGCTCATTTACCCATTCAGCTGAAAAACTCTGTTCCTTTCATAATTTAACTCTGCTCTCTCCTTGGCTAAAAAAAATAAATAAATAAATACTCTTCATAACTAATTAATATGCATAAATCCAATCCTTGCTGTCTTTTCTCTACTTTTGACTCCTTCCTCTGCCATCTGTCTACCTCCCTCCCAAATTCTATTCTATAGATCTACAAGACATTGCCAACTTCTTTACAGCCAAAGCAGATTCCACCCAGGAAAATATCTCCCTTGTAAATACCCTTCTATCCTCCTCGTTTTCCCTCCTGCAATGATGGAATCTTTCTCACCAGTCAGAGAGGAGGAAATGACTAACCTGCTATTTTCCACTCCCTCTACTACATTCAGACTCAATCTAGATCCTTCTACCCTCATCCATTCCCTCTCCCCCACACTTATCCCTGTACTACTACAGATGTTTAATTCCTCCTTTGCCTCTGCTACTTTTCCTGGTGACTTCAAACATGCCATAGTGACACCTATCCTGTAGAACAATTTCTCTGACAGCAGCACACCCTCTAGCTTTAGACCAATTTCTCTTCTACCTTTTGCCTCTAAGCACCTGAAACACCTAGCCTACTCCTATCTGCTTGACTTCATTAACAAACACAACCTGCTCAATCAATTATGATCTTACTTTCAAACTGCTCACCTGCTCTCAACAGAGAGGTCAATGATCTACACACTGTCAAATCACAAGGTACTTAGTACTTCCTGCTTGATCTCTCAGCTGCTTTTGACACTTGACCATGTGCTCTTGCTCAAAATTCTTGGCTCCTCAGGCATCTGTAACTTAGCCTTGAACTGGTTGTCCTCTTACCTAACTATCTGATCCTACAGTGTCTCCATTGTTATCTCTTTGTCCTTTCCCATCTACCTCTCTGTTGGTCTAGGTCTCTGTGACAGTACCAGGATTTACCGGACCATTTTGGGGTCATCGGTTCCTAAACCTCCATTGCTGCTGCCCCCTGTCCACAGCTGGCTGGAGCCCTGCTACTTCCTGGCATCCAGAGGTCCTGCTTGCAGTTCTCTTGCTCAATATATCAAGAGAACTTCAAGCAACCTTACGTACATATGAAAGACTTAAAAGCATATTCCCACAGCCTCCCTTACTCTCCTTCAGACAGCCTCCCAATTTAAAACAACTGATGGTAAGGAGTGCCCTGAACAAAAATACAAAAAATGGCACATTACCCTGCCTACAAAGTAGGTGTAAAACTTGTGCACACATTTACACCACAGACAAGATACCCATACCAAACACCCAGTTACATTTTAACATTTAACTAGTCCATAATAACCTCCTCTGATTAGTCAATGAAGCACAGCAGGAGTCAATCCACATTCCAAACATTCCTTAGCACACAAACATGGAGTATACTTTAAAGAAGACAGAGTGCTGGGCTTAACAGCCCACTCTGCACTCTGGTTCCCCACTGCCATATCCCTTTACAGGACTTACATTATAACACCACACCCACTATTACCCAAATGTTACACAATGTACAAAACAGTGATCAACATTTCAAATGTTATAGTTCTAAATTTCTCCATCTGGCCACAGCCTGCTTCTGTTCTCTGTGTACACCATAACACTTGGCAAACCTATTAATTCATTCAGACTCAAATATCAACTTTATGAAGATGACACCCAGCTTTATTTTTCTGTTCTTCAACTGACTCCTGATATTCAATCTACAGTCACAGATTGCTTCTCAGCTATCTCAGACTAGATGGCTCATAGGCACCTCAAACTCAACATGCTACCATAAATCCAGTATCAGAAGCACTGTGTTTAGGGGTGATAGTTGACCATGCTCTCTTATTCTATCCTCATATTAATGCTATCACCAAATCCTGCCACTTTCTCTTTTGTAACATATGAAAAATCCATCCTTCCCTCTTTTTCTCCTCAGCTAAAATTCTCACTCAAGCATTTTTTTGCTATCTCACATGGACTACTCTAACTTTCTAGTCTCTGGTCTTCCTGCTTCAAAAACTCCATACACCTCAATCCATATAGAATGTTGGAGCATGAACTGCATTACTTTCACCAAGGTTTGTCCCTGCCACCCTCCTCTTCCATTCACTCCAATAGCTGCCTATCAAACTGTATATCTTATAAAATACTGCTTCGCTCATTCAAGAGCTCTCTCTCCTCTACCCTTTCCTATATTTTCTCCCTGATATCCCACTATACCACATCTCTCCACTTATGATTAGTCAACAACATTCTTCTCTCTGGTCCATTTCTGTCTATAGCTCTCTCTTATCAAAACCCTTTTTCCTCATTGCTCCTATTTCTGTGGAGTGCTCTACCTCCTAGCCTACAGCACTGCCCCTCTCTTGCGGTCTTCAAGTCTTGCTTAAAATTACACCTCCTCAACAAGGCTTCCACAAGCTAGAAGGCAATGACTTCATACATCCTAGCTTCTTATAATTTACTTATTTATATTCCCTTATTCTGGCCAGAACTCAAGCTCTGTATTCAACACTTAACCCTTATGTATTCTGTATGTCTCTCTTTACCAATTTAGATATTGTAAGCTTTCAAGCAGAGATCCTACTACCATTGTTCTCTTTGCTAAGCACTTGTATTGTTCAAACCCTTAAATTATGAAAAACTGCAGACACTTGTGGTGCTACTTAAATAAACATATTCATTCATTTACACACACACACACACACACACAATTCATTCACACACACACACAATTTTCCATGCCTAGGAAGAAATTAAATTATATGAACACCTGTGTGTTATTTTCAGCAGGCCAGGGGAAGTGTTTCCTTTAACTGGTCTTTTCCTGCTCTGCCTAGGACACAATAGATAGCAATCCTAGATCAAAACAACTGCACCAAAGAGGGCAAGTACAAATTCCACAAATACTCATTGATTGAAATGGCAGTTATGAGGTTTTACCAAGTCTGTTCCTATGGGATTAGACTTTGTAAATAGTCTGGGGCTGCCTTAATTACTCCTGTCAGCCATTTGGGGAGGTCAAGAAATTGCCCCCCCCCGGCTTGCAATTGTCTGGAGTGAAACCCATAAGTTTACGGCCTCAATTTTCACTGCCTCCATAGACCTTTAGTGTTAGGCCTAGAAGCATTTCACCAAGTGCTTACAGGGGCTATGCACACTTCCAAATTCAATTGAATACAGTTCAGTCTCTCTCTTGTGTGATTAAAAAGGGAGTAGAAGGGTTTATTGTAAGACTCCTGCTCTGCTGCCCAGGGGGCCATCAAGGCTCACCATGCAGCCCTGGCTTTGTCTGCGGTTCTTTGCTGAAAGGAGACTATTTGAGTGATAATTTCCCTTTGAAATATATTTTTAACCCCTTGGATGCTAGCAATGTCCTCAATACACTGCTTCTCCATGGATTGAAAGCCCCAATTAAATCACAGGCAATTATTTGGTCTGCTTCAGAATTGCTCCTCAATAACTTATTGAATATTGCTCCAGCTTCCTGTATTCTGACTAGTAAATGCTCAGCAGCTGATGTCACTGGGGGTGGAGCCTACTGCATAGTTTCAACAGGTCAGAGGATATGAGACATTACAGATAGAGAGGAGCGCAGTGAAAATGGCATTCTCCAGCCAGTCGAAAAAGAGCACGCACAACTAAATGCCCAAGTATCTTACATTTTTCCAAAATATGGAAACATGTATGTTTTCCTTAGATCAGGGCTTGTCAACCTGAGGCCCTCCAGCTGTTCAGAATTACATCTCTCAATGGCTGGGGGTGGGTGACTACTGCTGGGGATGATGGTAATTGTAGTCCTGAAGGGCCTCTGGTTGACTACTAATGTTTTAGTCACAGTAAAAGAGGTAAAGGTGCTATGCTATAGTTTATAATAGACAAACTGGGGGGTGGGGTAAAACTTTGTCACATTGTTGATCCCGTTACTCTGTTCCCTGTAACTCAACTTGGCCCTATAAGGCAGTGCCATGTGGAATCAATTCTCTGCTGTGGTCCTCTAAGCATTCCTTTGTATTGCTGTGTTAACATAAACAATATTACAAGCTATGGACTTGGTTCTTTAGGCTGTGTGTACTCATTCCAAAACGCTGCCAGGAGATGATTAACAGCATCAACAAATGATTTCCCTGATGAAAAAAACATATAGATAAATACATAAATAAAAATGGAACTGCATCATAGGGGATGAATCAAAATCTCATTTCATTTAAATGGCACTTTCTAACACACTGAATTCTAGATAGAAGGTCCCTAATGCATTGCTTTGTAATGTATTGGAGACCTCTAACATTCAAGGGGTTAAAAGCTGCATTTAAATTGATGGAAATGTTTGTTTGTCATCCCAGTGGTACAGCTGGTTTGCCCCAGAATGTCTCCATTTACCCTTACTACAGCAGCCTCTGTGTCATTTTGCCATCTATTTATTATGTCATGAAAAGAGCAAAAAGGTCACAGAATTTTCAGTCAGTCTGACTTTAAAGAGGTTGACTGTCACTTTAATGCACAGAAATTTTTTGTTCAGTCAGAGAGTCTTTTATTTATTTTTTTACTTTTCTGAGAGATGTCGGTTAAGACTGAGAGCAGTGGCTCAGTCCATGGACAAGCCAATGATCTCCAGATAGAAGTTTCCAAAAAATAAAAAAAGTATACAATAACAATACATATGAGTGTTCACTTTGTGTATCCAAAAGCCCAGGACATGTGTGGGTGACAAGTGGCTATCCTCCAGCTGTTGCTGGACTGCAATTCTCTTCATTCTGAAGATGATGGGAGTTACAGCCCCAGCTAGAAGGCTGCACTTTGGCCATGTCCGGTATAGAATAGCAAACATTTTACAGAGAAACATACAATTTGACGGCAGATAAGAACCATTTCGGCCCATCTAGTCCACCCATTTTCCTATTGTAAAAACCTCAAACCTTTTTTGGTCCTTGTTTTTTTCTTATGTTAAGGACAGCCTTATGCCTATCCCATGCATACTTAAATTCTGTCACTGTATTAACTTCTACCACTTCTGCTGGTAGGCTATTCCACTTATCTACTACCCCAACCATTACAGTGTTAAAGCTTTAGGGGTGAGATGTACAAAGGTAAATGTTAATCGTATATAAATTGAGTATAAGGCATTTTCATAAGTGGATCCAAGAGTTTTGACAATCTGGAGGAAAGAAGTTCATTTGACAATATAGTTGGAAAAAAAGGAGGTTTAAAGAACGTGTTTTTGAAAGTGTAAAGAGAAATGGGCGGT
Organism: Rhinophrynus dorsalis; assembly: GCA_037306005.1. NCBI lineage: Eukaryota > Metazoa > Chordata > Amphibia > Anura > Rhinophrynidae > Rhinophrynus > Rhinophrynus dorsalis. The sequence continues at coordinate 326,973,299 of CM074718.1, read as the reverse complement.
GCACTAAGGTGTAATAAAGAGTTGATAATGCAGAGGTAATTTCTCCAGTAAGATCACTTCTCCAGTGAGATCACTTCTCAGTGAGATCACTTCTCCAGTAAGATCACTTCTCCAGTGAGATCACTTCTCCAGTAAGATCACTTCTCCAGTATGATCACTTCTCCAGTAAGATCACTTCTCCAGTAAGATCACTTCTCCAGACCCTCTGTTATTCTATGGAGCCAATGCACTAAGATCTCTCAAGAATAACAGAGTAACCAGAGAAGAGATATCACTGGAGAAGTTATCTCCGCATTATCACCTCTTTATCACATCTTTTTCCATAACCCCCCATGGTATTTTCAATTTCGCGAATGTCATTTCCACCCATTTTATGGAGACTCTCCTCAGGGCAAAACATAAAATAAACGTATAGCTAGATGAAAAGTGGTATACATAGAAACATACTGAATAGTATTTTATTGTCCATTCGCTCTTCCATGCGCTGAGTCAGTTCCTTCTTCAGCCTCGTTAGAAGAGCACCAACATCAGGGAGTATATTACCCTCAGCATCAGGCAAGCTTTCCCTATGGGCAAGGAAATCATTTTTAAGGAGAGGTGTGTGAAGAGGGGAATGACTTTGGCTAGGCTAGCTTTCTCTTTACTTAAGATTTCTGTCAAAGCACGGAAAGGCGTGAGGACTGTCACAACCTGTTACATCAGGGTCCAGTCAGCCCTGCCCAGTGTTCTGTTACTGCCAGTGAAGTGGTGACATGACATTGTGTGAATTGCCTTTTTCTGTTCCAGGATATGCTCTAGCATATCTAATGTGGAGTTCCACTTGGTCCCAACATCTTGTTTTAGGAGGTGCTCTGCGAGGTCTGCCTTTTTCTGTTCCTCCCTGAGGAGCTGGCTATCTTTGACGCTCCGATGAAAGTGGTGAGCAATCTGACGGCACAACTCCAAAAGTGCTGGCAACCTTCCAGTGTTATTGTTATCCTCGAGAGCAGCCTTCACTACCAGATGCAGGACATGTGATGAGCAGAGCACACCCACAAATATGCCATCCCAGAGAGCCTTTATCATTTTAGCTGCACCATCAGTAACCACAAACCCCATTTGTGCCTGTGTGCCTGTCTGCTCCCCTAGCCACTGCACCACCATGTTCTGCAGTGCTTTGCGAGTGTTATCTGAGGTGTGCTGCTGATCCATTACCTCAGCATGGAGGAGGAAAGAGCGGTGCCCTGCCTGCTTGGCTACTGCACCTGAACTTGTTGTTGGTATTGGTGTGTCTTGCAATGCACTGGGCTGCCACCAATGTGCCGTCCATGACAGGAAGGCATGCTGGCCACTCAGAGCACTCCATAAGTCAGTGGTAAAGTGCACTGACTGGCCACCAGCCTTTCCTAGCAGGTCCTTCAAAACCCAACGCATGACCGGTACAGTGAGGGCACTATAGTTCTACTGAATGTGGTGCGGAATGGAATTTTATATCTGGGTGTGACAGCCTCCATAAGTTGCTGGAAGGGTTCCCCGTCTACCAAATTAAAAGTAGCACCCCCAACGGCTATGAGCTGTGCAAGAGGTGTGTGGTTTTCCTGGTATGCTGTCTGCACATCCCCTTGGAATGAAACCCACCAAAATCCTCCAATGTGGGCTGTATTGATTTTGGGATGGGCTGAGACTGTCTGCTGATCTTACTAGGACCTTATCTCCTGCCGCCTACCGGCAGTGAGTGTGACACTGGTATATGCAGTACTAGTAGTGCCACTTACTGCTCTTATCAACACTGACTTGTGGTGGGTGTTCAGGTGTTGGTTCATCCCGGAGGTGGTTAGATGACCCAACACCCTCCCACGGCTGACTTCCCTGCCACACAATTTGCATTTTGCTAGCCGGCCATTGCCAAGTGCCACAAAATAGTCCCACGCTTTGGAGCGACAGATGACTCTGGAAGGTGGTGGAGAAGAAGACACTGAGGTGACACTTTCTTCATCTTCACATGGTGGAGCAACCTCACTATGCTTTTTCTTTCAATGTACCTTTCCAGGGGTACCAGTAGACCTAAAGATGGCATTAGGGATGTTGGGACTGGGACTGGAGGAGGATAGTGGAGTAACAGTAGTACTGCTGGCTGGGAGACTCAAATGGAACTGGAGAGGCAGGTGTTGAGTTGTCAATAGAAGACAATAATGTAGCTGGAGAAACAGGAGGAGTACTGTGGGAAGCACGGAAAGGCGTGAGGACTGTCACAACCTGTTCCATCAGGGCCCAGTCAGCCCTGCCCAGTGTTCTGTTACTGCCAATGAAATGGTGACATGACATTGCATGAATTGCCTTTTTCTGTTCCAGGATACGCTCTAGCATATCTAAGGTGGAGTTCCACCTGGTCCCAACATCTTGTTTTAGGCAGTGCTCTGTGAGGTCTGCCTTTTTCTGTTCCTCCCTGAGGAGCTGGCTATCTTTGACGCTCCGATGAAAGTGATCAGCAATTTGACAGCACAACTCCAGAAGTGCTGGCAACCTTCCAGTGTTATTGGTATCCTCGAGAGCAGCCTTCACTACCAGATGCAGGACATGTGCTGAGCAGAGCACACCCACGAATATGCCATCCTGGAGAGCCTTTATAATGTTAGCTGCACCATCAGTAACCACAAACCCCATTTGTGCCTGTGTGCCTGTCTGCTCCCCTAGCCACTGCACCACCATGTTCTGCAGTGCTTTGCGAATGTTATCTGAGGTGTGCTGCTGATCCATTACCTCAGCATGGAGGAGGAAAGAGAGGTGCTCTGCCTGCTTGGCTACTGCACTTGAACTTGTTGTTGGTATTGGTGTGTCTTGCAACACACTAGGCTGCCACCAATGTGCCGTCAATGACAGGAAGGCATGCTGGCCACTCAGAGCACTCCATAAGTCAGTGGTAAAGTGCACTGACTGGCCACCAGCCTTTCCTAGCAGGTCCTTCAAAACGCCAACGCACGACCGGTACAGTGAGGGCACTATAGTTCTACTGAATGTGGTGCGGGATGGAATTTTATATCGGGGTGCGACAGCCTCCATAAGTTGCTGGAAGGGCTCCCCGTCTACCAAATTAAAAGTAGCACTCCCAACAGCTATGAGCTGTGCAAGAGGTGTGTGATTTTCCTGGTCTGCTGTCTGCACATCCCCTTGGAATGAAACCCGCCAAAATCCTCCAATGTGGGCTGTATTGATTTTAGGATAGGCTGAGACTGTCTGCTGATCTTACTAGGACCTTTTCTCCTGCCGCCTACCGGCATGAGTGTGACACTGATATATGCAGTACTAGTAGTGCCACTTACTGCTCTTATCAACACTGACTTGTGGTGGGTGTTCAGGTGTTGGTTCATCCCAGAGGTGGTTAGATGACCCAACACCCTCCCACGGCTGACTTCCCTGCCACACAATTTGCATTTTGCTAGCTGGCTATCGCCAAGTGCCACAAAATAGTCCGACGCTTTGGAGCGACAGATGACTCTGGAAGGTGGTGGAGAAGAAGACACTGAGGTGACACTTTCTTCATCTTCACATGCTGGAGCAACCTCACTATGCTTTTTCTTTCAATGTACCTTTCCAGGGGTACCAGTAGACCTAAAGATGGCATTAGGGATGTTGGGACTGGGACTGGAGGAGGATAGTGGAGTAACAGTAGTACTGCTGGCTGGGAGACTCAAATGGAACTGGAGAGGCAGGTGTTGAGTTGTCAATAGAAGAAAATAATGTAGCTGGAGAAACAGGAGGAGTACTGTGGGAAGCACGGAAAGGCGTGAGGACTGTCACAACCTGTTCCATCAGGGCCCAGTCAGCCCTGCCCAGGAGGAGTACTGTGGGAAGCAGTGGAAAAATTAAGCTCAGGGGAGTAATCAAGCTCAGTGGAAAAATCAAGCGTAGGAGGCCTTGATCCCTCAGATTCTTCTTCTGCCTCTTGTAGGTTTGGACAGGAAGAAACATCAGCAGCAGCAGCAGATTTTGTGGAGACCTGATGAATTCCGTCTTCTGCCTGGTGGCTACCGGGAAATGGTAAGCTATGTCCCTCAAAAACCTTTTCTGGAGAAGATATGCTCTCAGTGGCAGTGACAGTGGTATAAAAATCCTGCATTGACACGCAGTGTCTGACCAGTAGTGTTACACACGCTAGATGTCCCCAAGTTTATAGAACTGGCAGTAGCAGAGGTGGTGACTAGTGATGATCGAACACCCTGATGCTCGGGTGTTCGGGTGCTCTGGCCGAGCGCCCCCGGAGGCTCGAGTGCTCGGCCGAGCACCCGAGCCCCATTGAAGTCAATGGGAGGACTCGAGCATTACACCAGGCACCCCCTGCTCTGATGAGGGGAGGGTGCCTGGTTCATAGGAAAAGGTCAGAAAATGATGGAAACACCACAGAAATGGTTCAGGGACAGCATAGGGAGGATGTCTGGATGCATCTTGGACTCCAACGTCGCTGCTGGGAACGATGTTTCGCCCGTAGTACGCCATTTTTACAGACTGACCGTAAAACACACAAAAAAGAAGATAAAAACTAATCTGCGGCTAGGCACACTAAACAATATGTGACGCTAATCTGCGGCTAGGCACACTAAACAATATGTGACGCTAATCTGCGGCTAGGCACACTAAACAATATGTGATGTTAATCTGCGGCTAGGCACACTAAACAATATGTGACGTTAATCTGCGGCTAGGCACACTAAACAATATGTGACGCTAATCTGCGGCTAGGCACACTAAACAATATGTGCCGTTAATCTGCGGCTAGGCACACTAAACAATATGTGACGCTAATCTGCGGCTAGGCACACTAAACAATATGTGACGCTAATCTGCGGCTAGGCACACTAAACAATATGTGACGTTAATCTGCGGCTAGGCACACTAAACAATATGTGACGTTAATCTGCGGCTAGGCACACTAAACAATATGTGACGCTAATCTGCGGCTAGGCACACGAAACAGAATGTGACGCTAATCTGTGGCTAGGCACACGAATCAGAATGTGATGCTAATCTGCGGCTAGGCACACGAAACAGAATGTGACGCTAATCTGCGGCTAGGCACAGTGAACGGAATATGTGACGTTAATTTGTGAATTTGCACACTAAACAGAATGTGACAATAATCTATGGCTAGGCACACGTTTAAAATGGCCCTTTTTGTCGCTGCGTTGTAAAATCATTGGCCCTGTGCACCTAACAGAATATGTCAGCTTGTCACTGCACTGTGAAATATTTGTCCCTGTGCACCTAGTACAATGTCACCTTAGAACATGTCCCCCCCCCACAAAAAAATGAAATTCTGCCACTCCCAAAAAAAATTAAATGCTGCCCCCACACACAACAGTCCTAAAAAGGACTTTTGGGTCTTGAAAGAGTTTCAACAATTTTATTCTCCCTACACTGACTTCCTGTGCATCTAGTATTATATGTCACCTTACAAATATCCCCCCCACAAAAAAAAGGAAATTGTGCCCCCCCAAACAAAATATAAATGCTGCCCCCACACACAACAGTCCTAAAAAGGACTTTTGGGTCTTGAAAGAGTTTCAACAATTTTATTCTCCCTACACTGACTTTCCCTGCCTAAGCGCATCTCTCCCTGGCTAAGAATGAGCCGAACTCGCGCGTCGGGTGCTATACAGCACCCGATCACGGGTTCTGGCCAGCCAATCAGTGTAATGCCAGCAGCCAACATGGCTGCTGGCATTACACTGATGTCAGAGCCTCCCCGCACGTTTATTGGCTGCGCAGCAGCCGCGAAACGTGCGGGGAGGAGACCCGAACATGGCAGGCGAGCACATGCGGTACTCGTACGAGTACCGCCATGTGCCGAGCAGAGCGATGCTTGAGCCGAACCGAGCTTCGGCCGAGCATGCTCGCTCATCACTAGTGGTGACTAAACTGACAGTAGCACTAGTCATTGTGAAGGTGGTTTTGGGGGGATCATCAAAAAACAGCTGACGGGACACAGGTGATGGCTGCTACATGGTCTTAGAGGAGGACCTGGACCTCTCTACAGAAGCAGAACGACCCTTCATCTTTCTAGTTTTTGGTCTGGAGTGCTGCTACTGAGTCTGACTAGTACTACTGACAGTACTCTTCTTTTTCCACCTGCTGCTGCTAGCTCTGCCTGAAAGCAACGGCACTGTGCTGGTGTTGGTGGTTGCTGGGTCACTGCAGCTGGTACAGGACGAGCAACATCAGGTTGTTCACTACGACTCAAATCCATTACAGATAGGTCAGTAGTGTACTACAATAATTTTAAAATTTTAAGACCTTGCCACACGACAAATGGCACACTGGCTGTGTCATTCTGGAACTTATTTAAACAAATGCTTTATATTTTTGAACTGGAACAAAAATGGCTTGCTGTGACAATACTGCACTTTTGCTGGATGTCTGCCTAGCCTAAACAAAATGCACACTGGCTGTGTCACTCTGGAAGTTAGTTAACCAAATCCCTAATATTTTTGAACTGGAAAAAAGATGGCTTGCTGTGGCAAAAGGGCACTTTTGCTCGATGCCTGCCTGCCTACACAAAATGCACACTGGCTGTGTCACTCTGGAACTTCTTTAACCAAATCCCTAATATTTTTAAGCATGAACAAAGATGACTTGCTGTGGCAATAAGGCACTTTTGCTGGATGCCTGCCTACACAACAACTGTCAGATTGGCTGTGTAACTTAAAATAAATCAGCTCCTGATACTGGCAATAAAGCACTAGACTGTCTATAAGGCACTAGACTGGCTAATAAATGGCTTTTTTGGACACTCTCTCTCTGATTCTTATCTCTCTGAGCTCAAACAACGGAGTGACAGGAAATGTAGGCTGTCTGGGTATCTGTGTCATTAGTCCAACCCCAATCTTGAAACAAAGAAGCTCATTGGACTACAGAAGAAACCCACCATGTAAGAAACAAGCTAATTGGACTAGAGAGGGAGGGAGAGGAGAGAGCACATGGGAAGCCCATCGTCAAAATTTCTGAATTTTTTAACAAAATTCGGACCCAAGACCGTTCTTTTTTTCAAATTTGAACTTTGCAGTGTGATTTGGTCCAAATGACCCGAATGACCTACTATTCACCTGAATTCCGAATTTTAACGAACCAATTCGCACAAGTCTAAGAAACAGCAGCAGGAACAGCAGAAGGAACACTGAAAGGAAAAAACGTGGGATTGTACCCAAGACCAGCAAAAAATGGGGACCAAAGTAACTAATTATGATATCTGTTATTAAATGAAAATTCTGACAAAGGGAGGACATCACCCCAGGAATGCTGATCATGTTCAATAACTAATGAAGAATAATTCCAAGGACTGGTTCGTCCGTTCAGACTGTCCATTGGATTGGGGATGATAAGCAGAGAAAAAGTGAAGGGAGATCTGAAGACAGGAGCAGAATGCTCTCCAAAAACGAGATATAAATTGAGAGCCCCTATTTGACACAATGTATATGGGGCAGCCATGCAGGCGAAAAATGTGTGACACAAAAATCTGAGCTAGAACCGGAGCAGAAGGAAGTCCAGTAAGGAGAATAAAATGAGACATCTTTGAAAAACTGTCAACAACTACCAGAATGGTGGTAAAACCCTTTGAAGGGGGAAGTTTCACAATAAAATCCATAGACAGGTAGGTCCATGGAGTCCAGAGGAGGAAATGATGTACCCAAGGAAGGAGACAGAAGGCAAGTTAAGCATACAATTCTCCAATTTGACAAACAGGGAATTGTCATGAAGACACTGTAGAACAAACTTCACATTCTCTTGATGCAGGGACAAGTCAATAGAATATATCAGGATGTCATTGAGATACACAAAAACATTGGTCAATAGTAAATCCCTGAAAATGCAATTGACAAATCCCTGAAAGACGGCTGGAGCATTACATAAGCTGAATGGCATTACAAGATACTTGTAATGCCCATACCAAGTGTTGAACGCCATCTTCCACTCATCTCCAGTACGTATGTGCAAACAAGTTATAGGCGCCACGAAGGTCCAGCTTGGTGAAAACCACAGCTCCTCGCAACTAGTCAAGTAGTTCAGCAATCAAGGGCAGAGGATAGTTGTTCTTTATGGTGATGTGGTTCAGTCCCCACACACAGGTGGAGTGAGCTGTCCTTTTTTACAACAAAAAAGAACCCAGCTCCGGTGCGGGAGGATGAAGGCCAGATGAACCCTTTGGCTGGATTCTCCTGAATATAGGAGGCCAAAGCCTGGTTCGCAGGACCGGAGAGGAGATAGGTCTTGTGCTTGGGAGGAATGGTAACTGGAAGCAAGTCAATGGGACTGTCACAAGGACAGTTCGGACAAAGAGTGTCAGCCAGACGTTTGGAAAAGACATCAGAAAATTCTAAGTAAGCCTGGGGAATACTTGCAACAGGCTCAGGCTGGAGGGCAGCAACCACTGGAGAGACATGCCGGATACAAGAGGAGAGACAGGTTGGCCTCCAAGAAGTAAGCTTCTGGTTATTAGTCCAGTCAAAACAAGGATTGTGAATCCTGAGCCAGGGCAGCCCAAGGATGATGGGAACCTTAGGAGAAGGATTGACATCAAACACAATAGATTCAGTATGAAGGATCCCTGTCTGCATCTGGAACGAAGCAGTTTCCAAAAGGACTAGTCCAATGCCCAAAGGTTTGCCATCCACAGTGGACACGAGAAGTGGGCACGTTTATGATGAAGAGGAATACCAGCTTTAGAGGCCCATGAGGCGTCAATGAACAAGCTAGAAGTCCCAGAGTCAATAAAAGCTTTAGTAGAGATGGTAGAGGAAGCCCAAGATAGAGTAATGGGCAACATGAGTGTTGAAGAGGTAGGAGAATGACAATATGAAACACTCAAAGGGTCTCCTACATCAACATTTAAGCTTTAGAGTCTCCCGGACAAACCGGGCACTGGCCCAAGAAATGACCCTTCTGGCCAAAATATATACAAAGTCCTTGAGAGCGTCGTCTGTGTCATTCAGTGTCAGAAAGTCTATTGATGTTCCCAATCTCCATAGGTTCATCTATGCCAGGAGACGTCACGGGAGGGAGGGAGGTTTTTAGAGAATCCTCTAGAACGCCGACTACGGTCTCTCTCTTATTGGCACTCTTGAATGCGCACATCCAATTAAAGACACAGTGCAATGAACTCTTCCAGGTCGTTAGGGATATCTCTACCAGTGATCGCATCCTTTAGTCTGTCATTCAGTCCCCTCCTGAAAGCTGCCTTCATGACGTCCAGATTCCATGTGGTTTCGTATGCCAAGGTGTGAAACTCCACTGCATATTGGCTGAGGGGGCGATTGCCCTGTTTCATATCAGAAAGGGAAGCCTCAACGGAGATCTTGTGTCCAGGAGCATCAAACACAAGGCAAAACATCTTGATGAATCAGAAAGGGACATCTACAAAACATATCCTGTAGATCAAACATGTGCTGAATAGATACTACTGCAAGCAGGAAAGCTGTCTTGAGAGTCAAGCAATGTAGAAATACAGAAGTGAAGGTTCAAAAGACTCATTCTGAAGCACTCACAGGGGCAGGTTTAAGTCCCACAGATGGGCTGGATCCCAAAAAACATGGTAGGATTGAGGCACCCCCATGTGAAATGGTCTGCACATCCGGCAGCAAGGCAATAAACCTATGAAAAAGAACAGATAAGACTGAAATCAGGAACTTCATAGAACTAAAACTAGGTCCTTTCTTAAGACCACCTGAAGAAAAGCCAAAAGGAAAAGGGACATGACCAAGACCCATGGTCTCCATACCACTTGAAAGACAATTACCAGACCCTATGATATGTCTCAGATGAAAACAGCTTATGGACCTTGAGCATGGTCCCTATGACAGCTTCAGAAAAAAACTTTTTTTCCTTAGAAAGCTGGCTTCAAGAGCCAAGCCATCAAAGCTAACCTGTACACATCTGGTGACATAAAGGAACCTACAACAAGAGATTTAGGAGGAGCACAAGACAATATGGCTCAGCAACAGATACATTGACTAGATCCAAGAAGCCAAGACCACCGAGGCCTTATGGAGAAATCAGCTTTAAAGGCACCAACGCCATCCTGGCTTTCCTTAAAATTCTGGAAATTAGAGGGATATCAGAAAGCACATACGCAGAGTCCGTGGGTTCTGGAAAAAAACAAAGAAACTTTGAATTTTCCAAGTCTGCCACTGTGGTCTATTCCTACAATGTGAAAGACTGAGAGAGCTGAAACTTGAGCTTCTGCCCAATAGAGAATCAGAAGACATCTGACCATGCAACCAAGCTTCTACTCCTTGCTTGACAGTTAACATAAGCCACTGCCATTGTATTGTTGGACTAAATTCACTACTGCAGTCTCTTGAGTAAATAAATTGAATGGTTTGAAGTTCCAATACACTGACAGAAAGAAGAGTCGTACTGTTAGACCAAAGGCCCTGAGCTATCTGAGAGTTTAAAGAAGCTTTCCAAACCTTCACTATGGCCCAATCTATTATGAACACACCTTAGTCCACTGCCCCAATCATTGAACAAATCCATATATATAAAAAATACTAAATATTTATTAAATCTTCATATAAAAAAACACAGTACTTATCATTCATAAACCCATATGCACAGACACCCTCAGATGACCGGAGGATGGTGGTATCATCAACGTGTTTCACATATCACCGCTTCCTCATGATTAAGCGGTGATACACAAAACGCGTTGATGATACCACCCTCCTCTGGACATCTGAGGGTGTCTGTGCATATGGGTTTATGAACGATAAGTACTGTGTTTTTTTATATGAAGATTTAATAAATATTTAGTATGTTTTATATATACAGATTTGTTCAATGATTGGTGCAGTGGACTAAGGTGTATTTGTACTTTGAATCAGCCCCAGGAAGGTCTGCAGTCCACTTGGCACAATCTGTGTATCATCCGTTTATTGACATTGCAATTATGTTTGTATTGAGATCCGGATACTTTTGAGCCGCTTAAAGGGGTAGTAATACTTCATTTTATCTTTATTTTATTTTGTAGGCATTAAAAAAACATGAAGAACGATATAAGTCTTATCGCTCAAACCTTTATGGTTTGAGAGATATTCACAAGCAAAGTTTCCCCCTCCTGCCCCTTTTACCTAGTGTAAGCAATCTCTTCTCAGATGTGGAATGCAGTCCATAGACCAGACAAATAACAGCAAGGGACAATATTCTTCCTGTCAGAACAATGAAAGCCCTGCCCCCCTTGACAAGCTTTTCAGCTTTTTCCATTATCTTAATTGAAGATTGTCCCTCTGTGCAATCTACCTGGGCACCTCCCTTCTGCTCTGGCTGATCAGTGTTACATCAGTAAAAGGGGTGGGAGGGGGATACTTTGTCATTGAATTACTCTTGCACTATAACTCTGACAGTATTGAAATAACACTCTCCAAAGTCTAAATACTATGATGATTAGTTAGAGCTGCTTTTATTATGAAACATTACTATCCCTTTAAAGCTGCATTCCAGCTTATATACACCAATCTATTATGACCAATGTAAGGCCCGGTGTCAAGTGAGATTCCTGAAGCCACCAGTGAAGATCTACCCTCATCTGATCAGATAGAGACACCTCATTGGGAGATGTGATAGTATTGTGTTCATCAATTCTTAAGAGTATCCAGCTGTCGCTTCTGAATGTGAAATTGAGTGAATGGAACTGGCTACAGGGTTGAGGCCAGTTACCCCAATACATTCATGTATTCCTGCACTGTTGCTGATGGGCATGCATAGGCCTGAGACACCTGCCATGGCAAAGACCCACCTTTGAAGGTATCAAATATCATGGCGAGATGGTACAAGAGAGGATTTCTTGAGATTGATCACCCAGTATCACGGTGCCTGTGATTGCTGCCTTTTTGTGTCAGTTACCTGTAGGGGGCTCCCCATTGACTGTCTGCCTTCAGCCCGCCCTGCATTGCCTATTTAGACTGAGCCTGGGCACCCTTTGGCTGCCCTTTCGTGTTGTCTCTATGCTGCTCGCATCTTCATCATGTTCCTGAGCTTCCTGGGCCCTTGCTGTGTTCCTGCTAACCTGAGATCGTCTAGTTCCTGAGTTACCAGTTCAGCGGTTCCTGTTTCCGTTCCTGATCCAGTTGGAGTTGCCCTGTGTCGCTGCTTCCTGCTGCCAGTCCCCGCTGCCATTCCTGATCCGGTTGACTGTCAGAGAGAGCTGGTTCCTGTTTCACCTGCTGTGCTCCTTTTCCAGTTCACTTGGGTCAGCTATTGCCCCCTGGTCGCCTAGGCGCATATTTCCACTCTTGCTGGTTTGTCCAGTACGCGGGTACTGGTTCGCTCCACAGCCTCACGGCTACTGTTGCCTCGATACTGATTTGTGTTCCCAGTACACGGGTACTGGTTCACTCCATAGCCTCACGGCTACTGTTGCCTCGATACTGATTTGTGTTCCCAGTATGCGGGTACTGGTTCGCTCCACAGCCTCACGGCTACTGTTGCCTCGATACTGTATTGGATTCCCAGTACGCGGGTACTGGTTCACTCCACAGCCTCACTGCTTCCGTTGCCTCGATACTGTATTGGGTTCCCAGTACGCGGGTACTGGTTCGCTCCACAGCCTCACGGCTACTGTTGCCTCGATACTATTGATTCCCAGTACGCGGGTACTGGTTCACTCCACAGCCACCTGGCTGCTGTTGTATCTATGTGATTTGATTCCCAGTACGCGGGTACTGGTTCTCTCCACAGCCATCCGGCTGATACTGCACTAAAGTACTGTGTTCCCAGTACGCGGGTACTGGTTAGCTCCACAGCCACCCGGCTGCTGTCGCAACATTGTGTTTTGTACTCCCAGTACGCGGGTACTGGTTTGCTCCTTGGCCACCTGGCTGTTGTTGCTACTTGCGATTTATGCTTCCAGTACACTGGGACTGGTTTGCTTTCATAGGTTACCGGTTGCGGTGCACCGGAAGAGTGACGGTTTCTCCAGTACGCGTGTACTGGTTCGCTCCATGCTGGTTAGAGCTGTCAAGTCCTAGGCAGCTACGTTGGCTCCCCAGTACACGGGTACTGGTGTTTCCCTGCTATTCCTTGGCTTGCCACTTGTGCTCATTTAGCCTCTGCATGTCATCCAAGTGACTGTTGTTGTCATCTAGATGGTCACTGAGGCCTCAGTGGTTGCCACCCTCTCCGTATAAGGCTGCCTTGCCTGGTATATTGGTAAGGCCGGTAGAACCTTTCTCTCGTTACCATCTTGGGTTGCCTTACCCGGTATTGGCAGGGCTGGTAGAGCCTGTATCTAGCTGTATTCTGTTAGGCTGCCTTGCCCGGTATATTGGCAGGGCCGGTAGAGCCTGTATACTTGTTGTGTTCTGTTAGGCTGCCTTGCCCGGTATATTGGCAGGGCCGGTAGAGCCAACTATCCTGTGTGTACCAGTCCTAGCTGCCTTGCCCGGTATATTGGCAGGGCTGGTAGAGCCACCTATTCCTCGTATGCCAGTCCAGGCTGCCTTGCCCGGTATATTGGCAGGGCCGGTAGAGCCACCTATTCCTCGTATACCAGTCCAGGCTGCCTTGCCCGGTATATAGGCAGGGCCGGTAGAGCCTACTAAATTCGCCATGTACTAGTCCTGGCTGCCTTGCCCAGTATATTGGCAGGGCCGGTAGAGCCTAATTCGCTATTATTATTGCTTTTCCTGTCATTTCAATATATATATGTATGTACATGTATGATACCCTATGGGGTTGTCTTAAACTTTTCATTAAAGTTGTGTTTTTACCTAACTTTGCATCTGAGAGTCTTAACAAACCGTGACACCCAGCCATGCTGTTACAGTAAGAACATGCATGTCTGCCAAATGTTATTTAGAGTTAAATTGTTTTCACAGCAAAAGTTTTTGTTAAAATTCGATTTTGGACAAATTTTTTTTTTTAATTCTGTGGATCCGAATTTCGGACCGGACCTGTTTGGCAAAATTTGGCGACATTCCGAATTATTTGCCCGAATTTAACATATTTTAAAAAATGACTCTCCCTTGCAGTTGTAACATACATGTGAGACTGGCTGTGTCACTCTGCTTTTCAAACAAATTCCTTATATTTTGCCCAGGACCAAACATGACTCTTCCTTGCAGTGGCAATAGGACTGCCAAAATAAATGTGAGACTGGCAGATGTGTCGCTCTGAAAACTATTCAAACAAATTGCTTATATCTTGTCCAGGAACAAAAATGACTTTCCCTTTCAGTGGCAATAATGCTGGCTGCCTGCCTAGTGCCTATGCTACCTGCCTGCCTACACAACAACTGGCATTATCTCCTTCTTCTCTGAGCTCCAACAACAGACTAACAGGAAATGCAGGCTGTCTGGGTGTCTGACGTGTCAATAGTCCAACCCCCATCATGAAACGAAGAAGCTCAATGGACTAAAGATGGAGGGAAAGTAGAGCGCACGCAGGTAGAACGTCATCTGAATGTCTGAATTTTTTTAATGAATGCCCCTTGTGTTTCAGCAGACCCGAAAGGCGACCGAATGACCCGAATTCGGACAAATTCGTAATTCGGACGAACCGAATCGCACAAGTCTAATTTTCTATGACATCTGCTTAAATTTGTTAAAATATAGCTAAAATGTAAAAAAAATATATATTTGTTCCTATTTATATAAAATAACTTTAAAAAAATAATAATAAAATCCACCTATTAATTATAGTAATCTTTATTTTACCTTCATTTAATGTTATTGACATATTTTAACACTTGAATAATACATTTTTCAATTTACTGATTAAATTAAATAAGGTTACTTTTTTAATTCACTAGTTGTTATATCTTAGTTTTAAAATCTGAGATTTCTTTTTTACTGACTCAGTAGCAATTTTTAAATAAAATAAAACATTTGTTTTAAATTATAAAATATTTAGCTTTTGGATTTTGTTTTTTAACAGACTGTATTATTTATTCATTTTGACTAATTTACTAATAATTGTTTAAAAAGAAACACATCATTTCTTAATTTTCTTAATAATGTTCTAACTCTTTTTAATAGACAAATAGATTAAATAATGAAGTACTACCCAGATAACAGATAACATTTATATTACAATGTAAATATGTACAATGTAAAAATACTCAAATAAAAATACAGGTTTTAATAGGTTTCTAGAATAATTTTAGCATTTGTTTTAAACATAAAGCTTAATGCTCTTAAAATATTCTTCTTATTTTATATTTAATTGAATTTTTAAAAAAAATGTAATTCATGTTTTGCATTGAATATCAATCACACCCTATTCCTAAAACCTTCAATACTAATAAAAGCAGATTTAGATCTCATTTTTTTATTAAATTTTTAATAATAGTTGAAAAGAGCAGTTTATTAATACAAAACGTATCTTTTTATCAAGAAAAATGTACTATTAAAAAGGCACTAAAGGGACAGACTCCCTCTCTTTTGACTTTATATAATTTCCTACTACATTATGTAAAATCTCTTTTTATATTATTTTCATGTTGTTTTAATCATTTCCCTTTTATTACAGACACATATCAGTTTTCCATAAGTCTCCCTCTCGATTTCTCTAAGATGATAGCCCTGCTCTCACAGTTTCCTGACAGTAAATCAGATAATGGAACAATATATTATTAGCTCTGTTTATGAAACAGACTTAAGTAAAGCAACCTAAACAGTTCTACGAACATTGTTATTAACTTTTCACATACAAACAAACACATGCACATGCACATTCATATATCCATACACAGCCAACTTAAGAAGGTGTGCAGTTTCATCGAAATACACTTTATATGGATATCCCCTTGTCCCTCCTACTCATTTAGCTCCATTTATTTCCATTGAATGGATGATGGCTTGTGTAACACAGGTGTAGGTGATGCAGCTGGTGTCTCACTCACAGCAGCAGGCTCAGGGTCAGACTGAGGTAGCTTCAAATGTTGTGCCATTGTTGCTCACCTGCCTGGGGAAAAACTGTGTTCACTTCTTCAAATTCAAACCACAGGGCTAAGACATATTCGGCTCTGGAAGAGGAAGTGAAAGCTTGTCACTTCCCGTAGCTCCAGAAACTGTCTCCTTTCCAGCATGGCAGCTGCGTTAAGGTAGGAGAGAGCTCAGCTCGTTCTCCCTCAATCCCCTCCCCCTTGATAGTAAGGTATCCAGATACTTCCTCCAGCAGCTCCCTTGGCAACCAGGACACTGAGTTCGGCAGCAGAAGGGATGAAAAAGAGAGGGGCTCTTACTTTCTACCCCTTCAGTCTTTCTTCCTTCTGCTCTGGATGGCAATGGCATAAGGTACTATATGTAATAATAATATATATAAAACCATCCATATATACCAATTACAAGTCATCACCATAGCTTCTGCCATGTGTAATGAAAACTTAGAACCTTACAAGTAGCGTCTCTTAAGTCAACTACATGGTGATAGATATTGTTGCACTAGGTTCCTTTGCGCCTAATTACTAGGGATTTGGTCACATTTTAACCAATTGAATGCCTTCAGTCCAATTGTGGTATGCAAGAGGTTAAAAGCTGAGTTTGGGGTTAGATATTCAGTACACTAGTCTAAATGTCTGTTCGTTCATATTTACTTCTTTTACAAGAGGAGTATCTAGCAATTATGACAGGCTTTTAGTATTGGGTACAGTATATAGTAGGATGGTCCCCCCCGTTTCTATAACTAGTAAGGTTATAACAATGCAGAGCAACATGTTGAAATTATTGTCAGTACTATACAAACCTCAGGGTGTTCCAAGTAGTCTGTTATTTTTCAGGTCTTACCAGGAACCAGTCTTGTGACGTCAAGAGCGTGGCTCAAGCTCTTCTGTAAGATCAAGTATTGTTACTTTCTTGAGAGTTTTAATTTTGCTATGTTCTATTTGCCTTTAACTTTATCCACTCAATTACAAGTGGATCTAGGCTCGCTACTGCAAGTCTAGGCCTATGTCAGATCAGCTATTGTTTATTTCAGTAGGCATATGTCAAATTATACTCAAATTAGATTTCCCAAATAACCTCTATTATTTTATGTAGGTCCTCAGCTTATGACATCTGTATAAGCCATCCTCTTGATCCAGCCTTCAGTCATCAGCCTAGTTTGAAGGTAGGTTCTATAGAGAATTTCTTATTTCCAATTAAGACAATTTTCTATTTATTTATTTTCCCCTTTATCTCAGTGTCCAGGTCACATCGCAGCAATCCTCCTTTTTTGAAATACCATTTCACTGGTGTCCATTCTTGCCCAGTACTTAGGTAGGTTAAGTTCTATAGCCTCAACCCTAACAGCATGGAGCACATCTTAACGTCACGAGAGCACCTAGTTAATTTAGTAAATAAAAAAAAACTTCCTCTGCTCAGAGATAGCAGTTCAGGTTATTCGCTACATCATATTCCTGAATTCCTTACCTCCTCATAAGGGGGCTGTGGGTTGTCAGGGACCAAATTTCTGGGTAACAATCCCCTTACCACCTCGTTCGGGTCGAAGGGTGTTCTCTTAGTATAGCCTGATGGCTCAACTATTTTCACACTTTCTCGTTGCTTCGCCTTAGAAGTTATATGTTTAGTGACGCTGGTAGTTAGTAACCAGAGCATACAAGTCTGCCTTACCTCTTTATAGAGTCCGAGGTAGATTCTAGCATTACATATGTATATCTTACCTCTTCGTAAGAGGCCGATGGTGGTGACAGTAGCTATGGTAGCATATCTTTCTTACCTCTCAATAGAGGCCGAAGGTTGTTGATGTTGCACTTGGTCTTCCTGACCATTTCTGGTGGGAAAGTCATTTTTCCCCCCAAGAAAAGTATATTCTTCCTTACCTCACTGTTGAGGCCGAAGGCTGAATGAAATACCTGGTCATCCTTACCTCTCATTAGAGGCTGAAGGTGGACTTGCTTTCTATTATAGTAGAAAGATCAACTTTACCTCCTTGCAGAGGCTGAAAGTTGACTCTCCTTTTTTGATTTAGTATTCCTCAGCTCTTAGCAGAGGCCAGAGGTTTCCAGCTAGCTATTTAGCATAGTCACCTTATCACTAGTTATGCTAATTGCTCTTATCAATTAGAACTAATCACTAGCATCTAGTAGGGGTACTACAAGTTTGGCATACTGCCACACATCCTCCTTACCTCTTCAGTAGAGGCCGAAGGTTGATGTTTTCACCATAATCCGGCTCTTCCTTACCTCTTTGTAGAGGCCGAATGTAGGAATTTAAGGCTCAAGCCAAATGTTGGAGACGGCTGTTTTTTCTGCCTACAGCATTTTTTTCAAGCACAGTCTGCATTAGCTATGAAGATCCGATAAGGGGCTCAAGTTATCACAGGAAAGTTAAGACCTACTTTTATTCTGACTTGAGTCCCTGATTGGAACTTCAAACAGCCGACGCAGAGGAGAAAAAAGTTAAAAAAACTCAAAGTCCACAATGGATGTATTGATATGGGGCCCTAAGCCCCACATTAATACATCCAAAGCACCCCAAAACCATGTCAAATGTTAGTATAATTAGCCCTATTAGCCCTGCCAGCACTCATAGGGTAACCTGACTAAGTAAAAAAAAATCACATTACAAGTAACACTTACCATTAATCCTAATGTCCAGCAGAGTCCTCAGCATCCCGGTCCACTTCTGTCCTTCTTTCTTTTAGACTATCTTCTCTTCTGTCTTCTTTCTGTAAAAAAAAAAAAAACAACAATAAACAGACAAGTATAACTCCAATGCATAAATATCCGGCACACTAATACATAGTTTAACCCCTAGAGTGCCAGAGGGGTATGCAACTCATTGCCAAGCATTGTGATGCGTACCTCTCTGGGGCTCAAAAGTGTTAATGTTTGCAGTAGTGTGACGGGTTTGCAATATAAATATGCCCCCATGCATAGTAAATTGTGTCCAAGTTAAGCCAAGTAAATAGTATTGCCATAATAAAAAGTCCCAAAATATACTTCGTTTTTATAATTGTAATTGCTGTCTCTGCCACTGTGTGCGGGCGCTGAGGCGGCAGCGGAGACAGAATCATGCACCACAGTCCCCCCATCCTCATCTGCACGGGCTGATGCCCACTCCGCTCTGAGGGAATTTTTGAGACAGCTCTTATATATGGGCAGTCTTACTTAAAATTCTCTCACAGCCATTGGCTGGGATATGCTTACACTTTGAGCGGTTGTACTTTAAACTGATTGACTGGGAGGTGCGTAAGCAAATCCCAACCAATGGCTGTGAGAGAATTGGAAGTAAGACTGCCCATATATAAGGGCAGTCTCAATTTGAATTCCCTCAGAGCGGAGCAGGCATTGGCCTGTGCAGATGATGAGGGGAGGACTGTGATTAGAATTATAAAAGCTAAGCATATTTTTGAGACGTTTTATTATGGCAACACTATTTACTTGGCATAACTTGGACACAATTTACTAAGCATGGGGGCATATTTATATTGCAAACCCACCACACTATTGTATACTTTAACCCTTTTGAGCTCCAGAGAGGTATGCAACGCCTCTGGCACTCAAGGGGTTAAACTATGTATTAGTGTGCCGGATGTTTACGTATTGAAGTTATACTTGTCTAGTTTTTTTTTTTTTTTAGTTTTTTTTTTAGAAAGAAGACAAAAGATAGAAGAGAAGAAAGAATGAAGATAGAAGGAGACAGACAGTGGATGATAGGTAAGTGTAACACAGATTAGGTAACGATCGGTGCTTGACAGTATGTCAGGCACTGATCATTAGCTTTTTTCCTTTGAAGTTTCCAAAATTGCCGCTATTTAGCGGCGTTTAGGGAACTTAACACACAAAATGGACATTTGGCCACAAGACTATTTCTGTGGCCTAACGTTCGTTATGCTTTTAGCCGGTGGGACAATTGAATACCGTGTTAGACATTTTATTTTGTCGATCGGTATCCATTTTGTTCTAATGGCTTTTTAGCGCCAACATTTGCATCGAGCCCTTAGTCTGGATTTTTGTTCACATGTCCTTCACTGTTTGTATCATGTTTCATTAACTTCAAGCCACAATGACTAACTGTATGTGGTTATAATGTCCTGTACATGTGGGCATGAGTGTAGTGTGCATTCAGTTGGCTATGTCAATACGCGCATCATCCACTTGTTAGCATGAAGTATGTTATGCTGACAACTGGCAATTTTGTTTTCTTATCTTTCAGCATGTAAGAAACCGGTCCCCATGTCAATTCTGACTCGGAGACATCCACTCCCGAAGCCCCAGCGAAACCGAGTGTCCGGGCATCGACATTGAGAAACTGGACCAAAAATAGAATTATGGCAAAATTATCTCGGCGCCATATCCCTTATGCCACCTCAGCACATAAAGCCGAATTATTTCTGCTTTTGTTTCCCCCAGCATCCCCCTTCCTCCCCCTTTCTCCTACAATAGTCCATCTGCCTCAACTTCAGAATATCACCCAGATGTTCACAGACCTCAGATGGTCCGTATTCAAACAAGTTATCCATCCCAGAGACTTTGTCTATCCCTTCAGTACAGTCCCCATCCAGCCAAGTGGCCATTCCCCAATCACTTAGTTCCGGCCCATATTAGGAGAGATATTTTCAAAGGAATATATATCAGTGTAATCTCTCTCCTGATAGCTTCTCAAGATCTGGCTGAAAATAGGACTGTGAGCTGCGGAAACGTTTCCGTGACACTGAAAGCCAAAGATTCTAGGTTGAGCAAAAAAACGATCCATTCGCGAATTCATTCTGGCTTTCAGTGTCCTTCGAGATATATTGTGTACAGCCCAACCTCACCGCAGACAGGAGTTAGACAGTACGAGCTTCAAGAAAATGTCAAATATACTCAGAAAGAAGCCATTCAACGATCATACTACTACTAGTATTATGCAGGCAGCCATCTGCTTAGCCTTTTTTGGGTTCCTGAGGCCAAGCGAGTTCACCATTTTTTCTCACTCAGTTTCTCAAAACATCTGACTTAATTCAATACCCTGATCACTTCACACTTTTCCTTGCAGTTGCTAAGACTGATCAGACAGGTTCAGATGTTTCTATTCCATATTATGCTACAGATGACCAATGGTGTCCTTTCAATAGATTAAAAGCTCTTTCACTCATTTTGGCCAAAACCAGCAGACAGCCCTTTACTGCCAATGCTTGATGGCCCCCTTAAAACATCCAAAATTTATTCAGTTAACAAGAATTCTGCTTACTAGGTTAGGCTACAACCCCTATATGTTTTCAAGTCACTCATTCAGAATAGGTGCAGCCTCCTCCGCTTCCAGTAACAACGTCCCTCCCTATATAATACAAACATTAGGCCGATGGAGATCAAACTGTTTCAGCCATTACATTCCTAACCCTAGGAAGGAAATTAAAAGCTCTTTGTCTTCATTATGTAAATAAATCTCTATTTACAGCATTACAGCATAATTATTAAAGTACTTGCATGTTTGACTTGCTTTATTTTTGACCTCTAATCAGTCTTGCTGCCTCGTCAACGATCCAGGGTTCAGTCCATGACCCCTGGATTTATTTTTTTTCTTTTATTAACATATATTGCACATATAACATAAAACATATGACTTACACTTCCTTCTTACATACACATGCATATTGATATTACAACATAAATATCATGTATCCAATATTATAATATTATTTTTACCATTAAAACTATTATTATCAACACATTTACAATACATTACAATAGCTTGGACCATGAGAATATTATCCTTTACATCTAAAACCTCTACTTCATATTACACAGGTATCCACTACTACTATGGGTGGAAACTCACTATTTTACCTTTTGCACTTTTTTTTATATATCCATTCCACATTGTATTCTGTATATCTTTCCTCTCATATTGCATTATACCTCTTTCCATCCTATATTGCCATATGGTATGCTGCTGTAATTCCTCCGATATAGGTATTTGTTAAGTGTTGCAATTTCTGGCAATATATAGTTTAGCCGCCACAAGGATATGCAGGAGTATTTTTAACTCCCATTTTGTTAATTTTGGTAAGTTCATACGTAGTAAAGCCCTTTAAAGATCTGGTTTTAATTTAACACCAATAATATCTTTAATTTTCTGAAAAATTTCAGCCCAGAAATCTAACAACTTTGTACAGCTCTACCACATATGAAGATACCCACCAACCATCAACTCACATCTCCAACAATTCTTAGATTCATGCCTATACATCTCTCCCAACCTCTCCGGTACTATGTACCACCTATTACTAACCTTAAAACATGTTTAATTTAAATTTAAACAATGTATATTTCTATTTACTATCGCTAAGGCCTTATTCCATTCAGATCTCAATACCGATTTTCCCAAATCTTTTTCCCATCTAGCAATAGCTGGGGGGTTTCCTTGCTCCTGAACATTATCCAGGAACCTTTGACATCTCAACATCTCGACATCAACTTTTCCCCTACTCCTAAATGCATAAGTTCTTTTAGTCTTATTACAGATTCCAATTCTTCATTTTTACATATATATTTTTGTATAAATTTTGTATAAAATTAATTACTCTCAAATAAGTAAATTATTCACCCTGTGCTAATCTCAACTCTGACAATTGTATAATCCTACCATTACTAATCATATCTTCTATTTCCAGTATACCCTTCTCCTCCCAAGATCTTAACTGGATATCATCAATATACTTTGAAATTATTATCAATTGCATATTTAACATAATTTCCCCCCCTATTCCTATTCTTTTTTTTATCTTTACCCAACTGTTCATTAAATCTTTTAATATCCTTGATGTAGTGTTTAACCTCATCTTACCCTGTCTAGGGTCCCAAAAAAAGCCTGCATATTACCCCCTTCTACCTCTTTCTTTTCAATCTGATACCAATTCTCTTTTATTACCATAATATTGAGAGAGACAATTATATGCATACATCTACTTGCTTTATATATTTTATCTATATCTGATATCCCATTCCCCCTTCTCCAATCTTCATTGACAAAAACCTTTTTGCAGTTCGTGTTTTTTTACCTTGCCATATAAATCTATCAAAAGAAGACTGAACCGTTTGCAACCAACATGTAGGCATTAATGCGGGTAACATTCTAAACATATACACCCATTTCAGTAAAACATAATACTTTATACAGTGCATTCTTCCCCACCATGATAAGAACATTCCTCTCCAATTCTTCAAATCTCTTTGCATCTGTCTGAAATTTATCATAAAATTTGTCTCCATACACTCTTTATACTATAATGTATACACCCAACTTCTTTGTCTCCCATTTAAGTTTAAATTGCTGCCACAAGCTTAATTCTAACTGATAATCTATATTCATCAATAAACATCTACACTATTTAATTTATACCCTGAATAGATAGAAAAATTATTTACCTCCTCCATCACATTTATCATAAAACAATGTGGATTCTCGACTGTTATTAATACATCATCTGCATATATTTTTATTATCGCTTCATCCATCCCAATCTGAATTCCCTTTATTTTACCATTATTCCTCATTCTAATCGCAAGGGGTTCGAATGTTAAGATATACAACAATGGAGAGAGAGGGCAGTCCTGTTGAGTCCCATTACCAATATGAAACCAATCTGTCACAAAACCTGCACCCTTAATTCTGGCTTGAGGCTTCGTATACAATACACTTATTGCATTTAACATTCTACCCTCAAATCTTTTTAGAACTTCAAACAAGAATACCCACCTGATCCTGTCAAGCGCCTTTTCTCCATCCAATCACAGGGCCAGGTGGGATCAGCCCTCTCTCTCCGACGTGACCCCTGGATTTAAGCCACTAGGACTTATAAGTCCACAGTTCTAATTTAATTTCCCTAAAGCCGCAACCATAAGTTGAAGGCTATGCCTGGATTTAAGGGAAGGGAGTAAGGGCCTTTAAGTACCTAGAGCTCAGATGCATTTGTCTCTGGAACCCATCCCAAGTCTCCCTCCCCTTATAATAACTGAAACTATATGGCAAGCCCTCTAATCAGGCTTGCTGCCTCATCAACGATCCAAAGGTTGGTCCGTGACCCCTGGATTTAAGCCACTAGGACTTCTAAGTACACAGTTCTAATTTAATTTTCCTGAAGCCTTGGCCATAATTATATCTATTTCCAGTACATGGAATTTACAGCATCTACAATAAAGTATTTTTTTATATGTTTTTTGCTTATATGCTTATTTTCTCTTCTTTTTTTAGTTTTTAATACTTTCGTAGTTTTATTTGTTTCATTTTATTGAATTTTATTTTATTGGATACATAATTGTGCCACCAATTCGATCTTCATGCAGAGACTGAAGGACACCCAGTCACCGATAAGAAAGTATCCCAGAGATTATTGAATACCCTGGTGTACCCGAGTGGAGACAGGAAATTATCTCCATCTGCTGGCTTTGTCAGATTTATTTCTGACCACCAGATTTGTGAGTACCATTACATCTTTTGCTTGATTTGAATCACAAACAGATTTATACTATGGGGCGTCCTGTAATTTTTTTTTTATGATCCTGTATATTTTAACGATAAAGCAAGAAGCGTTAATGTGCATACCCAACACTTTAAAAACAAAAGGAGTTAAGATTGCTATGTGCTGTCGTGTAAGCATGTCTACTGTGGTCTTGCAAACAACTATTATGTCTGCCTCCATGGTAATTAATTCCAGAACTGACTGATAAACTCTTGAAGCACAGAATAAACTCATAGGGGTCTACATAATATTCAAGCCCATTGTAAGGTTACTATTGACGTTATTATTGATGTTATTATTTGAAGATAAAATTATCCTTTAAGAACATAAATAATGAATGGAAGAGACATAGACATTTTTTATTTTACATGAGTAGAATATACCTCTTTTCTATTTTTTGATTATAGACATTAAAATATTTTTTTTGCCTTTCAAAATGACTAAGGTCTTTGAACTGGTTAATTTTCTACCCTAGGTTAGGTTTCAAGTATTTTAGAAATCCATTTCTTATGTAATGTTATCTACAGCTTATGTTAATTCATGCTTTTCAGCAAGGTATTTCTTGTCATTGCTACACGCTGCCTCAGTCATTCATTGACATAGCTCAACAATGCTTCACCCGCCTTCAAAAATACTGAAAGTATTTTTTTTGCCATTGAATGGTGGTTATAATGGGGTTATAATGGTTAAAAAAATAAACCTTTAATACTTTTAGCAGTGCCCTCTGAGCTATGGGAAGTTATTTCCCATTGTGGAAAACTCAACCCTTCTCTCCTGTTTTTTTGTGCAAATCATGGATGTCTGAACATCTTATAGAACAACACCATACTCCTCACTCTTGTGTTCTTTGTCTCCTCTCCATTGAAGTATTTTGGTGGCTGAATTTATGTTGTTTCTGTGGAGAGAGAAAGCTCTCATTAGTGCTGAGTAAGGTGCTGATCTCATACAGTTATGCAAATATTGGTGACTAGTTGAAGAACCCGTTACACAGGCCACAGTGCCACTGCCAGCCGGTCATGGGGCAGTCATGCGCAGTAGTGACTGCCCACGCCGTGGTTGATATAGTGCCAGCCGGTGGAGGGGCAGTCATGTGCAGTAGAGACTGCCCGCACTGCGGCTGATACAGAGCTGGACGCCTCTGCATCAGCCGCGGCGCAGGCAGTCTGTATTGCATATGACTGCAGCACGCACAGCAGTCTCTACTGCGCATGACTGCGTCATTACACACGTTTTAGCTAATCATTATTTAGGATAGATATGCACATTAAACCATAAGATAAGGGGTAATTTCTAAGATATATAATCTCAACTCCCATTGCTTATATGGCACTGCCAATATTTTAAAAGGTTATTTTATTTACCATTTACTGTCCCGTGAAAAAATTGGTAATACAGGAAATTTTTGCATATGATGTGTTAATAATCATAATCTATCACTTGAAAATAACTTAATAAAATTGAGGTATAAATAATTAATAGTTATTACCTCATACAGATGATTATTTTAACTTATTTTAAAATCACCATTAGTTGTTTGTTTTTGTTTTTTTTCTGACTATTATTCTCATTGTTCTCATTTGCATTTGATAAATTTACTTGTTATGTTTTTGATAAACTAAACAATGGGGCAATTCTCTAGCATAATTAAACTTACACAAACTACAAATCAAAGTTGTTTTGGAACATTTCAACATTTTAATTGCTTGCAATAGATTTCATAGCTTGTAAATACTAATTTTCTTTCAAGATTTTCAATTACTCTGTATATTCTTCATTTATTTTACTAGAAAAAAGGTAACTCAGAGTTTTTGCAACAACTGCTATTCCTGCTGAAAAGTTTTGCATGCATGTGAAGGAATTAATCTAAGCTGATTTTGTATAGACAACTATGGAGGTTTGTGGACAACTTTGTATAGTATTAAGTGGAATTAAAACCTTAAAACCACTTATGGAAATGTTATTGAGCTTTCAAAATTACCTATACATTCACCATTTTATATTTGAAACAAAAGTTTTGGAGATAATTTATTTTATTTATTTTTTATTCTATTCAAATTAGACACACTGATCATGAACAAACTTAACTTGACATGCAGGGTGCTAATGTCAATTTTGAATCAACCGATAACAATTTCTAGCTATTTCATAAATTTTATTTTAAATAAAGAAGCTTCCTATGAATTGTAAGTGATTTTAAAATCTCCACAAATTTTCATAAGTTACTAGTTTTGACTGAGCTTTTTTAACCACTTTCAGCACAGGTGATTTGAAATTCCTTATTGTATTCTTTTACTAGGAAAAAAAATCACACTTTTATTTTTAAACAGAGGGAGATCAGCTGCATCTCACTGACGAGGCCCAACAAGGCCGAAACGTATGTCTGGGGTTGGCTGCTTCTCTTGTTCAGAGAGGAATTGCCTGGCACTTCATGGCTGGACTGCCTTTTGGTAGAATCAGTATGATGTGCTTTAGGATATTTCCTCTCTGTGAAAGGCACTAGTGAGCTAAAAGAGATTGCACCCTGGGTAGGATACTTATCCTATAGAGCCTCATCAATTCGAGGGCATGCTCGTTCCTAGTTGAGCGTCTCTGACTAGCTCTTTTGCATATGCAAATTGCCCTTGGGACTAGTCACCCTAAGGGTAAAAGGGTAATCCAGATGTGGACCCCATGCTCACAGTGCCTAGAGAGATCAGCTGCACCTCACTGATGAGGCTCAACAAGGCCGAAACGTACGTCTGGGGTTGGCTGCTTCTCTTGTTCAGAGAGGAATTGCCTGGCACTTCGTGGCTGGACTGCCTTTTGGTAGGATCAGTATGATGTGCTTTAGGATATTTCTAGTGATGAGCGAGCACCCCAATGCTCGGGTGTTCGGGTGCTCTAACCGAGCACCCCCTGAGGCTCGAGTGCTCGGCCGAGCACCCGAGCCCCATTGAAGTCAATGGGAGGACTCGAGCATTACACCAGGCACCCCCTGCTCTGATGAGGGGAGGGTGCCTGGTCCATAGGAAAAGGGCAGAAAAGGATGGAAACACCACAGAAATGGTTCAGGGACAGCATAGGGAGGATGTCTGGATGCATCTTGGACTCCAACATCGCTGCTGGGAACGATCTTTCGCCCGTAGTACGCCATTTTTACAGACTGACCATAAAACACACAAAAAGGAAAATAAAAACGACTTTAGGCGAAAAATTGTTACCAAACAATATTTGCTGTATATTTACTTGTATATCATCTGCAAATTCTCCCAAAAATTTCCTTGGTTTTCGGAAGTGAGGCCATGATTAAGAGGGAAACGTGCGCAGAGGCAAATTCTCCCAAAAATTTCCTTGATTTTCAGAACTGAGGCCATGATTAAGAGGGAAACGTGCACAGAGGCAAATTCTCCCAAAAATTTCCTTGATTTTATTGAACTGAGGCCATGATTAAGAGGGAAACGTGCGCTGAGCCGACCATCTAAAACATTATGGGTGAGGGTCTGCTGCAGAGCTGACCATCCTAAACATTATATGCGAAGGCCCGCTAGTGAGCTGACGCTATAAAACATTATATGAGAGGGCCCGCTAGAGAGCTGACCCAATAAAACATTATATGAGAAGGCCCGCTGGTGAGCTGACCTATATAAAAATTGTCAAACAGGGCCCGCTGGTGAGCTGGCCCTATATAAAAATTATATCACAGGGCCCGCTGGTGAGCTGGCCCTATATAAAAATTATATCCCAGGGCATATGGAAGAGGAGGAGGAGGATGAGAAGATTAAGAGTCAACCATATACCCGTTTTTTGGGTGGAAGGGGTGAATGGGAATACAGAGTATTCCCATCATTGTAAATAACATATATAAAGTGAGTTTATGTTCCCCCGGGGCTTTCCTCCAGTGGAGTGGAGAAGTCAGGGGAAATCCAGGCCTTGTTCATTTTTATAAGTGTCAACCTATCAGCATTGTCGGTGGAAAGGCGGATACGCTTATCTGTTATGATGCCACCAGCAGCACTAAATACCCGCTCAGACAGAACGCTGGCGGCAGGGCAGGCCAGCACCTCCAAGGCATAGAGTGCCAGTTCATACCACGTCTCCAGCTTGGACACCCAGTAGTTGTAAGGCACAGAGGGATCATTGAGGACGCTGACACGGTCTGCTACGTACTCCTTCACCATCTTCCAAAACTTTTCCCTCCTTGTGACACTAGGCTGCGCATCAGGGTGAGGGTGCTGGCGGGGTGTCATGAAGGTGTCCCACGCCTTGGAGAGTGTTGCCCTGCCTTTCTCGGAACTGCTGTGTGCTCCCCTTTTCTCCCCTTCTCGGTTGGCCAAGGTAGCACGTACTCTGCCGCCAGCGTTGTCAGATGGAAAATTTTGGAGCAATTTTTCAACAAGAACCTTCTGGTATTGCACCATTTTGCTTGTCCTCTCCACCGGAGGAATGAGAGATGAGAAATTCTCTTTGTAGCGGGGGTCCAGAAGGGTGAACACCCAGTAATCCGTGTTGTCTAAAATGCGTGTAACGCGTGGGTCACGGGAAAGGCAGCCTAACATAAAGTCAGCCATGTGTGCCAGAGTACCAACAGGCAAGATTTCGCTGTCCTCACCAGGAGGATGACTCTCAATCTCCTCATCCTCTTCCTCCTCTTCTGCCCACCCACGCTGAAGAGATGGAACTAAAGTTCCATGGCTACCCTCTGTAGCGGAGACAACCGTGTCTTCCTCCTCCTCCTCCTCCTCCTCCTCCGCCTCCTCCAATTGTCGCTGAGAAGACGAAGTGAGGGTGCTCTGGCTATCACCTTGTGTAAGCTCTTCCTCCCCCATTTCCACCTCTTCCACATGCAAAGCGTCGGTTTTAATTGTGAGCAGCGAGCGTTTCAGTAGACACAGAAGTGGGATGGTTACACTGATAATAGCGTTATCGCCGCTCACCATCTGTGTCGATTCCTCAAAATTGCGTAAAACCTCACAGAGGTCTGACATCCATTCCCACTCCTCACTTCTGATTACAGGAAGTTGAACGGAGAGGCGACGACCGTGTAACAGCTGGTACTCCACTACTGCCCTCTGCTGCTCACAAAGCCGGGCCAACATGTGGAAGGTGGAGTTCCAGCGCGTGCTCACGTCACACAGCAGCCGGTGAGCTGGCAATTGTAAGCGCTGCTGCAGCTTCAACAGGCCGGCTGAAGCTGTTGATGACTTACGGAAATGTGCACACACGCGGCGCACCTTGGTCAAGAGATCATGCACATTGGGGTAGGTTTTTAGAAATCGCTGCACCACTAAATTAAATACATGCGCTAGGCATGGTACGTGTGTGAGCTTGCCGAGCTCCAAAGCCGCCACCAAGTTACGCCCATTATCACACACAACCATGCCTGGTTGCAGGTTGAGTGGCGAGAGCCACTGCTCGGTCTGGTGACTAATCCCCTGCAACAGCTCTGAGGCCGTGTGCTGTTTGTCCCCAAGGCAGATCAGCTTCAGCACGGCCTGTTGACGCTTCCCCACTGCAGTGCTACACTGCTTCCAGCTACTGGCTGATGGGGGAGTGGCGGTGTGTGTAGAGAATTCGGAGGTGGAAACGGAGGAGGAGGAGCCAATAACGTAGGTGCTGGTGGAAACCCTGATGGAGGTAGGGCCCGCAATCCTCGGCGTGGGTAGCACCCGTGCCATCCCAGGGTCCGAGTCGCTCCCAGCCTCCACGACATTCACCCAGTGTGCCGTCAGGGAAATGTAGCGTCCCTGGCCACAAGCACTTGTCCATGTGTCAGTCGTTAAGTGGACCTTCCCAGTAACTGCGTTGGTCAGGGCACGGGTGATGTTACGGGACACATGGTGGTGTAATGCGGGGATGGCACACCGGGAAAAGTAGTGGCGGCTGGGGACCGCGTACCGAGGGACAGCTGCTGCCATCAGGCTGCGGAAGGACTCAGTGTCCACAAGCCTAAATGGCAGCATTTCGATGGCCAGTAATTTGGAAAGGTGTGAGGTTAGTGCTATGGCCTGTGGGTGGGTGGCTGGGTACTTTCTCTTGCGCTCAAATGCCTGGGGTAACGACATTTGGACGCTGTGCTGGGACAGGGAAGTGGATGTGGTCGCTGATGGTGCTTCAGATGCTACAGGTGCAGGGCGGGAGGTATGCGGGCCTGCGCCTTCGACAGGCGATTGGCCGGCACCGAAAACAGGGGAAGAGGAGGCAGTGGTGTGGCCTGCAGACACAGATGGGCGATCCAGGCGTTCCTCCCACTTACTACGGTGCTTGGATGCCATGTGTCGGATCATGCTGGTGGTGGTGAGGTTTCTAGTGTTCATGCCTCGGCTCATTCTGGTGTGGCACAGGTTGCAAACTACAATTCTTTTGTCGTCCGCACTTTCCTTAAAAAAACGCCATACCGCGGAACACCTACCCCTTGGCAAGGTAGATTTACGCAAGGGGGTGCTCCGTGGAACATTTGCGGGCCGGTTTGGTGCGGTCCGCCTTCTTTCTGTAGCCACACCACTGCCTCTTCCAGCCTGTTGCGGTGCTGCAGATGGCTCACCCTCAGGACTGCTGTCATCGCTCGGCTCTACACCTTCCCAGGTGGGGTCAGTCACCTCATCGTCCACCAAGTCCTCCTCCACTTCCTCACTCTGATCATCCTCCTCAAGTCTTGATCCCACCACATACTCAGTCATTGACAACTGTATAACATTCTCCTCAACAAGGTCTTGAGACGGAAATAGTGGTTGATTTAATGGCAACTGTGTCTCATCATCATCATCATCATCCACTACTTCCTTTGACCTTAAATGCCGTTCACATCTGTCATCTTCTTGAGATTGGGTAGCCTCTAGAGGTTGTGAATCAGGGCACAAGATGTCATGTTCCTCTGCAAGCGTGCTTGGAGAGAGGGTCAAATGAAGGATTGGTGATGAGACGAGCTCCTCACTATATCCCAGTGTGGGATCACTTCTTTGACCAGACCGTGTATGGTGGGAGGAAGGATGATCAGAGTGAGGATTATGTTGACCAGACTCTTGGCTACTGAGAGTGGACTTGGTGGAAGACAGGGTGGTGCTTAACCGACTGGAAGCAGTATCAGCTGTCATCCAACCGACCACCTGTTCGCAGTGGTCGGACCTCGAGAGTGATGTCCTGCGACGCCCTGTAAAATTACACATGAAGCTAGGTATGGTGGATGTCTTTCTTTCTTGTGCTCTGGCACCAGGCACAGTTTCTCCGCGTCCTGACCCGCGCCCTGAACTTTCAGGATCACGTCCACTTCCCCGTCCCTTTTTACCCGCCTTCTTCATCTTACACAGAATATGTGACTTTAATATTTGAGTTTGAAAACTTAACAGTATTTCTTATTATTCTGCAACTCTGCAGAGTACACAGAATAGGCTGCTAAACTGCGGTGAAACACACTGAATGGAATATGTGAGTTTAATATTTGAGTTTGAAAACTTAACAGTATTTCTTATTATTCTGCAACTGTACAGAGTACACAGAATAGGCTGTTAAACGGCGGTGAAACACACTGAATGGAATATGTGACTTTAATATTTGAGTTTCAAAACTTAACAGTATTTCTTATTATTCTGCAACTGTACAGAGTACACAGAATAGGCTGTTAAACGGCGGTGAAACACACTGAATGGAATATGTGACTTTAATATTTGAGTTTGAAAACTTAACAGTATTTCTTATTATTCTGCAACTGTACAGAGTACACAGAATAGGCTGTTAAACGGCGGTGAAACACACTGAATGGAATATGTGACTTTAATATTTGAGTTTGAAAACTTAACAGTATTTCTTATTATTCTGCAACTGTACAGAGTACACAGAATAGGCTGTTAAACGGCGGTGAAACACACTGAATGGAATATGTGACTTTAATATTTGAGTTTGAAAACTTAACAGTATTTCTTATTATTCTGCAACTCTGCAGAGTACACAGAATAGGCTGCTAAACTGCGGTGAAACACACTGAATGGAATATGTGAGTTTAATATTTGAGTTTGAAAACTTAACAGTATTTCTTATTATTCTGCAACTGTACAGAGTACACAGAATAGGCTGTTAAACGGCGGTGAAACACACTGAATGGAATATGTGACTTTAATATTTGAGTTTGAAAACTTAACAGTATTTCTTATTATTCTGCAACTGTACAGAGTACACAGAATAGGCTGTTAAACGGCGGTGAAACACACTGAATGGAATATGTGAGTTTAATATTTGAGTTTGAAAACTTAACAGTATTTCTTATTATTCTGCAACTGTACAGAGTACACAGAATAGGCTGCTAAACTGCGGTGAAACACACTGAATGGAATATGTGACTTTAATATTTGAGTTTGAAAACTTAACAGTATTTCTTATTATTCTGCAACTGTACAGAGTACACAGAATAGGCTGTTAAACGGCGGTGAAACACACTGAATGGAATATGTGACTTTAATATTTGAGTTTGAAAACTTAACAGTATTTCTTATTATTCTGCAACTGTACAGAGTACACAGAATAGGCTGCTAAACTGCGGTGAAACACACTGAATGGAATATGTGACTTTAATATTTGAGTTTGAAAACTTAACAGTATTTCTTATTATTCTGCAACTCTGCAGAGTACACAGAAAAGGCTGCTAAACTGCGGTGAAACACACTGAATGGAATATGTGACTTTAATATTTGAGTTTGAAAACTTAACAGTATTTCTTATTATTCTGCAACTCTGCACAGTACACAGAATAGGCTGCTAAACGGCGGTGAAACACACTGAATGGAATATGTGACTTTGATATTTTAGTTTGAAGACTTAACAGTATTTCTTCCTATTCTGCAACTCTGCACAGTACACAGAATAGGCTGCTAAACTGCGGCGAAGCACACTGAATGGAATATGTGACTTTGATATTTTAGTTTGAAGACTTAACAGTATTTCTTCCTATTCTGCAACTCTGCACAGTACACAGAATAGGCTGCTAAACTGCGGCGAAGCACACTGAATGGAATATGTGACTTTGATATTTTAGTTTGAAGACTTAACAGTATTTCTTCCTATTCTGCAACTCTGCACAGTACACAGAATGTGCTGCTAAACTGCGGCGAAGCACACTGAATGGAATATGTGACTTTGATATTTTAGTTTGAAGACTTAACAGTATTTCTTCCTATTCTGCAACTCTGCACAGTACTCAGAATGTGCTGCTAAACTGCGGCGACGCACACTGAATGGAATACGTGACTTTGATATTTTAGTTTGAAGACTTAACAGAATGTGCTCTAATCTGCAACTTTGCACACTAAACAGAATGTGCTCTAATCTGCAACTTTGCACACTAAACAGAATGTGCTCTAATCTGCAACTTTGCACACTAAACAGAATGTGCTCTAATCTGCAACTGTGCACACTAAACAGAATGTGCTCTAATCTTCAACTTTTCACACTAAACAGAATATTTTTTTTTTTTTTTTTTTTTTTTTTTCCCCCCACACACAATATAACCTGCTGCCCCCACACACAGTAGTCCTAAAAAGGACTTTTGGTTCTTTTTTGTCACAATTTTTGTTTTTTCCTCCCTACACTGCCTTTCCCTTCCTATCCTCAGCTCTCCCTGGCTCAGACTGAGCCGAACTCGATGGTCAGGTGCTATACAGCACCTGACCACGGGTTCTGGCCAGCCAATCAGTGTAATGCCAGCAGCCAACATGGCTGCTGGCATTACACCGATGTCAGAGCCTCCCTGCACGTTTATTGGCTGCGCAGCAGCCGCAAAACGTGCGGGGAGGAGACCCGAACATGGCGGGCGAGCACATGCGGTACTCGTACGAGTACCGCCATGTGCCGAGCAGAGCGATGCTCGAGCCGATCCGAGCATCGGCCGAGCATGCTCGCTCAACACTAGATATTTCCTCTTTGTGAGAGGCACTAGTGAGCTAAAAGAGATTGCACCCTGTGTAGGATACTTACCCTATAGAGCCTCATAAATTTGAGGGCAGACTCGTTCTTAGTTGAGTGACTCTGACTAGCTCTTTTGCAGTTTTCTTAAAGTAGACATCACACTGGACTTTAGTATGTATATTTGAAATAGTACAACATATAACCAGTTTTTCCTTCATATTAAATTTAACTACTTATATTTTATGGTGACAGATCTGCTTAAAGGGGATCTATCACCACAGTACAAATGTGTGTTAAACATTAGATTATCTAGCGATTAGGTGAATTTCTTGAATTTGTTTTTTTTTTAATCCTATTTTGCCAAAAATTAACGTTTAAAGACTGCAGTTCCGGATAGACTGTAACTCTGCCTCCACTCCCCTCGTTCTATCCAGCCTTCTCCAATGATGGAGGCTTTCGGTCTGTAGCAATCTCATTGGCTAGATATCGATCTCTGCCAATGAGACTGCTCCAGGCTTACAGAC
The DNA here is from genome assembly GCA_037306005.1 of Rhinophrynus dorsalis. Taxonomy (NCBI): domain Eukaryota; kingdom Metazoa; phylum Chordata; class Amphibia; order Anura; family Rhinophrynidae; genus Rhinophrynus; species Rhinophrynus dorsalis. The sequence goes on along the minus strand of CM074718.1, from coordinate 326,938,497 downwards.
AGAAGCCTCCATCATCGGAGTTACAGACTGCGGGTATAGAGCTGTACCCGCAGTGTATCAGTAAGTGCAGTCTTTAAACATGAATTTTCGGCAAAATAGGATTACAAAAAATAAATTATTCAAAAAATCAAGCACAGATGACTGATCATTGATGTGTAAGTGTTCATGCATGTGACCTTATGCATTGGATGTCCCATTAAACTTCTTAAGGCCATATAAATTATGCAACAAACAAACTGTATCATTTGGGAAATAAAGAATACTAATTGATTGAAATGTTTTTTTTTAACCCTTGAATGTTAGCGAGATCTCCAACGCATTGCTTTGCAGTGTGTTGTAGACATCTCTAGCATTCAAGAGATTAAAAGGATAGTAATATATCAATATAATTACATTTAAAGGGATAGTAATACTTAAAACGTAAAAAAAAAATGTTGTAGAGTTTATCCCCCTGAGTAAAACAAGGGCACTCCCACTGCTGAGAGGTGTTTCATTCAAAAGTTATTAATTTTCAAAGTTGAATTTTATAGGTGCAATATCACAGTGGCCTGAAATTGTACAGTGGCGCTGTTGCTACACCATCCTATGGAGATTTATGGTCAACTGACCAGAGCTGTCCATAGGATCGTGTAGCAACAGCGCCACTGTACAATTTCAGGCCACTGTGATATTGCACCTAAAAATTCAACTTTGAAAATTAATTACTTTTGAATGAAACACCTTTCAGCAGTGGGAGTGCCCTTGTTTTACTCAGGGGGATAAACTCTACAACATATTTTTTTTTTACATTTTAAGTATTACTATCCCTTTAATAATGTACCTAGTAAAAAAATTAATTAATTGCGCCCTGTCCGATCTCTCAAACCTTGCAAAGAAGGCACACGTTGTAGACCGTTCAAATGAAGTATTTCTTTCTAAAGAGCGTGATTTTGGCTCTTCTGAAGAGCCGCAGGATGGTCTGTTGACCAGGATCTCCATCCGTAAGAGAGAAAGCTGACGTCAGTGCAAGGGGAGGGAAGGGGGAACTCTGTAAACTGATATCTCTCAAAACATAAAGACTTGAGAGATCGGATACGGCACAATAAATTCATTTTTTTACTAGGTACATTATTAAGTGTAATTATATCGATGCATTACTATCCCTTTAAAATCCCCATTTAAATTAATTCTAATTTGGAGAATTTGTATTTGCCCCTTAGGGCGCAGTTGGTATTTTCCAGAATAGTTCACCTTTTACTTCCTGTATAAGGCTCCTAGTCTGCAAGTCGTAGAGAACAAGAGTTGTCATCAGTAAAAAAAAATCTTGGATTCAACATAAAAGCCTAAGGTACAATACATATTTTGCAACTCCCAAAAAAAAAAAAGTAGAAAAATAAAGCCCTGGATTCCTAAATTCTACAGTTAATGTTTTTCAGATGTCTGGCTTGTTGCTAGATTTTTTTCTTTTTTGTTCGGAGAGAGGTTTTACAGACAAAACTGCCTGGGAAGGTTTTTTGGACTATTGAGTCTACATAGTTGATAACGTGGAATGTTAAGCGCTTAAAATATATAGCATGATATGCATGGGAACACAGCCTGCATCTCACAACACTGTCTCGCTCAATTTCCTGAATATATATGTTGGAGATCTGTCTCTGGCATCCAAATGGTTCAACATCATTGAACCCTTTGAGTGCTAGAGGAGTATGCATCGTATTGCAAAGCAATGCGTTGCGTACCCCTCTGGCACTCAAAAGATTATATCCTTGGGTATTTTGGGAGTGCATATTTGTCCCCTATGGCACAGTTGATTTGCTCCAAAGTTGTTTTGTCTTCTTTCCAAATAATCTATGCATTACATCAGAAAATGTACGGAAAATGGGCTTTGTGTGCAAAAACAAAATGGAGCAAAACACCTTCATCATAGGGGACAAATAAGTATTCCCACTGATATAAATGTTGATATAACCCCTTGAATGCTAGAGGTCTCCAATGCATTGCAAATCAATGCGATGGAGACCACTCTAGCATTCAAGGAGTTAGACAGCCCCATTTAACCCTATTTAAATCAGTGAAAATCTGGAAAATTTGTATCTGTCCCCCTATGTTGCTATTGGTTTGCCCCAGAATGCTCCATATTGCTTTTAAACATGACGTAAGGCCCAATGAGTCAGTTACAAATTTGTGTTCCAGCTCAGCTTGCCACACTGGGTCTTATGTATAAAAGCATATTAGAGAAATAAAAATTCCCAACATTCCCACTGATTGAACCCTTTCAGTGCCAGAGGCTTTTTGAATGTTTTATACTGTGTTTTGCTATCCATCGGTTTATGTGTGATTCCCGCCAGGACCTAAACTACCATTGGTGCATAAAGTGCAGAGCACCAGGGACCAGACTTCTTTAAGGGTCCATTTTAAATGCTGAAAATAGGAAATATTTTTAGTACTTTGCAGCAAATTGGGCATTCAAAAATTGTTTTGCTCCAGGGCCCTCAATCACTCAGTCTGCCACTGATTAAAGCATGTCTGTCTAGATAAAAGGAAAAATATATACTTGTTAGTTACGCTGAACTTAGTTATTAATTAATTTGGGTGTATGTTTGGAGTCATTGTCATGCTGTAGAATAAAGTGGGGGTCAATCAGGTGCCTCCCTGATGGTATTGCATGATGGATAAGTATCTGCCTGTACCATTAATTCTGACCAAATCCCCAAATTAATTTGCAGAAATGCAGCCCCAATCTATGCAAGGAACATCCACCATGCTTCACTGTTGCCTGCAGACACTCATTCTTGTACTGCTCTCCAGCTCTTCTGGCACAAACTGCCTTCTGCTACAGCCAAATATTTAAAATTTTAACTCATTAGTCCAGAGCACCTGCTGCCATTTTTCTACACAGAGTTCCTGTGTTTTTGTGCATAGTTGTGTTGCTTGGTCTTGTTTCCACGTCAGAGGTATAGCTCTTTGGCCTCAAGTCTTCCATGAAGACCACATTTGACCAGACTTCTCAGGACAGTAGATGTGTGTACCAGGATCCCACTGTTTTCTGCCAATTCTGAGCTGATGGCACTGCTGGACATCTTCCATTTGCAAAGGGAAGAACGCATGATGTGTCTTTCATCTGGTGCACTAAGTTTCCTTGGCCGACCATTGCGTCTACGGTCCTCAGTGTAGCCCGTTTCTTTGTGCTCTTCAAAAGAGCTTGGACAGCACACCTGGAAACCCCTGTCTGCCTTGAGATTTCTTCCTGGGAGAGACCTTGCTGATGCAGTATAACTACCCTGTGTCTTGTTGCTGTGCTCAGTCTTGCCATGGTGTATGACTTTTGACATTAAATTGTCTTCAGCAACCTCACCTTGTTAGCAGAGTTTGGCTGTTCTTCACCCAGTTTTCTTCCTCCTACACAGCTGTTTCTGTTTCAGTCAATGATTGTGTTTCAACCCACATATTAAATTGGCGATCATTATCACCTGATGCTGTTTTGAAGGCAAAAGGTGATCACACCAAATACTGATTTGATTTAGATTTTTCTTCTGTTTACTCATTATTTTGTTAATTGATACATATAAACTATTAGCATGTCTAATTTTGAAAGCATTCTTACTTTACAGCATTTTTTTTCACACATGTACAGTACTGTATATATATATATATATATATATATATATATATATATATATATATATTTTTTTTTTTTTTTTTTTTTTTTTTTTTTTATGGTGTCATGAATATAAATGTTACTTAGTTTGATTATACCATACGCTATACAATAAAAATATTAATGTTGGTTGTGAAAATTCCATTTAGTTTTAAAAACCTTGTTAGTTACATGGTTAAATTACATTAAAACAGCTCAGTAACCAGTGGTGTAACAATAGGGGTCGCAGGGGTCGCACCTGCAACCGGTTCCGTCACTCTCAGGGGCCCGGCCGCCCCCGTAACCCCCTCGCCACTCGCCCGCAGCAACCTATAAAACAGGGCTGCACAGCTGATCTCCCGGCGGCCGGCGCTCTAGTCATGCAGAGCGCTGGGAGACGACATAATCTTCCAGTGCTCTGCATTACTAACAACCGCGCGGGAGTTCCAGTCAGAGGCCTGTGCCGAATCTGTCATGTCACACACCGCTAGACCACCAGGGACTCGAGGTAGGAGGAAGGAGGGGATCAGTAGGGGCATTGTGGAAGGGGCAATGTGGAGATGGGGGCATTGTGGAGATTTAGGGGTAATGTGGAGAATGAGGGGCATTGTGATGGGGCATTCTTGAAGGGGCAATGTGGAGATTGAGGGGCAGTGTGGAAAGGGCAGCGTGGAGAATGTGGGGCATTGTGGAAGGTGCATTGTGGAAGGGGGAATTGTGGAGATTAAGCGGCAATGTGGAAGGGGCATTGTGATGGGGGCATTGTTGAAGGGGCAATGTGGAGAATGAGGGGCAATGTGGAAGGGGCAATGTGGAGAATGAGGGGCATTGTGGAAAGGGCAATGTGTATATTGAGGGGCAATGTGGAAGGGGCATTGTGGATAATGAGGGGCATTGTGGAGAATGAGGAACACTGTGATGGGGGCATTGTTGAAGGGGCAATGTGGAGAATGAGGGGCATTGTGGAAGGGGCAATGTGGAGATGAAGGGGCAATGTGGCAAATGAGGGGCATTGTGGAAGGGGCAATGTGGAGAATGAGGGGCATTTTGAAAGGGCACTGTGGAAGGGGCAATGTGGAGGTGGCCAATGTGGTTGAGGGGGGCCAATGTGGTCAGGGGGGGCCCATGGCAATTCTTGCACCGGAGCCCAGTGGCTTCTAGTTACGCCTCTGTCAGTAACTATATCTTCGTACACAAAATGATGAAGCAACAAAATTTTGTTAGACTGCGTCACTAATTATTGCAACATCTCAATCATCTTCAATCATTCATTCAACCCACTGATGAAAGAGCAATGTTGAAACATGTAGGGATGGTATCTATTACTTTCTTAAAGTACAACAATCTTCCTTCCATCCATTTGAGATTTGTGTGTGCTGTGAGGAGATCCAAAAAATATAAAGAGAAATGCTTCAATACCATGGTTTCATCGTAATGCAGAACATTGGCATACCCTGTTTGATAGATGCTGAGTTAACCAGGAGGGTGAGCTGAGAGACTGACATTGTAAAAGAGGAAAGAAAAAGAGGAACATTGACCCTGTTTTATCAGGCAGAATATGTGTGGTTCTGTGACAACAAGTGAATCAAAGCTGATGTGTTAAAAAGTGTATGTGTGATTCTGTGGCTACCACTGGCCAGTGGAAAAAATCTGGGATGCTAGACAATGAATGTGTTGCCCTGTGACTACCAATGGACAGTGGAACAAAGTTGGGGAGGTAGACAGAGTATGTAATTCAATGGCTACCGGTGGAGAGTAAAACACAGACAGTGTGTGTGTGTGATCCTCTGACTACCAGTGGGCAGCAGAACAAGACTATGGTGTCGGACTGTGTAGGTGTGGCCCTTTGACTACCAGAGGACAGTGGAACAAGGTTGGGAAAGAAGACAGAGTATGTGTGTATGCTAGAGAGGTGTCCAAAAATTTGCAAAGCATTGGAAACACCAGTGGTGCACAAAGGGTTACATTTTATTTTGTATGTTATGAACTACTTGGGGTAGGGCTCAGGCCCTCTCCTGATGTTCCCTAGTATTGATCAATTACTCAGCTGTGTAAGCGATCAGTAATGATGTCCAGAAGGCACTCACTGCCTTCCTTCTGTCTCCAGAACTCAAGCCAGCATTGTCTGAACTTCCGCTGGAGTGGGAGGGTCAGGGAACAGACAGTGTCATTGCTGATATCAGCAATGATGCTAGAGGATTTTCCTGGCCCTCTCTTTCAACCCAGATTCAGGTAAGGCCAGGTGGCAGAGTTTGGGAAGGAAGGTAGTGCATAGCTTATGGCCTCCACTATTGATCACTTACACAATCATATAACAGATTAAAATTGAAGGGGGGGGGGGCAGGAGGGTCCTGATACCCTCAAATGGAGGTCTGAATAAAAAAATAAAAAATAAACTCAAGCTATAGAGGGGAGAGTGCGTACATGATATACCAGACCTCTACAGGATCAGCACTTTGAGGGTTAAGTGGGTCTTTTTAACCCCTGGTATGCTAGAGAAATAATGAACTGGAGATCTACGTAGAATTCAAGGGGTTTAAAAGCCCTATTTAAATCAATAGGAACCTTTGTTTTTTCCTTATAACGCAGCTTATTTGCTCCAGAACTACTCCACTTTGCTTTATACCCCACCCTTTGAATGCATTGCAAAGCAAGGTCAAATTGTGCAAATCAGGTAAATGTAAGAAGCAGTGTGTTCTGCACTCATTACTGAAGATCTTATTTCCTTTGGGTCGGGGTATTGCTAGGTACCAGATAAATGAAGGTTACGCACCATTTCTCATGTTTAAGTCTCAAGTCTTGTTACCAGACTGGGGCATGTAATGGTGCAGTACTCTGCTGGGCTGCATAGTGAAAAATAGTAGTACATAACAATTATGTTGAGCAGATCTCCAGGTCAAACAGGAAGCATTACAACCCTGAAATATTTGTTTTACATAAGCTTCCTGTGCCAAAAATTGAGATCCAGCCACATCAGTACTAATGCATTGACTGAGCCCTTTTGAGGACATGCAAAGCCCCTGTTTTGGGTTGTGTGAACATAATGAGGCTATTGCACTACGAAGACCTGGAGAGAGATGCATAAAGAGGTGATAATGAGCCGTGGTGGTAATATGGTGACGTATTTGCGTTGATGGCATATTGACAGCATGAATTTAGATTTCTACACCATCATATCCCAGTGAATCTGCCACCAATCTGCCACAATCCACCAAAATCTCCGTGCTTTATGATTTTGCACTAAACACATAGGCAATGGCATATTTGCATATGGAAATGCTGGTTAAGGAGCCATTGCCATATTCATGTTTATATGTTAATGTGGCTGTTCACCACATGCACTAAGCTCCAATAGCAGTGAATGCTTTCAAGGGTCACAGTTCCAAGATCACCAGCCTGAGGTTAGCAATGTTGGGATCTTCCTATAGCTGTCTACAGAGCCAGAGGGCAGTTTTCTGTCTTTGCTAAAGAGCAGCGAAAGCAGTTGCCCTCCTCCTCCATTTGGTGCCATATGGATGTGCACTGCACACTCCTGTGGCAGTGAAAGGGTTAAGATATGTCTAAGAATAAACAAATATTACGCTCACTGGTACTGAAAAATACCTCATATAACCAGCAAATATCAAGTGAAAAAAAACACAACAATAGTCCAGATAAAGGTGGCAGCAAAAGAAAGAGAATGCTGGTCTGAGATGGAGACTGACAGAGGGATAAATGCGATCATCTTACACACACTGACAGGCTGCATGAGCCTCACGCGTTAACTTAAGTTCTGGCTATAGAAACAAAGGTAGGAAAATGTCTTGACAAGGACCTGTTTCAATAAGCCATTTTGGGAGTACAATAGATAGATGCTGAATATATGCACTGTAACCAAGATCATGATCTTTAGAGCACATATATATCCAAATGAATTGCATTACTTGCAATCTATATTTCCTGTAGAGAGGGCAGATCATTAAAGGGATAGTAATGTTTCATAATAAAGGCAGCTCTAATTAATCATCACACTATTTGGACTTTGGAGAGTGTTATTTCAGTTCTGTCAGAGTTGTAGTTCTAGAGTAATTCAATGACAAAGTATCCCCCTCCCGCCCCTTTTACTGATGTAACACTGCTCAGCCAGAGCAGAAGGGAGGTGCCCAGATAGACTGCAGAGAGGGACAATCTTCAATTAAGATAAGGGAAAAACCTGAAAAACTTGCCAAGGGGGGCAGGGCTTTCATTGTTCTAATAGAAAGAAGATTGTCCCCTGCTGTTATCTGTCTGGTGTTACAACCAGATCCCCATCTGAGAAGAGATGGCTTACACTAGGTAAAAGGGGCGGGAGGGGAAACTTTGCTTGTGAATATCTCTTAAACCATAAAGGTTTGAGAGATAAGACTTATATCATTCTTCATATTTTTTAATGCCTAGAAAATAAAATAACGTTAAAACGAAGTATTACTATCCCTTTAGTGTAATGTTTTTATTTCACCTGGTATTTACTGGTTATATGTAGTATCTTTGGGAGTACCAGTGAGCGCTATATTTATTTATTCTTAGATGTATTCTTAACCCTTCCAGTGCCACAGGGGTATGCAGTGCCCATCCCTATTGCACTGAAAGGGAAATGCTCTTTGCGGTGCTGAACTCTGAGCGGATCCTCTCTGCTCCCCTAGCGGGCAAGTGGGGAAGCAGAGAGAATACGTTCAGACTCAAAGGGATAGTAATACTTCGTTTTATCTTTATTTTATTTTGTAGGCATTAAAAAAAAACATGAAAAACGATATAAGTCTTATCTCTCAAAACTTTATGGTTTGAGAGATATTCACAAGCAAAGTTTCCCCTCCCGCCCCTTTTACCTAGTGTAAGCCATCTCTTCTCAGATGTGGAATGCAGTCCATAGACCAGACAGATAACAGAAGGGGACAATCTTCTTTCTATGAAAACAATGAAAGCCCTGTCCCCTTGACTAGTTTTTCAGGTTTTTCCCTTAACTTAATTGAAGATTGTCCCTCTCTGCAGTCTACCTGGGCACCTCCCTTCTGATCTGGCTTAACAGTGTTACATCAGTAAAATGGGCAGGAGGGGGAGACTTTATCATTGAATTACTCTTGAACTATAATAATAATCCTTTATTTATATAGCGCACACAGATTCCGCAGTGCTTTACACTCATATAACTCTGACAGTATTGAAATAACACTCTCCAAAATCCAAATACTATGATGATTAATTAAAGCTGCTTTTATTATGAAACATTACTATCCCTTTAAGGGTTGTGAAACTGCTGGTGATATGTAAAGGAGGGCATCCCTTATACATCGCCAGCAGTTTGACTACCCTGCATGATAATGAGTTCATTCTTCCACCTTCCCCTTGCATACCTAAGTTTAGTGTATATGGAGGTGGGTTTCCATCATTAAGGAGATGTGCTCACCCATCACCAGACAAGTCGCCATAACAATGAGTGCAATTCTGGAGCAAATCATAGGGGACAAATAAATGAGCTCATTGATTTAAATTAGGATTTTTAACCCCTTGGATACTAGAGAGGTCTCTAATAGATTGCTTCCCAATACATAGGCTAGCTGCCTAGCATTCAAGGGGTTAAGAGCCTCATTTAGATCCATTAAGAACTCCATTAAATCAATAGGACTCTATGAAATTGTTATTTGCTCTCACTGGTGCCACTGGTTCACTTAATAATTGAAACGAAACTTCTCGACTCATCAGGCTAAGCCTATTTTTCAATGCCTGCAGTGTACACTGAACTACACAGAACGTGAAATAGAAATGTAAATGTCTCACAAGTTAACTATGCATTTACCAGCCACTCGGCTTGCAAAAACATACATCATTTTCCTCAATCCAGCTGCTTGCCTCTAATCATTTTTCTGACCGTTTCACACTGGCCTTGATTGAACTCTTCTCTCATTCTCTTGATGAGCATTACATTTTAAGCTCTCTTCCCAACTAAAATGATTATTTCCTGGCTGAATGTTAATTTCTACCTCACAGCAACCCTATTTCTGAAACTACTATGTCAGTGACTATATTCTTGTCTAATGACCAATTGCACAAAGGAAATAAATGATTAAATAAATACATTGTCCATTCTTCACAACTCATTAGCATCCACTCAAGCATTTAAGGGATTAAAGGATCAGTTTAAGCCTTTGCTTGCAATAGGGTTTTCTAATAAATTGCTTCACAATCTGGTGGACACCCCTCATGCAGTCAAAGAGTTAAATAATTGGAAATTGTACTTGTCTCCTATAATGCAGTTCTTCATATCTTAGTATCCTAATTTCAGCCTTGAAAATGTCTGCTATATATTAGGCTAGAGCAGGGCTCAAAATTTCCAGGTCTGGCTAGTAGCAAAGGACTTCAACTTTTAAGCCCTGGGCTAGAGGAACATTAATCCTTTAGTGATCAAAAAGGAGTGCACATTACTGTATGTATGTATATATAATATACAGTAATGTGCAAAAGTTTTAGACAGGTGTGAAAAAATGCTGTAAAGTAAGAATGCTTTCAAAAATAGACATGTTAATAGTTTATATTCATCAATTAACAAAATGCATAGTGAGTGAACAGAAGAAAAATCTAAATCAAATCAAAGTTTTGTGTGACCACCCTTTTCCTTCAAAACAGCATCAGTTCTTCTAGGTACACTTGTACTCAGTTTGTTAAAGAGCTCGGCAGGTAGGTTGTTCCAAACATCTAGGAGAACTAACCACAGTTCTTCTGCGGATTTAGGCAACCTCAGTTGAATCTGTCTCGTCATGTAATCCCAGACAGACTCAATGATGCTGAGATCAGGGCTCTCTCCTAACACTCTTTTATTTAAAATTCCCATTTACATCAATGGGAATTTTTAGTTCTCTCCTATAGTGCACTTGGTTTGTCCCAGAATTCCTCCACAGTTTCCTTTTAGCACTGTAAGGTTTTTATTTCCCTAGCAAATATTTTCTTTTAGCAACTTTTTCATCATATTTTACTAAACTTCAGTTATAAACAATTATAGTATAAATGCAATATAGGTAAAATAGGGTATCATGTTAGCAGTAGAAAATGCAGGATACTGTTAGAATAAAAAAGATACCATTATTGGTTGAGTAGGTTTAGATTGCAAGCTTTCAAGACAACTTAGGTCTCTTCTTATTTAGAATGAAGGCTGAATATAAAATACATGACAGGTTATTCATGTAAAGTATTTTTAAATTTAAATTCCACTGGAGGTGGATCGCTTATCAACATAGTGTGTGTAAATTATTCCTTACTAGTTGAAGAGCCCATTACATGGGCCACAATGCCACTGCCAGACGCTCCCGGTGCAATCATGCTCAGTAGAGACTGCACGTGCCACGGCTGATACAGAGCGGGACGCTCCTTCGGAACACCCCGATCTGTATCAGCCTTGTCACTGACAGCCTCTACTGCGTATGACTGCGGAGTTACACACATTTTAGCGAATTATTATAAAGGATAGTCCAGTAGATATATCTTTGCAGCTGGGGAAGTGATACAAGGTTTATTTGTTTTTTGATGTGTGAATAGCTGTTTTATTTGTTTTTTGATGTGTGAATAGTGGGAACTGGACCTGGGCGAGTCCCTAGACCCTGAGGAGTGGAACGACATTATGGCTAGCGCTGGGAGCTTGACTCCTTGTACCCTGGTGAAGGAGAATGCTTAGAAAGTTCTGTCCAGATGGTATTACTGTCCGACTAGACTACATTGTATCTTCCTTTCAAATTCCCAGTTGTGCTTCCGTGGTTGTGGCCAAGATGGCATCTACCTTCAGATGTGGAGGTCCTGCCCCTCAGTGACTGACCTATGGCTTTATGTTTTCAGGCTTTTGAGCTCAGCTCTGGGGGTCGTTGTGACTCCGGACCCGTGGACTGCCCTGCTCAACCACCCCTGTCCTGTTTTCCTAATAAATGTATTGTTCGTGTCTGTGCTATGGCCCGCTGTCATATCTCTTATCACTGAAAATCCTTGCCACCATGTCATGCGCCTTTGGATAGGCGCATTTGGAAGTTGATCCGGATGGAGAAGTTGACTGCATATTTATGCAGCTCTTATTCCTCATACCTCCGGATCTGGTCCCCATGGGTGGATTCAGTAGCACCTCCTGATTTCCATAGTGATTTGTTTCTCCATTCATTTTGTGTGACCTTTTTTTTTTTTTTTTATTTTTTTTTTTTTTTTCGTTGTTGTTGTCTGCGATCTGGTGCCAGGTGAGGCTAACAATTTTTGAAATGTATGTCAGCTTATTTACCTTTTTATTGTTTGTTCCATTGTCCCCTTCCCTGTAATTTTCTTCTGTACCCCTTACTACTGAATTAAAAAAAACAAAAAAAAAACAAAAACAGCTGAATAACTCTATGTTTCCAGAAAGTGGATGTACTACTGCATCAAATGAGTGGTCAGTTGCTTTTCTACCGTTAGTCTAGATAGCACAAATTCCAGAATGTGGCTCTAAAGGAACAAATTGGAATTTTGAACATTTCCATCCCTTCAAATGAACTAAAATCTTTGCAAACTATTCAGTTTCCTACTGTTTTCATTAGCTAGTGCTCTTAGGAGACAAAAGATACCCCACTGGTATAAAATTATATACTGTAGGGGGTGCTAAAAGTACAAAACTACACCAACTACAACCTGATTTTTCTTACATTGTCTCAAACATGACTTGCCTGTGCTAAATGGCTGTATCAACTACAGAAGGGAAGAAAAGATAGACAAAGGATACTATTGGAAAAAAGATAACCAACTGCATCAAATGAGAGGCTATTTGCCCCTAGCCTGGTGTGTACAAATGTTTCCAGAAGGTGGTACTTAAGGAAAAAAAATTTTTTTTTTTACATTTCCCCTTCAAATGTACTAAACTCTGTGAAAAAGATCAAATTTCCAACTGTATTCATTAGCTACTGCGCTTATTACAAAAATGCACCCTATTGATATGAGTGGACATACCACAGAGGGTGCCAGAAGCACAAAACTACAACTACTACAACCTCTTATTTTTCTTACAATTTTTGAGACATGACTTAACTAACTGAAATCTATTAACCCTTTGAGTGCCAGAGGGGTACACAACACATTGCTTTGCATGTCGCTTTCTGAAATGGTGCCACATTGATGTTCATCCCTCATTGATGACTTACATGTTGGATGCTCCAGTCACATTGACATCAAGAAGCAATAATATTGACACAGTAAGATGACATCCTGCCTGTGTTCTTCTTCGGTCTACATTAGAGCACAGACGTCTACGGGGTGATATGATTACCATATACAAATACATTCAAGGTCAATACAAAGAACTATCCAATGAATTATTTATGCAAAGAGCTGAGCTAAGAACAAGAGGTCATCTATTAAGACTAAAGGAAAGGCGCTTTCCACTAAAACAAAGGCAGGGATTCTTTACAGTAAGGGCGGTAAGGCTATGGAATTCTTTGCCTCGGGATGTTGTGCTTGCAGATAATGCAACTGCATTCAAAAAAGCAATGGTTGTGTATCTAGCACAGAACAATATTGACAATTATGACAGATGGCTTCAAAGCAAATAGGATATTGATCCGGGGAACTATCTGACTACCAGTTGGAGTCAGGAAGGAATAATTCCCCCCACACACATTTGGGACTAGATTGGAAATGGCTCCAGAGGGCTTTTTTGCCTTCCTCTGGATCAACAGGGGTGTTTTTGGCATGGGCTGGACTTGATGGACGCATGTCTTTTTTCAGCCTTATCTACTATGTTACTATGCATGTTACTATGTAAGAAGCACTCAGGCCACATTTATTCATGGCATTAAAGAAGGAAAATACAAACATTAAAATACTGTGGAACAAGGCACTCATGTAAGCACTCATCTATGCTGCTCTGGGCTCTCTCTCCCTTTCTATGCGTGCAGAATGACAGGGCAGAGCAGAGCACGCAGAGAAGGCAGAGAGAGTCTGGAGCAGCCCTCAGCATAGATGAGTGCTTACATGAGTGCCTTGTTCCACAGAATTTTAATGTTTGTATTTTCCTTCTTTTCCACTGAGCAATTCTCAGACCAAAGAAGAACACAGGCAGTATATAATCTTACGGTGTCAATATTTTTGCTTCTTGATGTCAATGTTATCGGCACATTTATCATGTAAGTCATCAATGCAGGCTGAACATCAATGCAGCGCTGTTTTCACTGCTGTCATGCAGTGCAAGATTCTCATGTCACCATTTTAACCATGGTGACACAGTTAATGCGTCGTGTGGCAACACAACATTTTGGATGCAACCTTTTAAATGGATACCTTATGGACAACATAGTTCTTTTCCCCAGACTTTGGGAAGGCCTATCCAGCCTGACAAAGCAGCCCTGCAAAGTCGATTCTGCTACAGTGTGATAGTATGGCCATTTGCAATGCTCTTGGAAATTTCAGCATACATAGTGGCCAGCATGTGATTGCAGAACTAAGAAAAATATTTGAAAAATATTTTTTTCTACACTTTTGCCAACTAAGTTTCCATTCTAGTGGAACAGAGTCTCGGCAACAGAGGAGACAGATTCTGCTCCAGTTATGGTGAGAAGGTAAGAGGGTTAGAATTGTCTGCTATTCTTGCTTTTATTCAAGGAAATATCTTCCTCTGATTACAGTAACAAAAAAAAATGCTCCGTGGTCCTTAAAGGCATAGTAATACTTAAAATGTAAAAAAATATATGTTGTAGGGTTTATCCCCCAGAGAAAAACAAATGGACTGCTCTGGTCTGTAGACCATAAATCTCCATAGGATAGTGTAGCAACAGCGCCACTGTAAATGTTCAGGCCACTGTGATATTGCACCTAAAAAATTCAAGTTTGAGTTGTTATAATTTTTTAATAAAATATCTCTCAGCAGTGGGAGTACCTTTGTTTTTCTCAGGGGGATAAACCCTACAACATATATTTTTTTACATTTTAAGTATTACTATCCCTTTAAGTGCTGGCCATGCGGCCACACGACAGGTCTTTAAGGGGATAAATCACTGGATGCAAGAGATGTCTCAACTCATTGCAAAGCTATGTGTTGGTGACCTCTCAAGCATTGAAGGAGTTAAAGTCACTATTTAAATCCATGGGAATTTTCATATTTCTATAGTGCAGTTGGTTTTCCCAGAATTACCTATTTAGCTTCCAAATAAGCTAACTCCTATCATCTCTAAACAGCTTTTGTAGTAATTAACAGATGGAGATCCAACAACTGACTTTCCCTGCCCTAAGCTATTATAATTCCACACCTGATGTGCTAGTAATAGAAACACCATTTTGGATTTTCTGTTTACTATCCTTAGCAGGACTGCCTCACCCTCCCAACAGTCTACAATCAAAGCCATGTGAAGGTTGACTCATGGCTCAAATTGCAAGCTATTGGGTGAGATCCTGTTGTAAAAGGAATGCATCTCCTGCCAGTATACTAAGTCTGTTCTCATAAGAGCAGACTTAGTTTTTGGCGAAGGTTCCCCTTTAAAAACACAGATTGGTTACGGAATATAATTCATTGAAAAAAAAAATCTGGTTTTATTTTATAAATACTGTACATTCTCAGTTGGGTAACAGAGGAAAGTGAACATCTGGTAGGAATTTACTTTTAAAAAGATTATATATTTCCAAATATGATAAAAATCAAAACATCTGCTCTACTTCACAGATAACTGTTGCCCCAAAATAACATTCTTTACATTTAACATTTTAAAATACACCTGGTTGGAATGGAACCTATTACCTGGCAAAATTATAGGGAAATAAATGCACATGAAAGCATTACGTCTATAATCCTATAAGGACCAGACTGGTGTGGAATACATTGCTTCTCAATCCTATAAAGCGTTAAAGGAACAGTAAACCCTATTTGTAAACTATCAGAAAAGAGTGGCCATGTGTCCCAGACCACCGCTACCCTAGTCTGTTAGCTTAGGGGTTAATATATAATTAGTCAGTTAAGTGGTGGTCCTGTGTCTCTGGTTGCAGGGTTAGGTAAATGCCTCCACTACTTCCTACGCGATTGATAACTGGATAATGTGGTGTCTGAGGAGAACAAACTTCTTGACTTCTCAAACACCATGTTATTGCCATGGTTGCTCATAGCAGAGATTTTGGCACTGCACAACCATGGTGTTTGAGAAGTCAGGAAGTTTGTCCTTCTCAGACACCATTTTAGCAATTGTCAATCAAGCAGAAAGTAGAGGAGGCATTCATCTGAGTAAGCAACTTGGTAAGTAGTAGTAATCTCTTACATACCAATCAAGCACAGTGTTAGACATGGACACAGACAGCCTGAACTTGGCTGATGGAAATAACAGATTCATGTGATGCTTACTCATTGATGAATGAGCGAGTACTAGATGTAATCCAGTCATTACAAATGTAGGAAAGGAGCCATGGATGGAGACGTCATGATCAGCATAAAAGGATAGGTCACAACAAATGTATGATCCGCTCAGAGCCACCGTATGCTTTAGTCCAGGGATTTACAAACTGTGATCTCTGTACAATTTGCATGATGATGGAAAATGTAGTCCAATAACAGATTAGTAAAGCAGATTGTCAACTCCCACTATGTGTTTCCTGGTGGGTCTGCAGTGGGGTTCTAAGTTTCTTCTAACCTAAAAGTAATTCCTTGGCCTCTGCACCATGTAATGTAACTTCCTAATCGTTACTCTTCCTGCTTCTCACCTTTCACCAGTTCTCCTTATTCATAACACACCTGATTGTCATTTAATCTCCTTTAAAATCACTCTGCTGTTTTCACAATAAACCCTATATTAAAGCGGAACTTTCACATTAAGCATATGGTAACTAGCTTCATAATACTTCTATTACCTTTCAGAAGTGGCAGATACTAAAGTAATCCTTAATCTTCAGAGACTGACGGCCAGGTTAGTGCAGTCGGTGCTCCTGTGCCGTCAGTCTCTTCTGGTTACCTTGTGGCACAGTGCAATGCTTCTTAGAGAAGACCGGGACTGATAGCGCAGGCACGCAGACAAGATGCCTGCGCTGATACCTGGCTTCTGGTCTCCGAATATTAAGGATTACTTAAGAATCTGCCACTTCTGAGAGGTAATAGAAGTATTATGAAGCTAGTCACCATATGCTTAATTATTGCAGGGTGACTTTATACAAAGTGAAAGTTCCACTTTAATTACAAACTTTTCTTCTCTTTCAATTCCTGCAACACCACTCCTTCCTGGGTACTGCTTTCCAGGGCCGGATTTCTCATAAGGCAGAGTAGGCATCTGCCTACAGGCACACCCCACAGAGGGCCGCCTGTCTTTGGGACCGTTTTATTTTGTTTTTTTTTTAATTAATTATCCTTGCCGCGGGAAGTGCAGGCACTAACCCCCCGACCCGGTCAGGTCTACCGTCTACGCCTTTGTCATCACAGACCCGTAGCTGATGAGCTCCCCCGGCTCTTTAGCAATGCAGAACTCTGGGAGATGACATCCTCTCCCAGCGCTCTGCATTACTGAAGAGAAGACCGCGCGGGAGCTCTAGCAGCTACAGGTCTGTGCAGAAGGAGGCACAGACCTGTCCTGCCACGCCAATGGACCACCAGAGAGGAGGTAGGAAATAGGGGTGGGCACAATGTGAGGGCAATATGGAGCTGATGGGAGGGCAATTTGGAGCTGATGGGGGGCAGTGTGAGGACAATATGGAGCTGATGAGGGCAATGTGAGAGCAATATGGAGATAATGGAGGCAGTATGGAGATGATTGGCCAATGTGAGGGCAAGTTGGAGCTGATAGGGGGCAGTGTGAGGGCAAAGTGGAGATGATGGGTGCAATGTGAGGGCAATATGAAGGTAATGGAGGCAGTATGGAGATGATGGGGGCAATGTGAGGGCAATATGGAGCTGATGGGGGACAAGCTGGAGCTGATGGGGCAATATGGAGCTGATGGGGACAATGTGGAGATATTGGAGGCAATGTGAGGGCAATATGGAGCTGATGGGGGCAATATGGAGCTGATGCCTGGCAATGTGAGGGCAATATGGAGCTGATGGGGCAATATGGAACTGATGAGGGGCATTGTGAGAGCAATATGGAGATGGGGCAATGTGAGGGCAATATGGAGATGGTGGGGCAATGTGGAGATGATGGGGGCAATGTGAGGGCAATATGGAGCTGATGTGGGGCAATGTGTGGGCAATATGGAGATGATGGGGGCAGTGTAGAGATTAGAAGCATTGTGGAGTGCCCGGTGGAGATGGCCAATGGGGAGGGGTGCTTCAGATTTCTGTGCCTACAGGCTCTTGAGATGTAAATCCAGCCCTGCTGTTTTCTATCTACCCCTTACACATCAAAAGTCCACTCATGATTACAAGTCTTCTTACCAGGGGAGGGCTGTCAACATAGAGCCCAGGGGGCAAACAAAATCAAGTGGCCCATTTCTACTATAGTCTGAGCCCACTGTCCCAGCCCACCCCCTTTCGTTACTTTTTAAATTGTCATAAATGTTGTGAAGAAAGGCAAGTGATACCACATAACTTACAACTGAAGTGGAGCTACACTAGTGCTACTACAAAACTTACAATTTAAGTAAAGCTACACTAGTGATATCATAGAGCTTACAAGGGAAATGGGTTATGCCACTACTGTATCTCCATTTGGATTGTGGCTTTGTGGTATCATTTCTGTAGCTTCATTTCAATTGTAAGCTCTGTGGTATCACTACTATAGCTCCATTTACAGCAGCAAATGGGAGACTGAGTGAGGTAGTGGTCCACTGGCCCAAACATATGACTGGCCCAGGGGGCAATTGCCGCCCTCCCCTGCTTCTGACTGATTACCTTTGGAATATACTACCTCTAACCATTTGTCAGACTCCATTCTTTCCCCTAATTTTTAATAGGTAAAATATACAGTATAAATGCAAGAAATAGACTGTACAAAGTTAGTGTAGCAAACTACACTAAAAAATTTATAAACATTGGAGCTTGGGCGTCCGGAGGGGGGGCACTTATCCCTTCAATATAAACAAAGGGGTTGGATGGCCTGTCCTGGGGGGCATATTATGGCTTTGCCCTCCCCTGGAAAATTTTCTACGGACACCCCTGCATTGGGGGAGATTTATAAAAGGAGAGCAGAGAGAGAGAATGGCTGGAATTTGCAAAAACTGAAGTTCAGCATTTAAAAAGATGCTTATGCCAGTTTTGGAAGCCTTAATGTGACATAGTTGTGTTTTTGGAAAAGTGATGGTACAGCTGACAAAAATTCTGCTGCTGTGAATTTATAAAGAAATGTTTCTAACTGTGACAATTTTGGGAGATGATTTTTGCCAAAATCTTAACCCCCAGCATAATCTGTTCTTAACAGGATAGTAATGTTTCACAAAAACAGCATCTGCAATTAATCGTCATAGTATTTGGGCCATGGGGAGTGTTATTTCAATACTGTCGGAGCTGTGGTTCAAAAGTAATTGAATGATAAAGTATCCCCCCCTTTTACCTAGTGTAAGCCGCCTCCCCTCAGATGTGGAATCTGGTCCTGGAACAAGACAGATTTCTGCAAGGGACAATCTTCTTACTAAGAGCATAAGGAAAGCCCTGCCCCCCTTGAAAGGTTTTTCAGGTTTTTCCTTATGCTCACTGAAGGTTGTCCCTTCTGTGTTCCATCCAGACAGTCTTCCTGCTCTGAGGTGAGCAGTGATACATCAGTATAATATTGCCATATTTATAAAAAAGCCCTTACTCATTTATAAATCAGACCTGACGTCATCACCAGTTGCTATGACTTTAAGACAATTCTATATAAAATAAATAAATAAATAAATAAATAAATACATTTTTTATAAATCTCCCCCATAGATTTTTGATGGACCCAAATGATCCATCCAGTTTGTCCATCTGCTATCTAGGTAAAGTGCATAGCTTACATACTTCTCAGAATAGTCTTGTGTATCCTGGCCATTTTTGAATTCTCTTAGAATATTAGCTCCTGTCATATCCACTGAGAGGCTGCTCCATGAATCTATCACCCTTTCTGTAAAGCAGTACTAGTACACATTACGTCTGAGTCTTCCACTCTCTAACTTTAGCTTAAGGAGTTCTGTTTAAAAGGATAGTAATTTTTCACAATAAAAACAGCTCCAATTAATCTTCATAGTATTTGGGTCATGGACAGTGTTATTTCAATACTGTCAGAGTTGTAGTTCAAGATTAATTGAATGATAAAATATCACCCTCCGCCCCTCTTACTGATGTAACACTGCTCACCTCAGAACACAAAGGTGGTGTCTATATGGCTTGCAGAGAGGAACAATCTTCAATTAGCATAAGTGAAAAACCTGAAAAACCTGTCAAGGGGGGGCAGGGTTTTCGTTGTTCTCACAGTAAAAAGATTGTCCCTTGCTGTGATCTGTCCGGTCTAGAGACCAGATTCCACATCTGAGGGGAGGTGGCTTACACTAGGTAAAAGGGGCAGGAGGGGGATACATTATCATTCAATTACTCTTGTACTACAACTCTGACAGTATTGAAATAACACTCTCCATGGCCCACATACTATGAAGATTAATTGGAGTTGTTTTTATTTTGAAACATTACTATCCCTTTAAGTGTGCCTTTTTCAGAAAAATGCTTCTCTTCAGAACTGTATTAAATCCATTAATATGTTTAAACGTTTCTATCATACCCAGGCTTTCCTTTGGGGGTGTCCATGGCAGTATGCCAGGAGACAGCCCATCTCCCAATCAGGACAGGTGGCTCAAAAAAACTTATAAGTACCTATATTCCCTACCAATCCCCCAATGTTCACTTTACTCCCATCAACTGGTACTCCTCAGTTTTTGTTTTGGAGGGTCCAGTTTAGCTTCTCCTCTGGGCCCTGGAATAAGCCATTATAGCCACTCGCCCTCCATTGTTAAGATGCCTCCTCTCAGGCTTCTGTTGTGATTCATGTAGCAGTTGCTCTCTTTTAGATCTGACCGGCCTTCTGCCTATCTGTTCAAACACTGGAATGCTTGGGTTGTTGTAGTAATCTTACTTACACAAATCAGAAGTTGCCTGTTTCAGCATTTAGAGAGGGTAAGCTCCTCTGAGGCATGTTTGTTGAACATATATCTGGTTAATTTGACCACAGGAGGACAGCAGCAGTGCCCAGATTGGTTATAAGTTTTCTCGCTCTGCCTGCAAGGCAGAGTTTTCTTATGCTTCTATGTGTAGATTTTAATCTGCTTTGTATGTATATGTAATGATATTTATATACATGTGGGGGTATGTATATGTATGTTTTTGTCATTATTTATAGATGGAATCTAACATTACCCTGTGCCTAATCTTCAAGGCACCCATAGCTGGGTTATCCAAAGAAGCTATGTCCGACCTGTGCCAAAGCCAGTGTGCCCTCTGGTTTCTTTTCTGCTGTTTTTGTTTACATTAATTGCCGGGGAAACATGGAAGTCTATGAGGGCAGAGGATGAGATGGCTGGGCCATCCTGTTCGTCCACAAACACAAATTGAGTGTCCGTTCACAGAAGACCGGAAGATGTATCTGAATCTAGATGACATCAGAATGGCATTAGATCTCAAGGAGGATGAAACTCCCAGGTCTGTAGCTGATAAGTTATATTTAGCTTTTAAGAAGAAGAATAAGGGTTTGCCATTTCATGTGGGGGTAATTAATTTCGTCAAGAAAGCGTGGGCTAACTCAGAGAAACAACTTGAATAGAAAAAAAAATAGCAGCCAAACCTCATGTCAAAGGCTGCAGGTCTCCAAAAAGGTCCTCTTCCATCTCTGATGCCAGGTGGGATGTGCCATTAGGAGAAAGGCTTCACCATTTCCTTTTCCAATGGCAGATCATTACCTCAGATTTCTGGGCCCTGGACATTCTCAACCAATGTTTCATGATCCGTTTTTTTTCCCTTCCTCCAACTTGTTTCATTATCACTAATATTCTGATTCTTCCTCTAAAGAGAGACATTTTTATCTGCTCAATTTAGCACTCTCACTTTAGAGATACAGTACCTTAATGCACTGGATCTATAGAATAACATAGGACTTGGAAATTTAGAACAGTGGAGAAGCCATCTCCACTTTATCACATCTTTATCACACCTTAGTGCATTTCCTCCCTGGTGTCAGAAATCCTGTAACCAGCTCCTCTGGACCCTCAAAGAAGGGGTACATATTCCACCACATTTCTCATCCCCAAGTTTTCAGGAGGTTTCAAGCTGGTCACCAACCTGACTTTTCTCAACCATTTTATCCTCACGGTAAAATTCAAGATGAAATGTCTAAGATGAGAGGTGAACATCTTGCAGCCCGTAGCCTGGAAGCCATGACCTCCAAGATGTATATTTTATATTCCAGTCCACCTTGTTCGCCATAAATATCTGATGGGGGCGATAAGGTAAGATCTAGTCCCCAGAGTATGCAATACTCTGCAATAGAAAGGTATTCCAGTGATTCTTTACCTTGAAGACTGGCTTGGGCTGGCAGATAAACCGGAAGAAGAATGCTCTGTGTCCAGAAGAGAAGGAAATATTCTTAGGTATGATTCTAGACTCTGCATTGTCAAAAATGTTTATTTCAGAAGACAAGATATCAGGTTTACTTCAGCAACTTGCTATCATTTGATTTTCAGACAATCTTTCACTCAGGTTCTTTATGTCAGTACTTAGCTAATGACTGCTGCAATAGATGCAATTCTAATGGCAATATCTAACATGAAGTCTTTACAACATCCTACATCAACAAGACTGGATAGGGTGCAGTGATTCAGCAGAGATAATTTCGGGGAAATTATCTACTTCAGAGGCCAGTTTGCACTCCAATCAACTGGAGTTGCTGGCAGTCTGAATGGCTTTACAGGAGGCATCTTCACTTGTCCAAGACAAGACAGTGGGAGCCAGATCGGGCAATTCTACCACAATTGTACACATGGAGTGCCAGGTGGTACCAGGAGTCCAGCCTACCTGTAATGGTACTCTGGGAACAAACCACGGACAAGGATGATAATAGAATATCAGTACAAGTGATAAAAACACTCACAGAACACAAGCAGAACAGGCAATAGTCAGAGCCGACCCTACTGCCAAGGGGCAGAAGCCAGCTAAAGGAAAGCCTAACCAAGGTCAGAGGCAGAGGAGTCAACCAGCCAAACCAAGGTCAGAACCAGAGGGAATCCGCAACCAAGCAATGGGTCAAAACCCAGAGAAGGTCAGTAGCCAAGCCAGGGTCAGAACCAGAGGGAGTATTCACCCAGACAGGGGGTCAAGAGTCAGAGGAGGTCCGCAGCCAAGCCAAGGTCAGTACCAGAGGGAATACGCAGCCAGCAATGGGTCAAGAACCAGAGGAGGTCAACAGCCAAGCCAAGGTCATTACCAGAGGGAAATATAGCAATGACTGAGCGCCACAGCTTACCGGTATTCAGCACCTTGTAAGGGTGCTAAATGTGGAAGGAGGCAGCCTAATATAGCCCATATAGTGGGCGAATGAAGGAGACGACCCCGCCGCAACCAGCCCTGAAGAGAGTGTATGCACATAACCTTAGGAACCCATGACGTGCACATGCTCTCGCGAGATCAGAACCTGTAAGCTGACAGCGGATGCGGCCGCTGCTCATCGCGGTCCACATCCGAATCGTAACACTACCTTAACCTCCCCAACATTATTCTCTTGTGAGCAGAATGCAATCTAGTAGCTCTCTCAGCACTCCATATTCCTGAGAGAGAATTAATTTTCAGGCAGACTCTATGACCCCCAGGACCATCCTACAAGAGGACTGGTCATGTCACAAAGATATATTCCTGGAACTAGTCGAGAAACAGAGTATGCCTTATATAGACAGAACACCAAGGTTCCCCATTTTTTTTCTCTCAGTTTCCCCAGGATCTTCCTATGGCAGTACATGCTCTTATGCAGATGTGGGATTTTGTTTTAGGCTATCGCTTTCCTCCTCTGAAACTGTTCACAGTTTCCCTGAAGAAGATCTTACGGGACACAGTGAGCACCATCTTTGTAGTTCCTTACTGGCCAAGCAGGGCATGATTTGCTGAGAGGATCTTTGACAGGAACCAGCTCTACACCATCATCCTTGCAACCAGAATGTCACAGACTGGTACCTACAGACCAGATCCTAAAGACCCAGGGACTTTCTAGGCGTGTTACTGACATTTCTGCTAAAGTCCTGCAGGAAGAGTTCCTCACTACCCAAGAAAAGAACATGGAACAGATTTGTTTCCTGGTGTAGAGAGAGGAATGTTGAGCTCATGGACCCTTCTTTTCCATTGCTTCTGGATTTTCCGGCAGAAGGTTTTCAGAAAAGCCTTAGTCCCCAGTTCCAGACTTAAGGTTCAAGTTGCTGCTCAGAGAAACTTGCTCAGACAATCCTTTGCATACAATATTCAAGTCAAGAGATTCTTAAGATCCACACTGAGACCTAGGACTTTTACACATTTTCCACCTTGGAGCCTCAATTTAGTCATGAAGATCTAGATTCAGAATCCTTTTGAATCATGTACTTTGAACAATTTTTCTCTCAAGACAGCCCTGTTGGTGGCCCTCACTTCAGTGGGGACAATAGGAGAACTTCAGGCTTCCTTCATTAAGGAAGCCTTCTTGGTATTCAAGCCAGATGCAGTAATCATGAGGCTCTCTCCAGAATTTTATTTCTAAGGCCCAGTCTTCATCTTCCTATTTTCTTTCCAGATCCAACATCAAAGGAATAAAGACTCTTGCACACCTTGGACATTAAACTCTGTATTCAAATATATCTGGACAGAACTTAACTATTCAATTCCTTGTGGGTGTGAATTTTTTTGGTATTCACAAGAAAAAGAAAGCTTAAAGGGGGCAGCATTGCTAAGTGTATCACATTGGCTATAGAAGAAGCCTAAAACATCCACAATTTGGAACCTCCTTCAATCATCAGAGCTGCAGCAGAGCAGATCTGTAGAGCTGCTACCTGGCAGTACTCCAAACATTACAACACACTAGCAACTGGATCAGCAATCAGCAAAGGAAGCTGGATTTGGACATAAAGTACTGGAGGCAGTTGGCATCCCAACCTACAGTTAGATTTTTCTTCTTTGTTGCCAGGAAGACCCCATTTTCCTTCGGATCTCCAGAGAGAGCACATATACTTCACTCCCTATACTTGCTTGCAAAACACACATTTTTTTCCTTCCTTCTTCTGGAAACATTTGTGAGAAGCAGACTAGGGATAGAAAGGAAACTTACTCTTTTCTTTAAGAAATCTCTTCAGGATGTGGGCATAGAAGTCTCACATTGTACCATAAAGACAAGAGTACACCAGCACAAAGTGTTTATCATAAGATTCAATCAACCACTAAGCCTCAAGAACAGAAAGGTCAAGTTCCAGTTTGCTAAAAACTACATAAAAAAACCTGTAGAGTTCTTGAACAAAGTCTGATGAGCAGATGAGCTGAAGATTAACATGTACCAGAGTGATGGAAAGAGGAAAGTATGGAGAAAGAAATGAATTACACATGATCCATAGCATACCACTTCACCTGTGAAACATGGTGGAAGTACTAGTATGGCTTGTGCATGTATGACTGCCATTGAACTGGCTCACATTAAAGCTGTGACTGATGATGAAAACAACATGATGAATTCTGAAATGTACAGAAACATCTTATCTGCTTAGATCCAACCAAAAGCTAAAGCAGCCAAGTAGTTGTTCAGGGCCAAAAAGTTGAATATTCTTGACTGACCAAGTCAATCACATGTTTCACTTTCTGAAGAAAAGACTGAAGGGAAAAAATGCACCAAAACAAACAGGGACTGAAGATGGCTGCTGTAAAGGCCTGGAAGAGCAGCACCAAGGAAGATACTCAGGGTCTTGTGTGTCTATGGTCTCAGACTTCAGGCAGTCATTGAATGCAAAGCATTTGAAACAGAGTACTAAATATGATGACTTTGTTTAAGATTATGTTATTTGTCCAATTACTTTTGGTCCCCTAAAATGGAGGGACTATGTATAGAAAGGGCTATAAACCTTACACATTTCTTGGGTTATGAATGTAAATAACCTCAAATAAAAGATGTCAGTCTGCATTTTATCATCATAGTCATTTTTCAGTTTCAAATCCAATGTGCTAGAGTACAGAGCCAAAACAAGACAACTTGTGTTACTGTCCAAATACTTATGAACTGCACTGTATTTTGTTCCAGAAATGCAGAGTGGTGTGGAACTGGAAAAGAAAATGTTACACTTTTTTTAATTACTGATTTGTATACAAAGGCCTATCCATAAAAATACTACTTCTGGTGTTTAGAAAGGCAAATTAATGCTAAACTTAGACTCAAATGAATTGGAATTTCAATAAAAATATTTTTGCATTCTACATAGAGGGCCATATGTTCAAAGAAGTAGTGAAATAACTTTTGTCTTTTGTAACAACTTTTCAAAGTGCAGTGTTGTTGGGCTCATTAATATTTTCAGAGAATGTCGGCTGTGATTGGAAATATGTCTTTTGTCATGACTGAAACTGTCTATGTAAAGACAAAAAATGTCTTAACTAACGACAAAAATGTCTTAGCTAAAGACAAAAATTCTCACATCCACAACTACACATTCCCTCCACTTTTTTCTTAATGTACAAATTTTGTCGTTTGCAAGACATTTTTTTGTCGTTAGTTACGACAAATTTTCTTTTCCTCTATACGACACTGGAGAATAGTTTAGCCACACCCTTGCCCGCCCCTTTGACCAGCAATTGTGTCGTACAGAACAGACATTACTAGTGTTTTGTCGTATACTGTATAGAAAATATGTCGTTCATGTATACAATTACTTATTTTTGGCGTTCGTACAACATTTTTTTTGTTGTTATCCCTTTGAACATATGTCCCAAAATGTTTTTTTCATGTTAGAGGATATCCACAAACCAATTGTATCATTGGAAAGTGCAGGGTCTGCTGAAAAACAAAAGAGTGTATGAAATGTGGGTTGTTCACAGAACAGCACCGAAAATTGTCATTTGACTGTAAAATATAGCAAATGTGAAAACAGGCTTAGCACTGTGGGGAGGAGCTTAGCAGTGAAGTGGTTAAAGAGAATTAAAGCCTGTCTACATGTTGTGCTAGCAATTTGTTTGTAATATAAATGTTTTTTGAGAAATTAATCTTTATTTGTTAATGGAGGTGTGTCAATGTATTCTTTTCTGTGCAGGGGCAATATTAATTACACACTGTGCTATGAATTAGATACTATGAACTAGATACAGGTCATGCATACTGAGGGCATTTCTAAAAAAAAAAGTGCTACTCTGGGCAATCAAACTTTAAAGGTTAATTTACCCAGTTCAGCATATAGGCATAATTTAGTGTTCTGTTAAGCTAAATCTGTTTTAGGGTGACAGGTAGAGGAATAACTAGAAGCCTCCGGGCCCTGGTACAAGAAGTGCCACAGCCCCCCCACACACACCACATTGGCCCCCCTGACCACATTGACCCCCTCCACAATGCCCCAATCTCCTACCTGGAGCTCCCGCGCGGTCCTCTTAGTAATGCAAAGTGCTGGGAGATGATGTCATCTCCCAGCGCTCTGCATTACTAGAGCACCGGCGGGAGGTTGCGGGCGCCAGGCGGAGGGGTCGCAGGGGGAGGCCGGGCCCCTGGAGTGCCCGGACACGGTTGCAGGTGCTACCCCTATAGTTACGCCACTGGTGACAGGTCCACTTTAAATTAGTTGTGTGCACCTTTGGCACTCAAAGGGTTAAGTGACATATACAAGGGGTGAATCGATAAGACTGTTATGTTTTGTGAAGCCATGTGAACTATAGATTCCTTTTTTTTTTATGAAACCATTTTACCAGAAAGTATATATTGAGATTGTCTCTAATTTTCAAGTATGTCCTGGCCTGGGTGTTCATTTTATCTAACTCTCTAATTTGCAGATCAAGATCTTGTGGCTTTACATTAAGAGCTTCTGTGGTCCCGAGATTAAACTATGTATAACTATCCTAGACACAAAGGAACTGTCAAAGCCTCTTTAAATCAGTGGGAATTTTTATCTCCCCCACCTCCATGGTTCAGTCGATTTTCTGCAGCACTTCTCCACTATAGCTTCCTGAATAAGTCCCGAAGTTGCTATAACAGCATGTTGCCTCAAAATGTCTGCCTGTTTAGTGAAGCAGCCCTTCTCTATTTCTCTAGTCTGGACAAACTATTAGAGGCTGTGGGGCCTAAACAAATACAGTAAGTTAAATAAATCAGTGGGAATTGTTATCCCACACCCTCCGAGTGCAACTGAGTTTCTCTAGAATTGCTCCACTATAGTTTAATGAAGAAAGACAAAATTTGCTACAAAACAGAATGGTGCCACACAATATCTTCCTGCTTTGCAGACCACCTCTATTTCTCTTGTCTGGACACACTATTGAAGGCTGTGGGGCCTAACCAAGTACAGCCAATGAAAAGCTAGGAAAAATATATAAATGAGTTCCTTAATCTTCATGACAGAACAACATATGAAGCACACTATCAAAATAGATCACTGTAGAAGATGCACCTTTAGTGTTGATTAGTTTAATTACCCTGCTATAAAGATAAACTTTATATTAGTTCTGTTCACACACAGTTTATTCAACCTAGCTAATAAAGAGAATCACACCTCAGCTGGAGCTGCTGTGTAAACAGACGTATCGGCATGTGTATGTAACATGAGTGGGGCTCCTTATGGAAGGATGACATGACCCAGCTGTAAAGAAGGCCTTTTTAATGTGGTGTACAGTTTACCTGCCACAAAAACCTCAATGTTTGCTGAGACCAGATGACATACAGCTGTTTAACATCAGCTATCCCAGGGGTCAAGCAGTATAAACATTAACACTATAGTCTCACCTTCTGTGGACAAGGTAGGTGGGGGCAGATGATACATTTATGGTCTTTTTTGGTACTAACTCTTCTAGAAGAAGACAGACACACAGTACAGTGTGAAAAATGGCAGTGGGCATTCCAACAAACTACATTGCTAACTCAACAACAGGCTCAGCAGGCTGATAGTGATGCTGATGGGGTAATGTTGGTGTGTATCAACTGCACCATAGGGGACAAATACAAATATCCAAAATGTCCATCAATTTTAAATTGTTCTTTTAAATCATTGCATGTTTGAGAAGTCTCCAACACAATGCTTCACAATGTATTGGAGACCTCGCTATCATTCAAGGGGTAAAAAGCCCCATTTAAATCCATTGACATTTCTGTTTTTTCTCCATAGTGCCGTTGATTTGATGCAGAATTTCTCCAGTTATTCTTCATAGACTGGACTCAAAGTATCTTCCTCAATATCCACCAAGCACATACTAACATGCTTCACCAGCCATTGCAACTCCTTCATTATCAGTTGTACATCAAACACCTTCTCCTAAAAATATCTTAGGGTTTATGCACTAAGGTGTGATA
Organism: Rhinophrynus dorsalis; assembly: GCA_037306005.1. Taxonomy (NCBI): domain Eukaryota; kingdom Metazoa; phylum Chordata; class Amphibia; order Anura; family Rhinophrynidae; genus Rhinophrynus; species Rhinophrynus dorsalis. The sequence goes on along the minus strand of CM074718.1, from coordinate 326,909,493 downwards.
AAGCTGTGATAAAGAGGAGATGACTGCTCCAGTAATATCACTTCTCTAGTTCCTATGTTATTCTAAAGAGCCTACATGAAGATCTCCAAAGCTAGATGAATCTTAGAGCATTGGCTCCATAGAATAACTGAGGTCTTAGAGAAGTGATATCTGATCTCACTGGGGAAGTGGTCTCCACTTTATCACCTCTTTATCATACCTTTGTACATCTCCCCACTTCTCTCTAAGACATCAGATAACATTAAAGTGGACCTGTTACCTACACAGCTTTTAGTCTTATTAAAAGGATAGTATTGGATTATTTTAACAACATTTAATTGTGTAGATATTAAAATTATAAATCAAATGAAGGCAGTCCGATCTCTCAAACCTTTATAGTTTGAGAGATATTCGCAGCTAAAGTTTCCCCCTCTCTCCCCTTGCTCTGATATCAGCGTTCTTGCTGACACCAAGAGATTCTAGTCCCGGGACCGGTCGGCGGCTCCTCAGCAAAGCCGAAATAGCGATATTTAAAAAGAATACTTCATTGTAATGGTCTACAAAGTGTGCTTGCAAACCAGGCACACTTTGTAGACCGTTCCAATGAAGTATAACGGTTTGAGAGATCGGACTGCCATCATTTGATTTATATTTTTAATATCTACAAGATTAAATTGTGTTAAAATCATCCAATACTATACCTTGAAATGTACTCATTCAAATTGCCTTGAATTGGTTTACTAGTATTAGAGTTTTTTTCTCTGATCATTCTGACAAATCCTGCATAATTAAACACATACATATATAGGAAATCACCTGTCTCGCCACCTCCTTTGCCTGCTAGAACCAGTGGAGTGGAATAAGTTCATGTGGAAGAACAATCATGCACATCCTTTCAAGATGGAGACTCCCATTGGCGCGGGACTTGGAAATGTGGCATGTCCTCTTTAAAAATGTAAAGCTAAAGAGGATAGTATATCAAACATATGTTAAGCTTTGCTAACTGAAAATAATGCATCCTCTTTTCGTTGACCATTCTTTTTGCTCTTATTTGAATTGAAATATTATGCTTTTTGTTTGGAATGTGTCTTTATGGCCACAAGTTTTTAGTTTGTTAGACTGTTGCCGTTATATAGTAGGTGGAGTTCATAGTCATGCTATTTTGAGTACTTAAACTGGATCTATCACCCCTATACAAGTGTGTTAAATGTTAGGTTATACAGCAACTAGGTGGAATTTTTTCAACCCTATTTGGTCGAAAATTAATGTTTAAAGAGTGCACTTCCGGATAGACTGCAGGTACAGCTCTGTACCCGCAGTCTGTAACTCTGCCTCTGCTCCCCCTCCCTCTATGCAGCCTCCTCCATTGACGGAGGCTTTCTGACTGTAAGCTGGAGCGATCTCATTGGCTAGGTATCGATCTCTGCCAATGAGATCACTCCAGCTTACAGACAGAATGCCTCCGTCATCGGAGGAGGCTGCATAGAGGGAGCAGAGGCAGAGTTACAGACTGCAGGTATAGAGCTGTACCTGCAGTCTATCTGGAAGTGCACAAACATTAATTTTCAGCCCCAAAAAATAATTATACAGAAATCCACCTAGTTGCTTTAACACACACTTGTATAGGGGTGATAGATCTCCTCTAATAAATTGCTTATAGGAGGATTTTATCTAAAGTGTTACATATAAACAACAGACCTATATGAATAATTCCACTGCAAGGTTCAGCTGGCAGAAGAGTCAGAAAAAAGCTTTTATTTAGACTTTTTCTGACTCTTGTCATTCCATTATGTATCCTGAATTTGGCAACTGGGATACATGCAAAAGCAGCCAAACTAATAATTGCAAATGGCCATTCTGTTATTACATTGCATCAAGGTAGCCTTTGCAATGCTCTTTTTATGGCCAGACAAGTCTTCCGAGGCTTGACGGCTCAGCTCATGGCTGGCGAGCCCTTAAAAAGACCTATTAGGGCCATGATCACCACAACCCTTAAAGTGTTCAAAAGTGAAACCAACCACTTTCCATGCATTCATTTTATCCCCTATAATACCAGGCAGCTTTCTGGCATATCATTACCCTCATCTATCGATCTTGACCTGTCATGGTTACCCAGAGAAGTTCAGGAGTCAGTACGGTTTAGTTAATGCAGTTTATTAACAAATGACATAAAGAGGATATATACAACATATACAATAGGAATAAGCACAGGGTAATAGCCAGCAAGCCTGCTATCAGAAATAATAGGTTGCAATGCTTAACCACTGTGCTGGAGACTAGGCCTTAGCCATTGGAAGTCTCAGCTGGAACCAGGAACAGGAACTGGAACAGGAACCAAGGATCTTGATCTGATGAGGAATGAGGTCTGACTCAGCCTGTAGTCAGAAGGAAATATCACTGACTCACACCTGGCGCCAGTAAGGGTGAATACTGACTCACGCCTGCAGTCAGTAGGAGCAAATACTGGCTCACGCCTGCAGTCAATAGGAGCGAATACTGACTCACGCCTGCAGTCAGCTATGCAAGTCTACCAGAGCCCCAGGCCCGCACTATATTGGATGTCTGATCACCAGGGGAAAAGACAAAAGAATAGACAGACAGAGCCACAAGTCAGCACCAGAGGGGGTAGTCAGACAAGCCGGGTCATACACAGTTCAGGTAGTCAGCCAGAGCCGCAAGTCTGCACCAGATTGGATGTCCACTATTAGAGGTTAGGCAAAAGAATAGTCAGACAGAGCCACAGTCAACACTAGAATGGATGGAAGACTAGCCAGGTCATACACAGAGCCTAAGGTAACAGAACTGCTATGAACAACAACACAAGGGCAACTGAGTCAGGCCTCAGTCTGCCCTTTAAACCCCTCCACTGGAAGAAGGAGGAGCAGCTCAGAGGGAGGAAGTAGGAAGTAAGTAGGAGGAGACTACAGGAAGCAAACAGATAAAACAGAGGCCTTCAGCATGCTTGAAGCCTCGTGTCTGCAGATGATGCTGAAGTCAAGGTAAGCTATAATATGATCAGAACAGGATGGAGAGTGTCCAAGATTCTGTCTTTTTGTTAACAGAGGGGACTTGTTTCTTTCATTTAATGATTTAAAGTAAAAAACCAGGACACATTCACCACCACCCCAAAACAAAATTCAATGGAATAAATTAACATGGGGTATTTATATGCCATATTCACTCATAAAAAATACGAGAAAATCAAGCTCAAAGAATAAAATCAATATGGGGTCTAGATTCCGAACACTGATTAATTCACGGGTCAAGAAGGTAAAAGAAAAAAAAGATTGATATGGGCTGCCAAGCCCCCATATCAGTCTTAAAAAATGCCCAAGGAAAAGGTCCAGAATCACTTCCTACATGAAAGGAAAGGACCTAGAAGCCATTTTTCCCACCCTTCTTAAAGGAGAAGATTTGAGCACTGATATAAATAAAAACAAATGGAAGGGGTTCCCAGGACCCCTTTATATTATCCATGAAAGATATATACTCACCAGGACATCAAAGATCCAGTGGGGACCCCTTCCTATGGATGATGATTTTTCTAGAGGAAAGGGCATGGCTTGCTCATGTGTGATCCCTTCTTATCAGTGATTATATGGGAAATTAGGTTACTCCTGGGTGCATTCAGTACCCAGTCAATGGGCACATTCAATACCCAGTCAAACAGGGATTGGCAATATATAAGTCAATCCCACTTTATTTATTTATTTCCACAGTGGCTTGGGCAACAGCTCAGGCAGGACTGTGGGGTTGTTGATTTTTTTTTTTTACTTTTAGTGGTGACTGGTTTTTATTTTATGTTATTTTCATAGGTATCTAGACTGGAGGACCCTGCATCATGGAAATTGCTGGACCTAAAACATCCACAAAGTACCTTGGGGGGAGGATCAAAAGGACTCCTGCTATGTTTATTAACCCCTTATGGACAAAAGGGGTGTACAACACATTTCAAAGCAACTTGTTGCCCACCCAACTGTTTCTGAAAGTGATAGTAATGTCTATTGAAAATTTTGTTGCCTGAGTCTTCTGTATATTAAAAGGAACATATTGTGCTTTGTCTAAGCACTTACTTCCTTGTAGTTCAAAAGTTATGGAGCACTGAAGATCCACCACCCACCGTCCACCTCCTCATGTCACTCTGAAGCTTCAGTCTGATCGGGACGGCTGCAGCAAGGGACAAACTTCAGTAAGCAAAGGGAAATCCTGTCCTCCTTCTGGGGCAGGATTTCAGTTATACTTACTTGCGGAAGTTTGTCCCTCACTGCAGCCATTGAGTCGCATGACCCGATCTCAGATTCCATGGGATCTTTAGTGCTTTCTAACGTTTGAAATACAAAGAAGTAAGTGCTTAGACATAGCGCAATCTGTTCCTTTTAACATATAGAAGACTCAGGCAACTCATTTTCAATAGACATTACTATCACTTTAAGGGGTTAATGGGAACTCATGCCACAGCACCTCCAGGAGAGCTCCAGGGTTTTATATATATATATATATATATATATATATATATATATATATATACATCACTTAGGTTTTGCAGACAATATCATACTCTTTGCCAGTTTTCCTGAAGAACTGCAAGAATGCACTGAAGAACTACAACAGGAAAGCAAAACTTTTGTTCTAAAGATGAATATCAACAAAATGCAATTCATGTTTAACAAATTTACCATACCAAGGAAAACCACAGTAGATGGGCTAGAACTAGAAGTGGACAAGTATGTTTACTTTGGACACTAAATGTCAACAGATGGAAGCACCATGATAGAAATTGAGAGATGAATAGAACTGGGATGGCAAGCATCTGGAAAACTTAGCAGTACTGTCTTTAAAGGGATAGTAATACTTTATTATTACTATCCCCCATATTGTAGATATTTGTAAAATAATTTAATAGCCCCCAGGTTCATCTCTCAAACTTTTATGGTTTGCAAACCAAGCACATGTTGAAGACCTTTTCAGTGAAATCATTAGTTTTTACTAACGGGATCTCAGCTCAGCTGCAGAGCCACAAGCCTGTCATACGACAGACTTCCCCTGCAGTCAGTACAGTGCTGACTTCAGGGAAGGGGGAGGGAGGGAGGGAGGGGGGAATTTTGCCTTCGGTTATCACTCAGACCATAAAGGTTTGAGAGATGAACCTGGGTGCTATTAAATTATTTTATAAATATCTACAATACAGGGGATAGTAATAATAAAGTATTACTGTCTCTTTAAGACAGATTTACTACTCTGCCTCAAGTGAAAAGGCTTGTGAAAAGTGTGTTCTCCCAGTCCTTATGTATGGCTGTGAAACACAGAGAAGTATGGAGCTGCATAACAAAAAGAGACTGAAAAAATTGTGGGTATTTTTTCATCAATAAACAAAAGTCTATGATGTAATTCAAAGAGTAAAGCACCTGAAATGGCAGAAGTACTGTAAGCACAAAATACATGAAGTACCAGGATAATCACCGGTCCTTTAGGCAGGGAACCCGCTGATGGTCCTGACATGTCACTGGCCCTTAAGTGGTTAAAAAGTCAGAATTTTAAAAAAAGTATACAACTTACCCTGTGAGAGACAGAAAGATATCCAACTCATTGCATTGCAATACATTAAATACTTCTCTGGCACTCAGAGAGATTGCAACATGGATGCTAGCCTAAAGGATGTTATGATGGTATGCTGTGAGGCAAAAGAAAGAAAATAGGCCTTTTAGGGGTGAAAATAGGGTGTATGTATTGTAGCAAATGCAAATTACATTCTCTTCTCCTCACTGTACCAGAGAACGGACTGGGAGCTCCAGGAGAAACATTTAAGGGCTGTCTGCTTCCCTGTTACCCACCACTGATTTAAGAAGTTCCTAAAAATGTATAGTGTGTGACAATATTCTTGACACATTAGATTAAGATAAGGAGCCATTACACAAATTTCATTTCAATTATCCAAAACCACTATGATTTCATTCTTAAATTTGTTTACATTTTTCTCCTCATAACAGATTTCTTAATCCTAAAACACAAACTCTGAATCCATGACGTTACCTCAAACATATTGTAGAGCTTATTGTTTTCTCAGAATCTTAGTACAACTATTCTTTTTAACCAACTGGTTAAAAAAAAAATTCCAGTGGAAACATGCCTAGTAGACCGGCAAGACTATCCATACAGATTTCCTTTTTTTTTTCATTCTTCAATCCTGGCTGCCAATAATTCATTAAAAAATGACCTCATACTTAGCGTTTGTAAAACATTAGCCTCTACTGGCTTGTAGCCACATTCCTTATAAAGCCATATATGATTAGAGGCAAAGAACTGTATTCCAAATCAGCACAATTTTTTTTTCGATCTCAGTTTTCTGGGTTGCATTTAAGATTTTTTTTTATCTGTCTTTGCTTGCCAGAAAGGCATGTTAGATCCTGGTACTTCTAAGTCCTTTAAATACATTCAACACAATGACATCCTTGTATAGTTCAAGACTCTGAAGAGAGAGGATAAGATGCCAGAGGGTGTACAGCCAATCAGATTACTGGGTTGGCTGAACATCTCATGCACTTATGTTCACAGTACAATATGTACTCCCTAACACATATATACATTCCATGTGCTGTTTAGTTTCCCTGCATTTGAGCAGACAGTAGTTCCTTCCAATTGAATGAGACTAAAACAATCTATTCATACTGTATGCTTTCCAGTAGGCATTTTCTCCTGAATAAAAAACAAAATCAAGCTCTTGTATAACTGCTCTGGGATACCACACCTATGCTTACATGCAGGTAACTATAACAGCAGCTAAAGCTTGTTACATAAACACTGTTCATATTTATCTCCTTTATAACAAATAGAGGTGGACTTCATCATTTTGTCACACATGCTGGGACACCCTATTAATGTGAACAATGTACTTTTAAGACTTTCTTAGCCCTTTTAAGGTCCAGAGAGGTAAACAACACATTGCAATTTTTCCTTAAAAGGTTAAGAACGGACCTACATTTAAAATAACCCCTTGGATGCTGAAGTTCCCCAAAAGAATGGAGGAGCCCAGCACATTTAGATTGATGAGCATATTGCAGTGCATCTTTCTGTAATCAATTTCCAGAGTGAATAGACACTTGAGTTTAGTAATTTGTTACTCACAATGTGACAGGGCAATATGCTGTTTTTTGTCATTCTGACTGAGACTAAAGAATAACTATATTATTTATATACTAGTTACAAAGCCCGTATACACGGGCTGATCCGGAGAGGGGAGCTCCGGATGGCTCAAAGCCTGTCTGTGCTCCCAGCTCCTGGGCAGCAGCGGAGGCGCTGGGTGACAGTTTGTCACCAGCCACCTCTGCTGCTGCCCCAGAGCTGGGAGCACAGACAGGGTGTCCGCCTTCCGAAGATCTCCGCTCCGGATAAGCCCGTTCTACAAGTCCCTACTGCGCATGTGCGGTTACGCACACAGTGAGCGACACATTCTAAGACTTTATGTTATAAGATTTCTGCTCTTCATTATAACCATGAACACATGATTGAAGAGTTAAGGAAGCCTTGAAGTCTCCAGAGTGTGAGTTAAGGGTTCCTTGAGCAAAAAGAGAAGGCTGAGAACCACTGTACCAAGTCCTCATTAAAGCGGAACTACCACCCGACACAATCTTTAATTTCATTAAGTCCTCAGCTGCTTAGTAGAGCTAGTCGCCAGAATAATTACCTTACTTAATAGATTTCTGCTCTCTTCCATGGGTGACAGGCAGGACAGAGAGCGGACATCTTGCCATTGTGACGTCCACGTGCCTGCACTGTCAGTCCCTTCCGGAGCCGGACGGCTCCTAGCAACGCCTACTAGACCTGGCTGGGACTGACAGAGCAGGCATCACAATGGCAAGATGTCCACGCTCCGCCCTGCCTGTCAGCCGGGGAAGAGAGCAGAAATCTATTAAATAAGGTAATTATTCTGGCGACTAGTGCTACTAAGCAGCTAGTTGCCAGATGGGGACTTAATGAAGCTAAATATTGTGTCGGGTGGTAGTTCCACTTTGATCTATCCTATATCAGTGGCTAGGATATGGAACTCTGCTCTATATTGTTACACAATAGGAGGTCCTATTGTATGCAAAACAAAGAGCAAGAAGTAGGGATGACACACCCTATAGCATCAAAGAATCTTCAAAACATATTAATAAAATTGATGGAATTATTAACCATTTTGTAACTTCTATTTATGAGAGAAGCCGAAGCCAAAGTGGGCATTGTCTTCTAGTGCAGAATAGTATTCTAATTAAAATAATACCTCCTGCTTTTTCAGTAGATAGCAAATATCAATGTCTGCAACCTGAAATGGATGGAGCACTGGTTTAGGAATCTACTGAAAGCAACAGGGTTTTCTTTCATAACAGAGAAGAGTAGAGAAAAGGAATCTTAAGACTGCAAAGGTGATTGAGGAGCGACCAGGTCAGTAGGTCAGTAGTTGCTGAATCTGTTCAGGGCACTGAGTCTCCTTGCCACCCAAGAGACACTCATATACACGTCTTAAGACTCTTCAGTAACTTCAGTACTAGCCTCTGAAGATCGACATCCAACATTTCTCATTAAAGCAATTATGTTTTTCTTCCTCTCTTTCTTAAAACTTATTTTTTTATTATTATATTTATTTTTTTGTATTAATATTAGCCTGTGATATTTGAAAAAGGGGTCAATCCCCAAAACGCGTTATCAGGCATTTTATAATTCTGTATTGACGATTATATTTTTGGTTTTATATATATATATATATATATATATATATATATATATATTTTTTTTTTTTTTTTTTTTTTTTTTTTTTTTTTTAATTAAACATTACCGGAGGAACTGATGTGTTTGTATCTGTTCCTGAGAGAAATGACTGAATCTGGGCAGTCAAGAAAATACCCTGCTTGATTTAGCTGGTTGTTTTTTACGATCAGCTACCCAGCACATTGGTCGTGAGTATTGATGATATTGCACACAGATATAAGACAGCAATAGAGTTTTTAGTGTTGGTGGCTTTGCGCTCTTCCTGTGTGTTTGTTTAAAGCAATGATGACTTTGGTAACTGTAAAGCTCACAATCGCAGAATCTTGGCCAAGAATTAACACTGCAATGTCTTGGATATCTCTCTGGCAATTAAAGTGTTAAAATTCAACTACGCAATATATAATTTCTGTTCTTCAGGAATAATATATCAATTACTATGGAACTGCAATAAAGAGCATGTCCTAAAAAAACCCAAAAAAAACCCAAAACAAACAAGGATGTGATGAGTCAAGATCCTAGCAATTGTGTTAATGGTGGCAATATAAATACTGCAAGAGTTTAAGCTGGAGCTGTCAGCTTGGATTCAAATTGGCATATCTGAAAACTTCATTCAAAGTTACCCATGTTTGGAAATTATGGTAATTGTAGTCCTTCATAGTTGGAGGTCCTCAGGTTGCTCATCCGTGTTTTCAGACATATTGATACTTTTACTTTTGAAGAAAGTGGACATCTTTTTTCAGTGCAGAACAGTATGCTAATTAAAGTAATACCTCTTTACAGTAAAGAAGAATCATGATATCTGCACATGTATACTGTTTTTAAGTGAATATATTGGTAATGAATTATGAATGCTATACACAGGATTCACATTTAAAGAGGACCTGTAACCTTTCTAAATCCTCCACTAAGTTATAAGAAATGGAAGGCGCTCAGCTGCAACAGCCCTTATTGAAGGCAGTTCCTTGTTGGATGGGCATTCAACTGCTGTACAGTTGGCTCTGCTGCTATCACTACTCTCGGAGTCCAACCACTCTCACAATCCGGATACAAATAGACGTGTGTATTTAAATCCTCCACTAAGTGAGATCTTTAATCTTTAATGGATTTACATGATTAATACTCCCTATCAGTTTATTCCACCCCTCTGGTGGAAACTGATAAGTTTTAGGAGTTTTGGAGGCAGGTGATTTTAAGGGCATGTGAGTAATTAAGTATACATGCTTTATCTGACCAAATTATAAAAGAGCTTCTACAAAACAAAGCTTGGAATTTGTCTGCACACAATTGGTAGAAGGAATATTGTTTTCATGGTCAAGAAACGAAGAGAACCAGAAGCCACTGGCTCAAAAGGATCAATCTGAAGTACTCAAAAGTCAGGTGAATTTCCTGAAGCCACCAGAGAAGATCCATACTCGTTGGGCTGAGAGAGAAATCAGGTGGGAGAGATGGCACTGCTACCTGGACCAGGTCACATAGTCAAAACCTGTGGTCCCTAACACTCATATAATACCACACAGTCCTCAATGTGTGAGCCAAACCCTTACCAGTATTATGAGACAGAGATCAGGATAGGATATATACGCACACCTGAAGATGGATTTGCAAGAACTCTGCCGAGGGAGATTTTAGTAGGTGCTTGTTAAAATAAGGAATAAAGTAAATCCCTACAGATCAAAAACGGCCAGACAAAGCCCCTATAACTTTTGTGAAAACCCGTAGAGCAGATACCAGCCTAAAGGCAAGACCTGTGAACTGGAAATGTTGTTCTTGAAAATCAAACTGAAGGAATCATTAATGTTGGCACTTGAACAGGCATGTCAATGTACATGTACCTTATGTCCAGAGAGACAAAAACTCTCCTAGACACATAGTGGTTATGACAGAGTGCAAAGATTCCATCTTGAATCTTGAATCTTGGTGTATGAATGAAATGATTGGAACACTTTCAATCCAAAACTGGATATCAGCCATAATCTTTCTTGTGGACTTTGAAGAGTTTGGAATAGGACCCCAGGAACCATTCCTGGAAGGGGACCAAAATCAAGACCTGCATATCTACCAAGGACTGATCCACCTCCAGGAACTGCATAGCCCTATGGAATCTAGAGAAACACCTGACATAAAGAAGCAACGGGGAGAAGGGTACTTGAAGTCTATGCGATAAACCATAGAAATAACACTAAAAAAAACACAGATCTGCCTCAAAGCCCATACATTGTGAAATTGTCACAACCACCCTCCATTTGGCTGAAGCTGTCCACAAATCATGAAGTGAAAGACTTGTCAGTGGAGGAATACTGGATGGGCTTCTTGCCCACCCATGATGGCTTTGGGGTATAAAGGAACCTGGCTCAAAGAGGGTGTGCGAACATTCGCTGATTGTGTGTTGTAATGGGTGGATCAAAGATAGTGCAGTTTCCATGGGAAAGGCAGACTCTTAGGAAAGAACTAGGGTAATGGAGAACTCTTGTCTCCCAGTAGCATGGCTAATGACCAGTTCAAGGCCAAAAAGCTGTTTGCCCACGAAAGTGAAAGAGATAAAGGACTTCTTATAAGACTTATCAGCTGACCAGGCCTTCATCCATAGTGTATAATGTGCTGCTTTTGAGAACGAGGCATCTTGCCATGAAACTTAACAGTATCTAAGGCTGCCTCATAGATATAACCATTAGCTTCAATGGAAATCATGTAAACAACAGCCCCCTTGGAAGGCTCCATATGAACTGCTTAAAATAATTACTTGCTCCAAATGGCTATGGCCATTGCAACTCAAGCTGCGGGAAATGTGGGTGCAAGGCAGCCCAAGAGGTCAAAGAGTTACAGATGCAGGGACACTTACTAGAGTGGAGAAAAGCACCTTAACTAGAGATGGGTGAAATATTTCTCCCCAAAAGAGAAAAGTGTGACAAACTGCATTTTTCACCTTCAGTGGGAATTCCTGCAAAAAGTGCCATTTTTTCACTTTTTCACCATGAGCCCTCATTGCACTGGTAGCCATAGAACCACACATACTGACCTCCTTCTTTGTCCTGCCATAGCTATAGAACAGAACATACTTACCCCCCAGCCATGTCCCACTGTTCTGATAGACATATAACCACACATGCCACCCTCCCCAGCATTGTCCCACTGCACTGGTAAAGATGAACCCACATATAGACCCACCCCAGCCATGTCTCACATCACTGATAGATACAGAAACACTTACTGACCACCAGCTGCTCCCAGATTATGAAATTCTTTTTATGATATTGTATCTCTCTGTAATCTTTTTAATACAACCTGAGTCTTTTCTCCATCCTTTGGATTATCACCACTATTATTGGGATAGAAGACTGCCATGTTTCCTGAGCAGAGATGGGTTTGTGTTCTCCGCCAGTTCTTTTGTCGTGTGTGTGTGTGTGTGTGTGTGTGTGTGTGTGTGTGTGTGTGTAAAAGCCCATGAAAGACTGCCTTGCATGGTCCAGAGCCCACCTGTAGTTGCGGTAGAAAAGATCAAAGCATTCTGACCTGAAAAACAAAAATGTATGCTACAAGCGCAGTTTCTTAAAAGTGTGGTGGCCCCTTCATAGCACTTGTCCCTCTATTAGAAGAACAAGAAAAAAAATAGAATGCAGAAGTAAGCTGTACACCGCGAACAAACCTCCGATTTTGGCTGGCAGACAGACAAACTGACAAAGACAGTACACACTCACAAGAACGAGACAACTTGCAAATCTTCTGACACTTCTGCCTCCCTTCATGAAAATAATAGAGAACAGTCTCACAAGAGATTTGGGCATCCCAATGCAGGCATAATGTAATATGGTTTGAGGTGAAAAGTCTGCTTCACTTCTGCTTGGAGTGCTAGAAGAAAAGGTAAATATAAAAAGTCAGCCTAATGGATAAAATGAAACACCCTAAAAGTAATAAATGAGAAAAAAATATAAATGAAAAGAAAATCTAAGTGAAGAATCATCCTTGTTGCTCTCTTGAAGCAGAACACTTTTAAAACTGAAGATTGCTTCTGCTGAGTGGGGTTAAGTGGAGATGGATGGATGTTAAGTGGAGCTGGGAGGGAGTCTTCGACTCAAAAAGAGCTTTAGTTAGTAAGTACCCTGCCTCTTTGTGGCAGTAACTTTACCCCATGGCTCCTGTGTTCTACAATGGACTAAAGAGAAAAGCTGGGCTGATAGAAGGACATTTTAAATAATTCACATTAAAGTAGCACAGGATTGTCTTCTGTTTGTTTTGTTGCTGGTAATGTATTGTGGAATGACCCCTCATTCCTTGTTGTTCTTTATACTTTGTGCACTTGTTCCCTTTTTGTATGAACATATTATAGTGTTCCCTAACACATATTATATAAGCAGTTCTGAATTAGGTTTGCAAATATGCAAACTTGAATTCAAGATAGCAGGTCCACTTTCTCATATCTGCAATTATCTTTCAACAAAATATAATTTTTTTTCTATTCACTGGACTTCAACATGTTACCAAAAAAGTGAAAAAGGGGAACTTGAGTTATTAAAATTATAGGTCAAATAGATTTTGATTTTAGGAATTCTGATTTCTAGGTGACATCATGAAGAACTTTTTTGTTTGGCTGCTTTTTCTTCTTTAAATTGTATGCCTAGTCCAGGACAGGCAATCTTTGGTTCCCCTGCTATTAGAGACTTAATCTCCCATGATGATGATGCAAGTTATTGTCCCAAAGAACTGGTGTGTCAGCTAGTCTGTGGTTCATGCTACAGAGGAAACATGGGCTATCCTGACAGCTGCCTAATCAATACTCCCCCTCTCCAATCTCATGTTTGGATTGATTTCCTGGACTTCATTTTCTATGAACTGACCTCTAAATTACAGCTACTTGACTCAAGGGTGGTCAGAATGTGTATGAGGCCAAACCCACATATATACAGATGTGCTTTATTTTTACTGTGACTTCACATGATCTATATTTCTCTATTGTAAAGGTTTTTATGACACTTTATTTATCAAAAATATACTGTACACAGCTAGGAAAATGTTATAATTAGTCTTTAAAAGCATTTATTTTGTATTAGCATAAAAACACAACTCTGATTAGATACTTTTAGCACACTGAACTATGTGTAGGTCTGGTTTTTATAATTAGTCAGAGTAGGTAACTGCCTAGAGTTTCAAAGCTTGATGGGCTCAGCTTTGCTATTAACACCCACACTGAGATATGGCTACTGCCAGAGTAATCCCATTGCTTGGCAATGTGCTGTGCACCCTTCTGGCTATCAGGAGGTTGACTTTATATACTCTACAAATGAAATTACCTGTACTTTTCATGTAATTTTTCTTCAGTCACCTCTTTTTCTGCACATTTATATCCCTGAGAGATCTCACTGAATTCCTGTTTCCAGTGACCCGAACAGGGACCATTATACAGTGTTACACTATCCCTGTAGCACTGAGTGGTCTGTAGTGGAGGCAGGCTTTTCTGCTGCAGGGATAGTGTTATATTGTATTATTGTCTATACTTTCACAGCCCTGACAGAAAGATTACTGAATAAAGAAATTTAGTGACCTCTCTTTAGTGGCAAAAGTGTAAAAAAATAGGTGAAGAGAAAAAACAATAATAAAATATACAGATCGCTCCCAGCACAGAACTCCCAGCATTCCTACACCTCCCAGCATTCTGTGCGTTCAGGCGGTCTTTACTGCGCCTGGCGGCTTCTGACATCCATCCTTGCAAATTATTATACAGGATTCTTTATGTTCAAGCCAAGGCTGGTGCAGTTTCACTATTGAAGCTTCCTCACAGCAGTAAAAGGGTTAATGCACTGGAATCCATGGGGTTAAAAAATAAAATTTTGGAAAGTCCTGTATGCTAAGTGAATGGTTCAGTATCCAGATTTCCTGATGTTTTCTGCCATCACTTGAAAAATGTTTTAGAGCACAATAAAGCCAATGAAAATAGGTCAAAACAATCTAGCATACATATAGTCTGTTACCTTTCTACCCATACAAATTACATAAATCATGTTCTTACTTTTTCTGTCTGTGATGTGGGGCTGGCATAAAGCAACGTCTGTTTTTTTTTTTCCTAAGAGGTGGAGGCATTTGAATTCCTGGGCACTGTTGTAAGTGCTAATTCACTGTAATGTAACTGAGATCCAGCTTCTAATAGACTAAACATCCAATCAAAAGCTGCCTCTCAGAGGAGGGTATCCCACTGCAAACAGGAATCTCAAGGGTCTGTGGAAGATAACTGTTTATACAGACAAGGCAAGCCGAAACAATTAACAAAGTACTGAAGTAACTGGTCACAGAACAAAGAGATATGGATTCAATTCTAATTTACACCAAGTATGCAGTTTATTGGAAAATAAACAAAAATGTGCATTAATTTAAAAGAGGTTTTTGAACTTCATGCAGCAATATGATGGAGTCCTTTCTAGATTTAACCCCTTAGTGACCAGCCGCGTGTGCCCATGGCCGGCAATTAACGACAGGGGATTTTTTTTCTGCATTCTGCCGAATTACTCCCTGGACGTACATGCACGTCCTCTGTCACTAAGTTACAGTTTCTGCGGGACGTACATGTACGTCCATTGTCGGCATGGGGTTAAAGGGGATCTATCACCCCAGTACAAACGTTTGTTAGATTACCTAGGCATTATGTGGAGTTCTTGAAAAAAATTTTTTTTTTAATCCTCTGTTGCTGAAAATTAACGTTTAAAGACTGTACTTCTATATAGACTGCAGGTACAGCGCTATACCTGCAGTCTATCACTCTTCCTCCGCTCCCCTTTCTGTAGCCAGCCTCCTCCGATGACGGAGGCTTCTGTCTGTAAGCTGGAATGGTCTCATTGGCAAAGATTGTTATCTAGCCAATGAGATCGCTCCAGCCTACAGACAGAAGCCTCCGTCATCGGAGGAGGATGGCTAGAGGGAGGGGAGCGAAGAAAGAGTGACAGACTGCAGGTATAACTCTGCACCCGCAGTCTCAGGGCCGGACTGGCCTACCAGGATACCGGGAAAAATCCCGGTAGGCCACCAGCACTGGGCTTCCCTGGGGGCCGGCAGGAGCTTCTTAAATAAAAGTGCTATCTTTGCCAGGCCTGCAGGCCATCACTCAGTAGAGGCGACCGGCGGTTGTTCACATCTCGCGGCCGCAAGGTAACAGGCGTGAACAACCGCCAGTCGTGTCAACTGATTGATGGCCTGCAGGCCTGGCAAAGATAGCACTTTTATTTAAGAAGCCGAGTAGGCTGGCCGCTCCTACCTTAAACACGTGTGAGCTGAGCAGGAGGCTGGGAGCAGAGACAGTCAGCAGACGCCAGACACGGTCAAAGGCAAGGGGGAGGGAGGAATCAAGAGGGTTTATATAGAGGTAAGAGGGGGAGAAAGGCAAAAGGGGGACCAAGAGGTAAAAGAGGCAGAGGGGGGTCAAGAGGGAGAAAAAAAGGCAAAAGGAGGTGGGATCAGGAGGGGGAGGAAGTGGCAAAACGTTGGGATCAAGAGTCAGGAAGGGGGGAGAGAGAGAGGCAAAAGGGGGATCAAGAGTTAATGAGGGGGAGAAAGAGGCAAAGGGGAGATCAAGAGAGGAAAGTGGGGGGAGGGGAGAAAAAGGCAAAAGGAGGGGGGTCAAGAGGGGGAGAAAGAGGCAAAAGGGGGGAATCAGGAAAGGGGGAGAGAGAGGCAAGAGGGAGAGAAAGAGGCAAAAGAAGGGGGTATCAGGAGGGGGAGAAAGAGGCATGAAGGGGAGCGAGGCAAAAGTGGGGATCAAGAGTCAAGGAAGGGGAGAAAGGGGGATCAAAAGGGAGAGAAAAAGGCAAAAGTAGGGGGCTCAAGACTCAAGAGGGGGAGAATGAAGCAAAAGGTGGGAATGAAGAGTGGGAGAAAGAGGCAAAAGAGGGGAATCGAGTCAAGACGTGGTGTGTGTGTGTGTATATATATATATATATATATATATATATATATATATATATATATATATTATAACTCTCTATTGTTCTGGTGGTGACATATAACTCTATTGTTCTGGTGGTGGCATTCAGGTGTCTTTTAAAATGCATGTTTTCCCCTTTTATAAACAAGAAAAAAAAACTTTCATTTTCAGCAACAGACGATTAAAAAAAAATTCAAGAATTCCAAATAATGCCTAGGTAATATAATGTTTAAAAAACATTTGTACTGGGGTGATAGATCCCCTTTAAAGGCCCATTTAAGTTAATGCACATTTTTGTTTGTTGCCTTTCCAATTACCAGGAAGAGTACATTGAGATTGTCTCTCATTTTCAAGTATGCCCTGGATTCATTTTATCTACCACTAGTGTTGAGCGAGCGTGCTCGGCCGATGCTCGGATCGGCTCGAGCATCGCTCTGCTCGGCACATGGCGGTACTCTTCGAGTACCGCCATGTGCTCTCCCGCCATGTTCGGGTGGCGGGGATCTGTGCCGGAAGAGGCACAGATCAGAAGACGCTCCGCTGGACCACCAGGGACTGGAGGTACGGGGGCATTGCGGAGATGAAGGGGGCATAGCGGAGATGAAGGGGGACATTGTGGAAGAGGGGCATAGACTCTATGCCCCTCTTCCACAATGTCCCCCTTCATCTCCGCTATGCCCCTCTTCCACAATGTCCCCCTTCATCTCCGCTATGCCCCTCTTCCACAATGTCCCCCTTCATCTCCGCTATGCCCCTCTTCCACAATGTCCCCCTTCATCTCCTCTATGGCATAGAGGAGATGAAGGGGGACATTGTGGAAGACGGGCATAGCGGAGATGAAGGGGCACATTGTGGAAGAGGGGCATAGCGGAGATGAAGGGGGACATTGTGGAAGAGGGGCATAGCGGAGATGAAGGGGGACATTGCGGAGATGAAGGGGGCATTCAGAGATGAAGGGGGCATAGCGGAGATGAAGGGGGGCATTGACCAGGCACCCTCCCCTCATCAGAGCAGGGGGTGCCTGGTGAAATGCTCGTGTCGCCCCATGCTTTTCAATGGGGCTCGGGTGCTCGGCCGAGCACTCGAGCCTCAGGGGGTGCTCGGTCAGAGCACCCGAGCACCCGAGCATCGGGGTGCTCGCTCAACACTATCTACCACAGAATGGTGGAAGTCTGAGATGACCTTGCCGGGAGTAATATCCGTGACCTTGTGACTTGAACAGATTCTACAGCTGGTGCATTAACCAACCGGACTAACTGCTCCACTTGTTCCACATTTGTATTTCGTAACTTTGGTCCAGATTTCTTGAAAAAGGCATACGCTGCTACAAAACTGCATGGTCTCCCAAAATGCCTGCCTATTTAGTGCTACAGCGCATCTCCATTTTTCTTATCTGAATACTTTAGCGCAGGCTGTTGGCCTAAGCAAATATGGAAAATGAGAGGAAAAAATAGGAAAAAAAATATGAATGCATTCCTTAACCCTTTGATTGCCAGTGCAATGCGTTGGATACCTCTTTGGCACACAAAGGTTTAAAGTGGACCTATCACCTTGAAATTTCTTTACATATTTGAAAACTTCATTCAGAATTGCCTTATGTACCATGCTAACCAAAATGTCTGTAGATGTATAGTTTGGAGATATTAACACATTAAAAAGAAAGGCAGGAATTATTTACAGTAAGGACAATAAAACTATGGAATTCTTTGCCTCTCGATGTTGTACTTGCAGATAAAGCAACTGCTTTCAAAAAGTAATGGATGCCTATCTAGCACAGAACAATATTTAAAATTTTGACAGATGGCTTCAAAGCAGATAGGATGTTGATCCAGGGAACTATCTGACTGACATTTGGAGTCAGGAAGGAATTTTTTTTACCCACTTGGGGGTAAATTGGAAATTACTCCAGAGGGCTTTTTTTTGCCTTCCTCTGTGTTTTTGGCACGGGCTGGACTTGATGGACGCATGTCTTTTTTCAGCCTCATCAACTGTTATTGTTACTGTATTTCTGGGTACAGCACAGAGCTTCATTAGCATATGACATGTCACTGAAAAGGTTTAATTAGGATATGAAGCGTCACTGGTACCTCATGGGTACCGCAATTAGTATACATTAGCATATGGAAGCAAGTATGAATATCTCCATAACTGTGCATTTGCTGATCTTTTGGCTAACACAACACACAGTCAGTTTTGAATGCATTTTTCAAAGATGCAAACTTGAATTAAGGTGAAAGTTCCACTTTAATCTTGAGAGGGCAACATATGAAGCACATGCTTCACCATAGGGACAAACTGGTGCAGATTTCCCAATAGGAAGAGTAGGCAAGTGCCTAGAACTCCAAATTGTGAGGTATGCCTCAGCTGTGCAGGTCACACCCACATTCCAAATTGTGGGTGTGGCCAAAGCAATCTCAATGTCCTTGCAACAGTTGTATATCCCTTTACAAATTATTATTTAACCCCTTGGATGCTAGAGAGTTCTCTAAAATATTGCTTCATGATGCATTAGAGATCTCTTTAACAACCAAGGGGTTAAAGCTTTTTTGTTATTGGCTGAGTATATTTTTTTGTGCCGGCTAATAGTGAATGGGACTGGGGGCGGTGCCATAGGTGGAACTTAGCATGTCTTGAATGCCTTACCTGGGGTATCTGGGATGTAAATCCAGTCCTTGGGACAAATAAGAATTCCCATTGATTTAAAATGCTTTGCAATGTGCTGGAAACCTCTCTAGCATTCACATACACACAGTTGTGACAACTATTGTGTGTGACTGAGTGGCTGAAGCAGTCTACAGTCCTACACATTTCCTTCAAGTTATAGAGGTGCAAATCTTCTCTATTTGCTGTATTTCCCTTGCACTTTCATGTCAAACCCTTTGCTCATCAATATGGCCTGTTTGATGCATCTACACACAGCTTTGAGGAATGTGCATGAGGTAGTGAAATTTGGACGTGAATCAGACTAGCATCTAGCACACAAGGTAATTTCCATCTGAGAGTGAAAAGGGAAAACGTGTCTTCACCTATATATTTTTAAGTTAAAGTATTATTAAGTCATTTGAATTCACAGAAAATGCATCAATTCAATTAATTAATAAGCAGTAGAGACCTTGTTCTGGCTCATTTATCAGTGATACACAGCTAAGATCTGCTGAAAAGTCTTTGCCTGGTCAAAGCATGCATAGACAATGTGGGACTAAGGGAAAACACAAAATCAAACGACATAAGTCATGTTTTACCTCAGTGGCTTTTCCAAGAATTTCCACTCTTATAGCAGACTTATGTTCAAAAGATAACTGGAATAATTCAGAGACAAACAAGTGGGGACAAATATCACTTTTCACCTTCTGCAGGAACTCCTGAGAAAAATTTTGTTTTTCTACTTTTTTCTGCCACAACCCCCAGCCTTGTTCCATTACACTAGAACCACTCATATTGACCTCAGCCTTGTCCCGCAGTACCCAGAGAATCACACACACTGGCCACCAGCCTTGATCCCCTGTGTAGAACGGAATCCTTTTGGATCCATAAATTGAACACTATGGCTCCTCAGGGTCTGAATGAAGAATTTGAGGTTGTAAGCTTTATCTAGATGAAATTTGGGTATTCGCTGACTGACTAGAAAGAAATATGTGGGTGTACAATGTATAGTAAATATTAGATTCTTTCTGAACCCTATAAAGACAATAGATGTTAAGATGTGTCCTCATCTTTGTTTACTTGGGTAGGTTGTCTTTTAGATGTGTGTCCATGTTGTGTAGGAAGAGTGTCACTGTCATACTCCTATTGGCATTCCATGGAGATTTGTGGATAGGAGTTAAATGTAATGCTTTGGAACGCAAGATGTAGAAAGTAAGATTAACTTCCGGTATTCCCTGTGAAAGTTTGGCGGGAAAGTATGAATAAAAAAGGTAGATTGGGATATGATGTATTCTAGCTTTATAAAGTAACACTCTTATGAAATGCGTCAGCCATTTTTGATAGAACAACATTCCAATATACAGGTGTTGTATAGTATATTCTTCCTCTAGATCCATAAGTCTTGTTTCTCAAGATTCCCCCAACCTGTGGAGTTATAGTCCTCAGATAGAGAGACATTGCAGACAGGATACCCTTTTGGGTATGATTTGTCTCAGAGAAGTGTGGTGGGAGCCTGCAAAAGTATCGGGAGAGACCCTGCACTGAGGGTAAACCAGTAAATGTACACAGACTAAGAGGTGGATAGAAGCTTCTGGTGATCGTAATATTCCTATAGAGGTGTCTAGTGCAGAGAGGTGGTGGTTTTATACAAGAAGACATCTGCACTTAGAGGAGCATACACCCTCTTTCTTCTTGTTTTTGTTGTTACATGTGTGGATGATCCTACGCCAGGGATACATTAGTTGCAGCAGCGGCCAAGTGAAGTGACAGTCAATAGAATATGGACTGCGACTACCTTATACATACTCACTCTTGGTTATAGTTGGAAATATTTTTGTACATTACTTACTATATGTAATAGTATATTAAGTACAATTTATTTCTTTTTTCTCTTTATTCTTTGTCATGGTACCCTGTTAGTAGCACTTGGAGGAGTGTGTGTGCTACTTATCCAGTGCTGTTTTCATAAGGGTTCCCAGGTCTTATACCCTCTAGACTGTAAGCTATCATGAGCAGGGCCCTCTGACCCTTTTGCTTTCCACAATTGATTGTATTATTTAATACCTTTGTATGTCTATTTCCAGTTGTACAGCGCTGCGGAAATAGTTGGTGCTATATAAATGAATAATATTAATACCACTTTATTAATTATACATATTATATAGGTCTCTATTTGTGCAGGTAGGATACCAGCACTCACACTTTTTAACCTCCCCCCCCCCCCATGGTCAACGTTTTCTCACTTAAGGTGATAAGCTTGAATTTAGTGACTACATAATGGTTGACATTCAAACAAATCTTAGTTCATAGGTTCCATAGAATAATATAGTAACTGGAGAAGCGATATGACTGGAGAAGTTATCTCCTTTTTATCACCCCTTACGGCATAACCCCCTGGAGCTGCTTTCCTTGTCCATAATGATACCCCATTAAACTTACTGAATCATATTCAGACCTTAAGAACTGATATTATACAGGGTTTCTATCAAGACACCTCCATTCTCTTGGCCATCCTTTATGCACCGAATGGAGTGCAAAATATACTCAACTGGGCTCAATAAGATATCACTGCATTGTAAACATATGATTCTTGGAGGGTATTTCAATTTTTTTTGTATCCCTCTATGGACCAATCATCTTCTGGTGCAGGAACCTTTGGAAGGCTTATTTTGAGGCATTACTATGAAGATGATTCCTTCTGTAAATGTTTGGAGAGTGTTGCATCCTGTGGAGCAGGACAGTATATGTTTTCCACCCAAGCTACAAGCTTTTCTCACAAATTGATTATATTAATTCCTAGCTTGATTGCTTTACAACACTTTTACTCTATTTACAATAAATCATGGTCAGAAAATGCTCCAGTAGATAGGGTAATAGATTTATGTACCTGAACTTGTCATATTTTATTGGCAGTGGTTCCTCAAGTGACTGTTTGCTCTCCAATCTGGACATTAATCAGTCTCTCAGTCTATCATTTCAACTCTGACAGATTACTTCTCCCTTAACTGTGGCAGTGTAGTTGTTTGGGAAGCCCATAAGGCTACAATTAGTGGCCAGTGTATTTCTTTAACATCCAGATTTAAGAGAGATGCCAACAGATACATTAGATACCTTTAATGTAAATTATTGGCATTAGAATCAAAACAAATATAACCCCAGCTCTCAGACCTGATAGCAAGACCTCTGACAAGCAGACTTTTCTTTTTTAAAGGTAAACAAAGCCCTGACCATCTTAGTTAGGAAACTTAAAATCCCTTTCATCAAGAAATACAATACATCTATTTCTTTCTCCCCTAACCAGTTTTCGTCTGCTGATTATACCTAACTCTGTCACTTGGATGGTACGCCCATCCACCAGTCCAGAAGGACATTGATACATTCCTTTCTAATTAAAGTCTACCTAAACTATCAAACTAAAATTTAGATTGACTTTACATGCACCGATTTCCTAAACTATCAAACTCAAATTTAGATTGACTTTACATGCACCGATTTCTAAAGAGAAGGTTATTGACATGCTAAAACACCTATGTTTTCAATTTTTATGTTCTTTGGTTTACAAGATCCCTTCTTAATTAAGGTAGATGCTTTACACAATGGCCCTGATACTACTTTAAAGATGTCCCATGAGGAAGAATTTCCCATATCTATTTCGAATGGCATTTGACATGGGTGCCCCCTTTCTCCCTTCCTAGAGTTCTTTATAAAGATACACATTTTAAACTGTTTTTATTTGCTTACAATGTCATTTTAATTTTAATTAACCCTGTTCTTTTCCTCCCTAATCCATTTTTCTGGGGTTACCCTGTGTTCTGAAAAGCCATTATAATTTTAAATGGAAGTCACAGAGTTTTAAATATGCTGCTTCCTAAAAAATAGTCCTTCCTATTAAAAGTCAAATTTCCTTTGCTTTTCCCTTGAGTGCTAGAAAATTTTCTAATGAATATATGAAGTAGTACACTGGAGACTTCTGTAGCATTCAGGTGGTTAAAAATTTAAAGTATTGGGAATCTAGAGAATGATTGTTCCCTTATTATGTAGTT
Source organism: Rhinophrynus dorsalis (assembly GCA_037306005.1). NCBI lineage: Eukaryota > Metazoa > Chordata > Amphibia > Anura > Rhinophrynidae > Rhinophrynus > Rhinophrynus dorsalis. The sequence goes on along the minus strand of CM074718.1, from coordinate 326,886,180 downwards.
GGTTTTCCTGTTTCTTTTGAAAAATAAGGTACATTTTTCCATGTAATTTTACACCATAGACTACAGCAAACTGTGCATCTTGTTTGCTCACAGTCATCACGGCATTGCTATGTACTTATATAACAGTTTATGTTTTGACTTGGAATACAGCCAGCAAATGATCACACACAGAGATCAATAAACAAGAAGCAATGGGGCATATGTATAAAGAAAGTAAAGCAATTCTGTGCAAACAAGATGCCCTATGGGGAACAAATAGAAATCCCCATTGCACAATATTGAAAAATATGTATTGGCCTGGGAAATAAAACAAAGTACTCATGTTACTAATATATGTTTAATTAAAAATGATAGATAAAACTTGCAATTTTTTTTAATGGAGAACTTCCATGGCCTGAAACGTATGGACAGATATTGCCAGTGATAATACCTATCCATAGACTGCAAGAGGTGAAAACAAGGTGGAGAACGTTAACCTAGGACTGGCAACTTTTTCCTTTTTTATGGATCTATCCTGATCAGGTACAAGCTAGTGGGAGAGATGGGGTATACAGTGTAATATGTGTGACTGTACTAAGTGTTTTAAAGGTGCACTACATTTTTGTTATGAATATATATAGCAAACTGCCCTCTGGCTCCATAGAAAGCTACAGGAAAATCCCAACATCCCCAGCCTTAGGCTGACAAGGTTGGGACTGGAAACGACGACAGAAGATGCTGCTATCAGAGCTTAGTGCATGTGGTAAACAGCCACATTAACATTTCAAAACACCCAGATGAATATGTCAGTGGCTCAATAACCTGGCTCAATAACCTGCATTTCCATATGCAAATGAACCATTGTTGAATTAGAGAGAAATCATAAACCTGTTTAAGGAATGGTGGATTTGTGGGAGTGGTGGATTCATGGCAGATTCAGGGATATGATGGCAAAGACATCTCAATGTATACTGTCAAAATGCCATCGACAGGAATTTAGCACCATATTACCAACCTGGCTCCATCTTGCACAGGGGAGGGCTGGCTTGGGGGGCAGGGAGGCAATTGCCCCCTGGGCCAGTCATATGTCTGGGTTGGTGGGCCACTGCCTCACTCAGTTTCTCACCTGCTGCTGTAAATGGTGCTACAGTAGTGATACCACAGAGCTTACAGTTGAAATTGAGCTACACCAATGATACCATAGAGCTGCAATCCAAGTGGATCTACATTAGTATCATAACCCATTTCTCTTGTGAGCTCTATGGTTTCACTAGTGTAGCTTTTCCTTAAATTGCAATCTATGTAGATCCATTTCAACTGTAAGCTCTGTGGTATCATTTGCCTTACTTCACAATATTAATGCCAATTATAAAATTAATAAAAGAGGTGGGCTGAGACAGTGGGCTTGAACAATAGTAGAAATGGGCCACTTGATTTACGTGCCCCCCAGGCCACATGTTACCAGCCCTCCCCGATCTTGCAGTTTACTGCATCTTCCCCCTGGTGTTTATAGTAAACCCTTCATTGTTACTCAAATGTTTTTCAATTACAAAATAAAAGCCTCTAGACTCTTGGTCTAAAACTAAAGGATGAAGCTTAATTGTAACAGTACTTTACACTGACAGAGGTGCCTGCAACAAATGGCAGCTCCAGTGACAGGTCTAATCTCCACATTCTTCTTAAACTGTTTTTTTCTTCTAATTTTTACAGCTCATCCTAGGACCAAAGGGTACTAAATGATAGTGACATGTTTATGGGCCAGTCCCTCTTAAGACAGAAGAATATTAATGACAGTGACATATTTAAAATGTAAATATAATCAAAAAGGTAGTCTGCATATTTTGCAGTGTTCAAACAGAGCCAATATTATCATAAGACAAAGCTTGGAAAATTTACTGACTGAATGTAGTAGCATGTCTCATAGAAGTCAAAATAATGTGTGTATGGTGACAGGCAAGCAAAATACAATGAGCCGTATTGGACTGGCTCTAGCATTATACATCCTGATGCTTATTTACTAAGGAGAACCGTAGCAATACCTGGGAAAACCAACTGCATTATAGGGGACAAATTTTCTAAAATCCCCAATTATTTAAGTTGCCTTTTAACTTATTGATTGGTAGATAGCAATATGGTGATGCTCTCTCTCTAGCATTCAAAGGGATAAAAGACCAATTTAAAACAATGTTTTTTTAATTTTTTTTTTTTATATAAATCCTTGGTTAGGCCTCATCTAGAATATGGAGTACAATTTTGGGCGCCTGTTCTAAAAAAAGACATTACTGAACTGTAAAAGGTACAGAGATGTGCAACAAAACTGATAAAGGGATTGGAGGATCTGAGTTATAAAGAGAGACTAGCCAAACTGGGTTTGTTTACATTAGAGAAGATACGTCTAAGGGGTTATATGATTACCATTTACAAATACATTCAAGGTCAATACAAAGAACTATCCAGTTAATTATTTATGCAAAGAGCTGAGCTAAGAACAAGAGGTCATCCATTAAGACTAGAGGAAAGGCGCTTTCGATTAAAACAAAGTCAGGGATTCTTTACAGTAAGGGCGGTAAGGCTATGGAATTCTTTGCCTATATTTGCCCATATTGACAATTATGACAGATGTCTTCAAAGCAAATAGGATATTGATCCGGGGAACTATTTGACTACGAATTGGAGTAAGGAAGGAATAATTCCCCCCCCCACACACACACACACACACACTTGGGACTAGATTGGAAATGGCTCCAGATGGCTTTTTTTGCCTTCCTCTGCATCAACAGGGGTGTTTTTGGCATGGGCTAGACTTGATGGACGCATGTCTTTTTTCAGCCTTATCTACTGTGTTACTATGTTACTATGTAGATGTGGTCAGGGGGCTGTTATCAACCACTCTGACTTACTTGCTCACGGAGAATTTACCCTGTCTCCGTGCAGGTGAGGCCCGGTGCTGTTGAACCTGGAGCTCCCTCGGATGGTGTTCTTCCACAATATAAGCAATCACAAACCTCCCATGGAATAGTCATGCGGAGGCTTGATTAAAAATTTTACTTGAACCAGATACTTAATTTCCTTCTCTTCCTTCCACTTCCAGTGACAATAGTGCCCTCTACTTACTTATATCAGTCTGTAGCCAAGTTATATCTTCCCTGTTTAAGGTTCTTTGCAAATTTGCCTTGACGTAAATCACTGTATAGTCTTTTACTGCCTGTTTCTAATTTCAGCTCCTAGCCCAAGAGCCACAGATTGGGAGTTCCAGTCTGTGAAGTAATACAGGGCCCATCTTGGAAGGTACAGTGTTAACAGTGCCAGAGGGTATGTTAGGGGTATTTACTCCTTGAAAATGTGGGAGAATGCCAGCCACCAGAAGGGTATGTTACACAGCTGAATGTGCTCCTGGGCCATTGTGAATCCTAGTAAAGCTGCCCAATTCTGAACTTTATTATCATACGATAAAATGGACACATGTAACGGTTTTATTTGACACTCAGACACAGAAGGTTTGGTAAAACAGTTTTATTGAACAAACTCAGAATAACAATAACCCTCACGGGTCCAGTAATATATATACAAAATATAGTACTGACACAGGACAGGTTACAGTAATATATACCCACACGGGTCCAGTATATGTACAATTCAGCAACAACAATATACTGACACAGGTCAGGTAAAGTTTGTGTGATACTCAAACGAGGCAGCAATGAATGGGTTACTATTAGGCCAGGAAGACTGACAGGCCCTAATAGCGCGAGGCCCTTAAGACTCTCACTCTGCAGAGAGTGCACAAATAGCGAGTAATGCCACAAAAAGTAAACGGAGGCCCTTGACGAGTTTGTGAACTGCCGTAGCAGTAACGGAGGACTGAGGAAGGATGCCCGGGAGGGCACCCAACAGAGACTGCACAGATAGAAAGCCGGTGGAATTTGGCACCTTCCCCAAAGGGGTTAAGAATGCTCAGACCAATTTCGATTGCCCAATAGAGAGAACAGCCTGAGGCCCCCAGAGTAAGACCAACCTCAGCTTTATGGTAGGAAGAAGGGTCAAGCGTACTGTGGTGCACAGATGGTTGATACACATCGGAATGTCGCCCGCGCAGCACAGACAGATTACCGAGACTAGACTGCTGGGAAAAACAATGAGGCAACAGTGACTCTGTCCAGAGACAGAGAGGAGCCCGGATGACAACCCAAACCGAGGACCGGATGGGGCCGCAGGCAGGCCTAGATACACAGGCAATAGAGCCCAATCGGTCCGATACACAGAGCAGGAACATCAGCCAATCCGAGTCGGTATACAAAACAGGAACGTCAGCCAGGCCGGGTCGGTACACAGAGCAGGAATGTCTGCCAATCCGAGTCACTGCACAGAGCAGGAACGTCAGCCAGGCCAGGTCGGTACACAGAGCAGGAACGTCAGCCAATCCGAGTCAGTATACAGAGCAGAAACGTCAGCCAGACCGGGTCGGTACACAGAGCAGGAACAAGATAGCAGAGTAGTCAGGCAGTCCGGGTCTGTACACAGAGATCACATAAGAACTGGAACAAGCACTGGTAACAGAAACAACACGAAAGGGTACCGGAGAAGTGACAAGGCCCAGTATTTAAGGACAAATACTGGGCGGGACAAAGCCACTACAGCCAATAAGCGTCAACAGAAAGCAAAACTGACAGAAAGTCGCCAACATAGCACGGGCACCGTGATAACACAGCAGGGTGTAGGAGAGACGCATATAAAAAAATACACTTTATAAGATATAGAACATAGGAGATGCAAACCCATTGCTATTCCCTACCACTAAACCTAAATAATAATTTTTTATTGATTATATTAAAAAAAAAAAAAAAAGCCCCAAACCACCATTAATCTAAATGTGGTTTATAACTCCTTGAATGTTAGAGACTTTTCCATTGCTTCGTGAACCAATATGTGGAGACTTCAAGGCATTCAAGGGGTTAAAAGTGTCAGATGCTTTGCATACTCCCTCTGGTATTTAAAGGGTTAAATCAAGAGAGATTAGTTATTTCTACCTTTTGGTGGAAATGGTTTGTACCATAATTCCTCCCCTATTCTCTCCCCTGTGGTGCAATTGTTTTTTTCCACAGAATTGCTCCACTTTTGTTTTGTGTATACAGCCCTTAAGTGGTCAGTATCTAATAAGACCGCAGTGTATTTATGGCCATGACATTATCATCACATGACTGCCATTAATTCAGTCCATATAATTTGAAACATGCTGACCTCCAGTCCATAGCAGGAAGATGTAGATGAAGTTACTTCATTTCTTACCCCATACTGACTGCATTCCCCTGACACTCAAGGTCAGGCCAGGAGGGGAACAAAATTATGGTCCGTTTCACACAGAAACAGCTGGAATAATATAATGGACTGTAATTTATTGCTTACCAAACAGTGTAGAAACAAACACAACTTGCAGCTGGAAAGACTTTAAATTAGAATATTCATTGGGAAATTTAGCAAGTTTATTTTAGGTTGGAATGGGTTAAAGATAAGACAGACTTCCACTATTGTTAAAATACTGATGACAGAATCTCGCCCACATGCCGCCTAAACATCTGGAAATGTTTTCAGTTCCTTCTCTAATATATATGGCTGACAGAAGCCTTTCATTCCAGTCTGGTTATGTTGTTTCCTTCATTCACTTAGGCAATGCCTCCACTTGTAAAAGAAAAATACTTTTCTTAATACTACAGTAAAGATGGAGTTTATCCCTGACACTCCAACAAACCCCTAGAAACCTTAAAATGTACAGTTTTCAATATTTTTACAATGATCTGAACTTTTCTGGGCTCCTCCTGTTGCTTTTTTCTTTGAAGGAGAACTAACATCTCTTAATAATAACACCCCCATTTACCTTACAGTGGCCAGAAAATCCTAATGACCTCTATGAATTTTAATGTATATAAAATGACAGAATAGGTATCACGTCTCGTAGGTACAACTACTGTCTCAAAGCCTGATGTATATGCCCATATATACATATGATCAAGCTTTGAAAAAGTGGTCGTACTTGCAAAAAGCGTTAGCCTATTCTGTCATTTTATATCATTATTTTGTTTTTAAATTGTAATTTTACACATATATTTACATTAAAACAGTCTTTGGAGTTCCATAATTTATGGAGGATTTTCTGATCGTTGTGGTGCAGCAGCTTCAAATCCGAGGAAGAACCGAGTAGAGATGGTGTGAATTCTACATATGTAAAGTGGACATATGCCTGTTTAGTCAGCTTTGGCAACACCATTAGCTGACCATTTTATTTATTTGATTCTTGTATTATAAGCTGTATTATGCTATTGGGCGCCCCCTCTTTCTTTTATTTTTATTATGATGTGGCCCTTTATCTGTCTGGAAAGAACGGGGTGAGAAGGAGCAGCCTGAGCTGCAGACTCCTGTATCTAGGAGGATTATATCTCTTCCTTGTGTTCTCTTGCATTTTGTTCCCTATGAATTTTGGCCTTGTGCCTTTTTTCAAGAGATATGGGACTCTATACTATTAGTCACGCTATTTTCAAAACAATTGGTAGTAGTTTTAACAGCACATTTTACAATTCTATAAACTGTGCTAACACCAACAACCGTGCAAAAATGTTCAGTGAGTGCCCAATTTTCACCCATTGAACATCAACTAAAATAGTCATCTTCGCTATCCTATTCAATGCGGTGGCTTCCCCGCATGTTTAGATGCACTTTTCATGGTGCAAATCCTGCGCCATGAGAAAACAGGAGCAGAGCCCAAAACAGGTGGTGAAGACCACCAGTATGGTTTCCAACACATGCTTCTGATTGAAACAAAGAAAGAGATTAACACTATGAGTGCTTCTAGCAGGGTTCATCTCGGTTCAAAATTCCATCAGTCTGATTTGGGAAATGGCCCAAGAGGTCACAAGGCTCCCTCTGTGTGGATGAAAATGCCTTCTGCTGTCAGCGGAGACAGTGGCAGAGGCATGGGGGTACATGACTTTAAAGGGATAGTAATGTTTCATAATAAAAGCAGCTCTAATTAATCATCATAGTATTTGGACTTTGGAGAGTGTTATTTCAATTCTGTCAGGGTTGTAGTTTAGAAGTAATTCAATGACAAAGTATCCCCCTCCCGCCCCATTTACAGATGTAACACTGCTCAGCCAGATCAGAAGGGAGGTGCCCAGGTAGATTGCAGAGAGGGACAATCTTCAATTAAGATAAGGGAAAAACCTGAAAAACTTGTCAAGGGGTGCAGGGTTTTAATTGTTCTCATAGGAAGAAGATTGCCCCCTGCTGTTATCTGTCTGGTCTATGGACTGCATTCCACATCTGAGAAGAGATGGCTTACACTAGGTAAAAGGGGCAGGAGGGGAAACTTTGCTTGTGAATATCTCTCAAACCATAAAGGTTTGAGAGATAAGACACATAGCGTTCTTCATGATTTTTTAATGCCTACAAAATAAAATAAAGATAAAACGAACTATTATTATCCCTTTAACATTTTAATGCTCAAGGACAATTTTAAACAAAAATAGTTCTCTTTAAAGTGGAATGGACTTTCAGATGCCACCTACAATAACTCTTTGAGCGCCAGAGGGCTACCCCTCCATCACTCAAAGGGCTAACGGTAGCATCTTTGGAGGGATTATTTTATCAAAATTGAATGACCAGTAATGGAATTTGTATTATTATTTTAAAGCAAGACAGAAAAAAGAAAAGAATAAGCCATCCACGACCCCACTGGACATCTGGATTACTGGTAAGTTTTTAATTATCGGGACATGTGTAAAACTGTTTCTGGATTAACCCTATGAGTGCCAGTGGGGTATGCAATGCTGTACAATGTTAAATTATGGGATTCCTTGGCCAAAGAGGTGGTTATGGCTGATACAATAGATACTTTTAAGAGAAGATTAGATTAATTTCTCTCTAGAGGGAACATACTGGGTTATACTGTGTATCAGTAGGCAACACAGGAAAGTCTGATAAAGACTCAATTATTTGGCAGCAGGAAAGCTTATATAATTTTCATTTCTCTGGGTTATGAGGCAAAAATTTAACTTGATGGATTTGTGTCTTTTTTACAACCTAATTTAATATGTAAATCAAACAAGGTCTCCTTAGTAGGTCAGCCTCAGTATCCCTCCACTCAAAAAAAAACTGACTACTTCAGGGACTCTAATGACATCTCCCTCCTGTGATATGCCCTCACTCTTATCCCATGCTACCTACCCTTACCCCCCTACCCTTGTACCGCTTCTCCCCACCAACTATTTCCCCACCCCCTAACACAGCTTGAGCAGTATGGTTTGTTTTCTAGTCTGCACTCTTATCTCTCATCACACTGTGATGCTTTCTTGACCAATCGTTGGCTACATAGCTCTGATGTATCTGCTGTCATCCCTTTGTTTTGGGGTCGACTGTTCTGTATGTTTGATCCTGATTTTTTTTTTAATTTTGTGTTTGCATTTTCAGCTTACATTACACTATGCCATATTATTGGCAGGTAGTTAGCCACTTAGCCCTGCTATATCCGTTGATTCCTCTTGTGTTGGGGTCAATTGTTTTATATGATTTCAAAAACTCCTCAATAAACAGATTATAATAAAGAAACCTGATTGCAGGGTAGTTGCGAGGCTCACGAAATGGCTTAGGCCAACACAATCCATTGTTAGTGCACTGTGCAGCCCAACAGAGACTGGTGCAGTTACATGGCCCAGTAGCAACGAGACTCAAGGCCTTAATCATGAGACCTGAGGCCTTATCTCCACTAAAACTGTACATAGTAACGCTCTTGTCTCTCTGCATCCTAAAATCTCTCAGACTTCACCCCAAAATGTTTTTACAATAAATCACAATTGCTTCTGCTGGGAATGTAATTCCAGATAAAAAAAGTTTTCCCCAAACAAACTCTCACTACATCGTACAACTCCCTCCCTCCCTCCCTCCCTAACATTTGGCAAGTGACATGTCTTCTAACCCCAAATTACCTCAACTCACACAATACCCATTGAAATATATTTGTTTTCAGCAAGAAGAAAATAAGACTTTGTTTTTATCATTCCTTCAGCAGCTGCCAAAGCATATCTCAACCTTCACAAGCCAAAAATAGACAAAACAATATCAGTAGAAGCCAACTTTTTATTGTTAATATTGTGTAGTTGGATTTTAATTTAGCTCCAGTGTCATACTATTTCTGAAATCCTTTTGGGAGAGTTCATTTGGTCTAGTTCTATTTTAACTAAGATTACCTCACTAAATGGTGTGATTCTGAAAGGCAGTTTCAATATTGCATGATGGCTAATCTATCCACTGGATGCTGTGTTTCAACAAAGGTGGGCAAACTGTGGGGCTGGCCCTACTAGGGTGAGCTCAAAGGACTCTTAGACGGACTTGCAATATGGTAGATTCTGCAAAATGCCTTGAGCATGGTGTATGTATGTATGTATATATAGCTACATTGGGGATCTGTTTTTTTTTACATTAAAAATAGGGGGCTTAACAAGAAAACATTGATAATCTCTGTATTAGGTGAAAGCCCATTAGTATGGACTATGTGGACAATATGGAAAAAAAAGAGGAGCACTTTTATTACATACTTCTGATGAATGAGCCTACTAACTTCCTATTGACAGAAATACCCCCTATTGATAAGATTGCATTGTAATGACTTCCTTTCAATGTGTCTCCCAATTATAGTGGTCCCTGTTGTCTCTTGGTACCTGCATATTATTTCAGGTCTCCTATGAAAAGTGACACTTTTTCACATTTCACCAGAACCCAGAACTACATGGAAGAACTTGGGATGTGGTGAAAAGTGACGTGGTGTCACTGTTAATCCAAGCCTGGAACTAAAGTGCAGGTACCAACGGACAGAGGGAACCAATGTGCATGGCACGCAAAAAGCAGAGGTCGCTAGGGAAAAGAAGAACACTAAGGTAAGAGCAGGCTGGGGAAGGTGGGGGGGGTGGGTTTGCGTCCATGCTTTGCATACTATATCAGCGGGTTTCACAAATTTGTAAGATGTCCCTTCTACTAAGCGCTTTACCTGGAAGTCTGTTCTGTAACTGTTGGAACACTGTGTACTTGTATTCCAGTGCAACAACTATTGTGTATAATGTTTATGTGTTATATACTGTTCTGTCAGTGGTGGTGCTGTATTTAGTTTTCACTGTTCACTGTCATTATGGTATCTTCTTGTTTGTCTTTAATAAAAACTGCATGGAAGGCTGCAGCCATGTTTTAGAGCAGATAAGACTATGCACACTTTATTTTCTGTAGAGCTTTAAAGAATTTCCAATATTAACAAAGAGGACTGGTGAACATTTTTTGTACTTTGGCTACTGCTAAGTATAATTGTTTAAATGTATTGCATCTGCAGATGTGTCACATACTGTTTATTATTTTTACACCAATTCAGACACAGGTCTGTACTACTGGAGAATCTATTTTGATTGTCTACAACTAGTGACATTTATGCCATTTTTAACTTAATTGGTTGTTCTTTGTATACATTATGTTTAATGTTTCTTTACATGAGTAGGCCATGCAATAGAATGTAGATTATTCTGGGTCTGTAATTATCATACTCTTTACCTGTGGAGTAACAGACAACCCCTTGTATACTGATTGGTGCTTATTCCTTTTAATTCTCACCTATTTCCTGCCTCCATGCCCATTCTTCAAGCCTTCTTTCATTTGCAATTTTCTAGTTCTTGTTCCCTGTATTTTCATTGGGCTCATTCTCTGACAACATTCTTCCATTTGACCCCTGGCTTTTGGCTGTAGACTCTCTCTAGACAGAGGCTGTCCTCTGTGTTCTCTTGATAGCCTGTTCGCCAGCATCAGCCAAGATGTTCACTGGCACTTCCCACAACAGAAACTGGCCAATGTATACCTAATCTCCTCTTCACCAGCATCTGCCAAGCTGTTCTCTGGTGCTTCTCTTGACTGTCTGTATGCCTAATCACCACTTTGCCAGCATCCATCAATCTGTACGCTGGCACTTCCCTCGACAGAGGCTGTTGGTCTATAAGCCTGATCTCCTCTTCACCAACACCCGCCAAGCTGTCCACTGATGCATCCCACAACAGAGGCTGTGTGATCCTGCTCTTCCTTGGACTTGCAGTGCAATATCCCATGGTACTTTGGGGAGCTTCCTGGTCCCGGCACCGGGTCAAGTGGGTCAGACATTTGGCTTTGCAGCCAATACTTTTACTTCAGATTTGACAGCAGCAAGGGTTCCCCAGAGACCATCAACATTCACCAGCCTTGCGCTCAATTCATCACTCTTGGCTGCTGCACTCCAATTCCATAGAGAATTTCAGGCAGAGACCTTGTGACATCTAGTATTGGTTATTTTTGTGCAACCTTCATTAAGTAGTAACATCTGGCCCTGCAACACAGGGAAAGTTCTTCCCTACATTCGGGGCCAGTCTAAGGTACTTAAGGTGCAACCACATTAAAATCATAGGGTCAGCTATGCAAGCTCACTTTGCCAATCCAGAGATTATCATGTGGCTAACAGCCAAATGATTCAATATCATGTAGTACTACCAACATCTGTAAAATATATTGCTTAGGGGCATAAGAACTAAAACTGAAAGTTCCGAGCCCCATTGAAACCTTCTTTTGAAGAGAATATTCTATATTCTACTATGGGAGTTCCCTATCAAAATATCACACAGTATTGTGTGAACAACTAAAAGGTGCATTAACCATGTCACCAGGATGAAAAGGGTGACATGAGACTCTCACCTGCATCAAAAGGGTGATATTCTCATGTCACGGGCTTAAGCATCGCTCATTTGAACGCCAGCATCATTCTCATAAGCATACCTTGCTGAAGCCAGAACAATTCTGTGTGTACTGCCGCTCTCCTTCCCCTAAGTGTCTGCCTCATAATAATAATTTTTAAAAAGTATGACCTTCTGCAAAGACACAGGTGCACAATTCACCCCTACAGTATATGCACATATTGAAGAAGTATATTTAACTACTGTAGGAGTGAATTGTGCACCTGTGTCTTTGCAGATGGTCATGTTTTTTTTTATTATGAGGCAGACACTGAGGGGAAGGAGAGTGTGAGTACAGACATGGTTAACGAGCCGTTTAGTTGCTCACACAATAGTGAGCAACATTTCCAAAGGATACCCACTATGAGCCATATGTTCAAAATAAAAGTTGAGTCATTCTGGGACAAAAACAGATAGAACTACACTGACACTAAAATAAAAACACAAGTGTTGCTGTAAACTTCTTGATATGTACAAGTGTGAATGCAACAAGGGAAAACTTCATTCACTGTGGGTCTTCTTAGCCATGCAAGCAACATCCGGACAATCTCAATAGTTGATTCAGTCGGTGCTGGACAAAAGACTCCACTCCTCCAAATCTTCAGAGCAATAATAATAAATGATTCGCACTCTATTGGTTTGATTTCGTTAATTGTTACCAATCTTTATTCTTTAAAAGCTTGTGAGACATGAACCATACAAGACAAATAACACTCCAACAAACTCCTAATGCGTTTCGGACCTAAATGGTCCTTACTCATAGGCACCCACTATGAGCCATATGTTCAAAATAAAAGTTGAGTCATTCTGGGGCAAACCATCTGCTCTAAAATGGACAAATACTGAATTCCAAATTTCACAGCATGTTCGAGATCTCTCTAGCAATTATTGGATTAGATCCCCATCTAAATCAATGCAAATGTTTAGTTCTCCCTTATAGTGCAATTGGCTAATCCACTTTTCTTTTTAACATATGTCTCCAAGTGTAAACAAAAACAAAAAAACAAATTACTTTTAGTTCATAAAGTAACAAAAATAGTTTAACACCTTAACGACGATGGACGTACATGTACGTCATGGATTTCAGGGCTCCACACGCGGCTGGATGCCGTTCAGGGAGCCCTGCATCGGATTAAAAAAAAAAATAATAATAAAAAATGCTCTGTGGTCCTTAAGTGCTACATGCATGCACGCTGGTCCTAAAGGGGTTAATAGATACATGAAGTAATGTGTTCATACGAACCATATTGGGGTACAGATCATTTTCTTCAAAAGCATGTTTCAATGGGGCTCTTCACACCATGAATTGCCTATAACCCTGACATTGTACTCAGGGTGTAGGAATGACTGACCAATAGGTTACCATGGAATTACAATCGAGGAGGGCTGAGTGACAGATGAAAAAGGGGAAATGCTAGGAATGTTCTTATGTACTAGCCAAAGACCTAGGTCTTGTTTCCAGTTTGGTACAAATAAAGGTGCTAATCTCCCCTCTAGTAATTGAGCTGCACTGTGCACTACCAATAACACAATAGGTTATCCCAAGCCCAGAGCATTTCAGAAACCTGGTAACTGTGGGTAAAAGGCCTACAGGCTCCTTATTAAGCACAGCGAAATAACAATTGAGAGGTCATTTTCTCAGCCCCTACTTGAAAGTAAAAATGCTTTTTACCTTACATAATTTTACCCTCGTGGTGTTATACAGAGACGTTACTATGCAGAATTGTAAACACAGAGGCAAATGCATAAAGAAAACAGTCTGGAGCAAACCAAATGGAAATACCTATTCATATAAATTCGAACCCCTTCAATGCTAGAAAACAATGCAATGGAGACCTCTTTAGCATTCTAGGGTTAAAAGCCTCATATAACCAGTTAAGGTCTAGATGGTTCTTAATGGGTTAAATTAATGGAGATTGTTGCAGCCAGTGTTTGCCCTCTATCGTACAGTTAATTTGCTCCAGAACTTCTCTTTTTAATTTGAACATATGGACCTATGTGTGGAGATCTCTGCATGGGCATCTGCAACGGTGGAGTGCCCCCCCCACACACACACACACATATTCCCCCTTCTCCCCAGGATAAACATAGGGGCTAGCAGGTTTGGATATTATGGCTTTGTTCCCTGGAAACATTTCTGCAGATGCCCATGGATTTCTGTGTATCACACCATGAGAGGAATTTGACTGCAGAGCAAAATTTCAGTGCAGAAATTCACTGTATCTACAAGGTATTGGTAAAAAGATTTTGCTTCTGGGATAAACCAATTGAACCATAGGGGACAAATAAACACATCCATGTAAGTGCACTGGAGACCTCTCTAGTATTCAAGGGTTAAAATCTCCATTTAAATTAGTGGGAATTTGGAGAAACTTTATTTGACCAAAGTGGTGCATTTTAGTAAATCACCCTCAATAGGGACAATGTACTCAGGGACAGACTTACATCTGAGGTGCCCCGAGGCAAAAGAACCCATGGTGCCCTTAGCTGCACCCCTGTCCATTCAACTATCTTCTAAGACCCCCGCCCAGTCCAATCAACTGTTGCCTGGTATTGAAAATACTCTTACCCAATAACATACATGCAGAAATAAAGCTCTTAACCCCTTGGTTGCAAGAAAGGTCTCCAGTGTATTGCTTTTCAATCTGTGACCTCACTAGCATCCAAGGGGTTAAATAATGACCATTAATGGATATGGAAACTGGCAAATAAACTGATCCCCATAAACCAAGAGCAATGGGATTGTTCTGGTCACTCCTAAAACTCAGATTATGGGTGTGGCCAGCACAGCTGAAGCTCTCCTCAGAATCTGAAGCTCTAGGCAGTTTTCTACTTTGCCTAATGGGAAATCCAGTCCTGGATGTACTTGCACAATGCTGGGACCAGATTGGTTTGTGCCTTGTCTTCCTATTGCTTATGTTCTAAGCCAGTGTTCCTCAGTGCACAGAAACAGGCCAGCTCTTCAAGATATTCCTGCGTAATCGTAGGTGAGTAATCAGTGGCTCAGTCATTGGGACTGAGCTGATTTTACTTGATTGGGGATATCCTGAAAAACTGATTTTTTGGCATTCCCTGAGGACTGGAGCCAAAAATTACTGTTGTAAGCTATCTGCACTAGAAATACTCCCATTAACTCTACTTATGCCAAGGTGAGGTTAGTGGGGCAGTGCATAGACACTTTATGGTGCTCTGTTCCTCTGTGTGTTATTTAATGCCACGTACTAACAAGCTACAGTGGAAATCCTTGTTAAATACTCCATGTTCCTACACAAGTTGTGCGTTGGTATGCACTGAAGCAGGCATGGGTAAAGTAAGGCCACCCAGTTCCTGCCAGACTACAAGTCCCATCATTTCCTGCTAGCCAATGGCTGCCAAGGAATGATGGGAGTTGTAGTCTGGCAGTAGCCAGAGGGCCTCACATTGCCGACTTCTGCACTAAAATATTCATAAAGAGAAAATTAGGTGTTTTCGTGAATTTGTAGATTCCCACAAGTATGGAAAGTTTTACTGTTATGTAAAACAATCTATGCTGGGTTGTATAAGGTCTTTCATGAAAAAAATACCAATTTTAATCAAATACATTATCTTAGCGCTCTGATGTGCTGGTTTTGGTGGCTGAGTGAAAGCCAGAACCTGTCACTTTGCTGCAAAATATATGAATCGGTATGGCAAATAACCACTTTTTCTTTCTCTTCACATATTGTTTTCACATGAAGATGACACAGAGCCAAATAAATCCTATGTCTCAGGAGTAGACCTCACCATAAAAAAGCCAAAGCTCACAAAACACATCCTGCCGCCTTCTGATTCCACAGGCCATTCAGTACAACTGACCTAGTTCATTTTGTCGCCATGGAACACACAAAATTACCCATAAAGCCTACCTGAGGCTGATGTACCAATGAGTAATTCTAGAATAAACAAACTGTACCATAGTGGTCACATACAAATTCCATTTGATTTACATGGGGTTTTTAAACCCTTGAACACTGAAATCCATGAGTTGGCAACCTCAAGCTTTCAAATAAGTAGAAGACCCATTTAAATCATTATGAATTTTGGGAGCTTTAATTTGTCCCCTGTAGAGTAGTTGTTTCATGACAGTTCATAGTACATTAGCCTTATGTTCAGAAGAAGGGTGGAGGAGTTCTGGGGCAAACCATTTGAACTACAGGGGAGAACTAAAAATTCCCATTGATTTAAATGTGGATTTTAACCCCTTGAATGCTAGAGAGATCTCTAATGCTAATGCATTCAAGGGGTTGAAATCCCCTTTTAAAGTGGAACAACCACACTATAAAAAGTCGCCACCCAATAATTAGGCATATGGCGACAAGCAGGCACGTGCACACATAGACATCAAGGGGGGCTTGAGCACTTGTCCTTTTTCTCCAAAGTGCCCTCATGCCCTTTTAACCAAAAAAAAACAAAAAACAATGTGCTCCCTCCTCGTCTCTTTAGTATTACAGAGCGCTGGGAGATGACATCATCTCCCAGTGCTCTGTATGGAGAGAAGACCTCGCGGGAGCTCCAGCAGCTACAGGTCTGTGCCAAAGGAGGCACATACAGACCTCTCCTGCCGCTGGACCACCAGGGAAGAGGTAGGAAACAGACACTGGGGTGCAATATGGTAATAATGTGGCAATATGGATCTGATGGGGAGCAAGATGGAGATGATGGCAATGTAGAGATGATGGGGCAATGTATGTGAGGGTAAGTTGGAGCTGATGGCAATATGGAGCTGATGGGGGCAATATGGAGATGAAGGGGGCAATGTGAGGGTAAGTTGGAGCTGATGGGGTAATATGGAGATGATGGGGGCAATGTGAGGGTAAGTTGGAGCTGATGGGGCAATATGGAGCTTATGGAGGCAATGTGAGGGTAATTTGTAGCTGATAGAGGCAATATGGAGCTGATGGGGGCAATGTGAGGGTAAGTTGGAGCTGATGGGGCAATATGGAGCTGATGGCGGTAATATGGAGCTGATGGGGCAATGTGAAGGTAAGTTGGAGCTGATGGGGGCAATATGGAGATGATGGAGGCAATATGGAGATGATGGGGGCAATATGGAGCTGACAGGGGACAATGTAAGGGCAATATGGAGATGATGGGGGGCAATGTGGAAATTAGGAGCATTGTGGAGGTGTCCAGTGGAGATGGCCAATGGGGAGGCACTTCAGATTTATGTGCCTACAGGCTCCTGAAATGTAAATTCTTTTCTTTTTTTTAAATATATATTTTGAATAAATAATTATGAGACGTGCCCTTTTCTTCATTTGAGCCCTTGCCCCCAAAATGTCTGTGCACGTCCCTGGGGACTAGCTTCTTAATACTGCTATTATCTTCTACAAGTAAAGTGTTTTGAAGTAATCCTGTTTCTTCAGAGACTGACCGCCAGGCTTCCTGCTGTAGAACCGCCTGCGCTGTGCAGGAGTGCAGATGTCTCTCAGCAGGATGTCTGCATCCAAGTCTGGCTGCTGGTCTTGGTACTTGTGAAAGATAATACCAGTATTAAGAAGCTAGTTGCCATATGCCTAATTATTGGGTGGCAATTTTTATAAGGTGGAATTTCCACTTTTTTTTTTTTATTATTTTTTAATGAAGTGACTTGCCCCAGAGCTCCACTTTTCTTTTGAACATACGACCCTAATATTTTAAAGTAGACGTCCTCAGACTGTGTTCCATGGAACTACAGTGTTCTCTGAAGTAATACAAGGGGTTCCACAGAGCAGATTTCAGTAATGGTGGACAGGGGAACAAGGCTAGAGTTCCCAACAGTGTATACATGGTTCTAGGACTACTAGCAGCTGTGCAGAAAATGAAACATTTCAAAATGCACAATTTTTTTTTCTTGCAAGAATTGTACTACTATTATTCTAAGAGGCAGGATATAGCCACTGTTTCTTGTAAGTACAACATTAGGAGTGGGGTATTCCATTTACTCTAATATTTCACATAGAGGCGTATTGCTCTTTCTTGTTTTTGTATTTTCTTTTATTTAGGACAGGATAAAGAGGGAAGCTGCAACTCCTAAGGATTTCCCAGTTCTGATATAGACCCCACTAGGGACATACTAAAGTTGATAATAGACCAGTTGAGCATTCCAGTATGTGGTGACAGTGTGTATTTGCCCCAGAGGTTCTCAAACTGTGTTCCATGGAACTCCATTGTTCTCTGAAGTAGTATAAGATGTTCCATAGTGCAGATGTCAGTAATGGTGGACAGGGGAACAAGGCTAGAGTGCCCAACAATGTATGTATGGTCATACCTGGGAACTTTTCTTTGTGGACTCCCCAGAGGGAAGTCCTCTGGTGCTGGAGGAGATCTATAATGCGATTTGCATCAAAAAAGGGGCAAGTGGGGGGGGGCTTCATAAATATACAAAAAAAGGAAGAATAGGCTGGGAAAGGAGGAGAAGTGGGCAGGAAATAGGAGGAACAGGGTGAGAAGGAGCAGAAGTAGACAGAGTTTTGTTAGAGAATCAGCCTCTGTCTGGTGACCTGGTAATTAGAAGCCAAAACCGGTGTCTCCAGGACCAATCTGGAGTGTTCTCAGCTATGTACATTTTTCTAGGATGACTAGTAGCTGTGGAGAAGATGAAACATTTCAAAAATGCACAATTTTGTCTTCTTGTAAGAGTTGTATTATTAAAGGGACTAGAACCAGGTGCCCTCTAAAACTGCCTGGTAGCCATCTCCAGATACAGTAAATCTTAGTCTAATTTTAACCTTAAGATTAACTCTAACCCCAAAAGCCTAAAGTGGAACTTTTATCAACATTACATTTAGCCCCAGATCCTTAAAATGTTAGTGATATACATATAAATACTTGTAATTTGCAGTATAAGCCCAGCATTAGTAAGAGATAGAACGTTTTCAGCAGGCAGCAGCGGCAGGGATCTTGCTGTAGGCGCTCTCTGCGCCTGCACTGTTAGTCCCTTCCGGTGCCTTAAGGCACAAGGCTTCCAACTCGCCAACCATGGAGGTGAAGGGGACGTAGAGCGCAGACTCAGAGGTGGCATCTCTGAAAGATGTCTGTGCTGTTCCCCGCTGCTGCCTGCCGAAAAAGTTCTATCTCTTACTTATGCTGGGCTTACACTGCAAATTCCAAGTATTTATATGTATATCACTAACATATTAAGGGTTTGGGACTAAAAGTGTGCAGCCTATTGCTTTGCCAATGACTTTTCACTCAGCAGTATGGGTAAACCCTGTAATATATATATATATATATATATATATATATATATATATATTCCATATTATATAATATTATCATTGTAGGCATACTTTAAAACAAAATTAATATTTCAATATTAGCTTACATGACACATATTACAAGCTAGCATAAAAGAGAAGACAAACACTAATTGTGTGGTGGCACGGAAACATGGCTGTTTGCAAATTAGTGGAATGAACAACTTTAACTCCACATTTTATGGCCCCTGTAGCACATGTTGGATGAGTGTACAGGATATTTACATATGCATGACCTCTGTTCATTGAGGTCATCCTTCTGTGTCATAGACTCTCACTTGTATATCATTGTGATTTGTTGGGTAAATCTGGGAAACAAACCTTATGAAAGTAAGAGGAGAAATTCAGGGAAAATCCAACTGCCCCTAAAGCAGGGGTAATCAGCTGATGGACTTCCAACTTTTGGGGACTACAGCAATTGGCTAATTGGGGATGATGGAAGCCAACAGTTGGAAGTCCATCTATTGACTGCTGTTAACCTAAGGGGACAAATAGAAACTCCCATTGATTTAAATGGGGCATTTAACCCTCTGAATGCTAGTGTGGCTTCCAATACATTGTTTCACAATTCACTGTAGACCTCTCTAGCATTCAACTAGTTAAAAGATCAATTTAAATCAATAGGAAGTATTATTTATCCCATTGGGGCATTGGTTTGCTCCCGAATTCTATCACTTATCTATCTACTATTGTGCTATTCTTTAATGGGAAGTATTTATCATTATTTTAATGTAATTAATAAATGTTATCAAGTAATAAAGATATGGTTTTTTATATAGCAACTAATTGTAAATACTTATTACTGTATTAATATTATTTTTTAGGTGCAGTATCACGATGGCCTGAAATTTTACAGTGGCGCTGTTGCTGCACCAACCCTTGAAGATTTATGGTCAACTGACCAGAGCTTTCCATGGGATGGTGTAGCAACAGCGACACACTACAATTTCAGGCCACCATGATACTGCCACTAAAAAATTCAAGTTTGAGCTGTAATAACTTTTGAATAAAACACCTTTCAGCAGTGAAAGAACCATTGTTTTACTCAGAGGAATATACCCTACAACATTTTTTTTTACATTTTACATATTACTATCCCTTTACCTGCTTCTTATTCTCTAAATTGGAAACATTTCACCAGGGAGAAGTCCTGCTGTTCTTGTATGTGTGCAAAGAGTGATGCAGTGCAGTGCACAAGTATTTGGACAGTGACACGGGTCCTGTTATTTT